>JALIRY010000039.1:0-332085 GCA_026401215.1 Trichoderma erinaceum
TTTCTTTTTTTAAACCCCCCCCCCCCCCCCCCCCCCCTTTTTTTTTTTTTGTATTATAGTCCTAACATTTCACGTAGTGTGATCTGCATATGCCACGCAAAGATGGCTACCAGGCATGCCGCGAACTTCGCGAGTGGGAACTATTGGGTAATTATCCCGCGATGCCCATCATTGCCCTTTCTGCAAACGTCATGTCGGACGTCCAAGAGAAGTGCGTTGCAGCTGGATTCAGCGACTACGTGACGAAGCCTGTGGACTTTATTGATCTCAGCAGAGCTATGGCGCGATTTTTCTGATCATAACAGCTTGCTCCTGGATCACCTTGGTTTTTCTTCTCTTGCTTCTTATAAACTTTGTTCACCTCTGGCTTTATTCTGACATGATGAGTCAAGGGAGCGTTTTCTTTTTTATTGACGGTGACTGATGGTTTTTAGAGGGTGTACTGGCGAAATATTTTTTTTTTTTGGCCCCCTTAGCTTTTATTCTTCTTCATCTTCCTTCTTTTTCTAACCTCTCTCTTATTCTTTCCTGGCTCTTCATAATTAGGCTGGATGGAACCGAAGAGCCGGGCAATCTTGTGATACCACGTTATACAGCAAGCACCACCATGCCTTGGGAATTCTTTCAACATGTTTTTGAACACCCAAAACAATTTCCACAATACTCATGAGGTCGAGATGGCAAGACGGATAGGGGTTTTTGTTACACTGTTCGGTATATTTTTTTTCCATGTTATTTTCTTGTTAGTTGCGTTTTCACTCTGTTCTTAGCGCTGAGCATCAGAATGGCAAGACAGAGGTAAAGACTAGGGGGGCATTTTTAGGGCAAAGGCTAGGCAAAGACAAAGGCATAGGTTTACATAAAGGACTTAGGAATGGATGGAGCCTGTTTTGTTTTATATGCTTGAGGCATGTAGGGTCGCAGCGACAACTCTGGCGTGCAAAAATGGCTGCGTGTTTTTTTTTTTCTTTTTTTTTCGATGTCTTCTTTACTACTTACTCTGTTGATATTATGGGGTTTATCTTATTCTCAATCCCCAAATTCCCATCTTTCCTCACCCGATTCTTTCACTCTTCTCCCTTTACAACTAATCTCTCTCTTCTTTTTGGCCTTGTCGGCGTGTGTGTTGTTTCTTGTTGTGTTGCTTGATTGGGTTTGTGTACTAAATTAATAGTCTAATGATTGTGGTCACTTTTGCTTCAATATGGGAATATGGAGAGAAATGAATGAGGGAAGTACCTATTACCATTTCTCTTCTATTTCTTATTCTGATGGATTTTGGGTTGGCTTGGACTGGCTTGGAAAAGATATGGGTGAACAGATGGGACGGGTCAAGGAGGAATATACAATGACAAAAACAAAGGGGGAAAGAAAAAGGATAGAAATCGAAGGGATGATTGCTCGTATGATCTGGGAAATTTGATCCCTGCGAATTTCCAAATGTTTACTTTCCTCTCTGGCAAGCTTATATAGAATAACTACCTGGTGGATTATGAGGGATAGTAACAATAGTCTTTTTAAGCAAGTTTTAGTTGAGCCTTGAATGGAAAAAGAAATTATTCTTTATCAATGTTGAGGATCAAATCAGTATTCGGCATCATCTAGTGACGTTCATAGAGATATTACATATAGGCAAGCCTATCAAAAAAGATATCGAAAGTGAAAATAACATTTCATAAAACAATCCAATTCAGTGCAGCCCAGCGCTTTTATTTCAATTATACAGCCAGGAAACCCAGTCTATATAGTGGTATCCAACAAAAAGAAAGAAAACAATGTTGATATCGCTTCGTCTGTTGCGCTTATTCAATGAATTTGTCCCATTCCCCCCTTTCACCATTTTAGTATACGCTTCCTCGGATACTTCTATCCTCCTTCTCAGCCTGGTCTAAATCCTCCAACTTGGTGTCTGCGGCACCGGTGTGTGGTTCAGGTTCATCTCCAAGGCGATTTGCTAGTCCCATACCGGGGTTGGTGCGAGAATCAATAGAACCCATGCGACGGCGTGTGGTCCCGTCATCTGACGCATCAGAATCGCTTCCTGCAACAGAGGGATGGCCTGAGTATGTACCCCCACCGTCTCTGCCAACATGCAAGTGGGTGGCTTTGATGTGGCGTATGCGATCCTCTGCCGTGATGAAAGAGGGCGTGCCGTCAGGAGAAGAGACGGTGCCGTCAATGGCCCGTGCCAAATCAATGTGAACCTTCTTCTTCTTTTCTCTTGGAATTTCCTTTGACGATTCTTCGCCGTCTGCATCCCCTTCATCGGAGCCATTCGTCGATTTGTGTCGCTGCAGTCTCCTTATGGCGAGATTTGTGCCACTACTGCCAGGGGTATTCTTATCAGCTTGCTGCGGCAGGTTTTCTGGCACTCGGTGACTCTCATAATGCGCAGCATGATTACAGCCATTGGGACAGCCTCCCCAACGACGTGTAACAACAAAACTCTTGGTCTGCGTCAGCTTCATGTCGTCCTTGGTATCTTTGCCAGCTTTGTCGGTCTTGTCGGTTTTGTCGGCCTTGCCTTCTGCGTCCTTCTCCTTTTCCTTGATTTGTTGTGCCTCGCGTTCTCTTCGTAGTTCTGACCAGGTACGCAAATTGTTCTCCAAGAGATATTTGCCGTTGTCTTGTTTGCGCATAATGAGAAACTCGCAGTGATTCACATTTCGAAGGTCTTCAAAATACTCGACCGAGAAATGGTACCACTTCATGAGGAAAACACGGGACATGAGGCCATGAGTGACTGAATAATCGAGTTAGTACCACTCCATTTCGGGATGCCAGAATGAAAACTCACCCAAGACGCATACGCTGGCAAAGTCATCTTCTCCAAACTGACGCCACAAGCTCTCGTTGAAGCCACTAACACGGTCGTAGGCATCTGCAGCGCTCTCTCCATTGGGTATACGATAGAAGAAGTGGCCGTAGTCGGCTCTCTCTTGCCACATGCGCTCCATCTCGGCGCTACATGGCTGGAAGTTGCCAAAATCTTGCTCTCGCAAACGCGGCTCCTCGTAGACTTTGATGCTAGACCGACGGTACGGCGAGGGCTCGGGATCGTCCGAGGTCAAGGTGGACAAGATGCCCTCGGTGGTCTCTCGGGTGCGGCGATATGGCGACGTGAAGAAATGGAGGGTGTCGTCTGGCCGGAGCAGCTTGCGCAGGCGGCGGCCCGCTTCATGGGCCTGGGCCCAGCCGTCCTGCGTGAGCTTCACACGGTGATCGGGGATGGTCTGGTGTATATCACGGTTCTCTAGCACAAGCGGTCAGGTCAGCAGGTGGGGAGAGATTTGGAATAAAGCAGAAGACGACGTACTGTTGCCCTCGGACTGAGCATGGCGGATAAGGATGATCAATCGCGGCTTGGCCATGGTGGTAGCTCTGCGCACGTGCGGCTTGAGATGCTGAGGCTCAAGATGGGAAATCAAATCGATCGATCGATCAAACGGAATAAGCAGATACTAATAGGCTGCCGGTCTAGTGGTGGGGGCCGCTGGTGTGTTTGGCAGGCCTGCTGGTGGGATGATATTTCGGTCGCTGCTGTGTTTCAACCGCCGGAGCCAAAACACCCCCTGTCCCGAAATCGGGCGGCTTAGAGAGACGGAGAGATGAAAGGATGAAGACTGAGGGAGTCGAGAGAGTGGACAATCTTGACTCAGTGAGCTGTGAGTGAAAGAAGAAAGAAGAAAGGAGAATTGAGAATTGAGAAACAGCAGGAAATAGATATACGATGGAGGTGGTGGAAGGTTGCAAGTTGAGAAGGTTACGTTGGAGGTGCTATGGAACGTTTAAGTTGCAAAGCGGTGGCTTATAATGGGTATAAGGATACACGTAGCGATCTAAGGTACCCGTCCGACAGTGATTCATCTCTAGGTACTGAAGTACGGATACAACTTAAAACTTAAAGCGCAGGGCTAGCAAAGCCTGCTGAACATGTGCCAGTAGAGCACCCGACCTGAGTTTGCCTCACAGTGGAGAGAACTCAACTACAGTACATGTAGCGAGAGTCTCCTAGCCGAGCTCCTTGAAACCACCATCGGGACTCGGGACGATACATAGAATCAAATGGCTGATTAGAAAGCAACAACGCTGCCAGAATAGGTTGAAGAGCGAAAGAGCGTGTGGCGCAGCCTGCGCATTCCGCCACTGTAAGTAGCCTCTGCTTGACTTTAGCTTGCCAGAACATTTAGGATGGAAGTTTCGGGGCCTTTCAAGATGTCATCCGGTCGCTAAACTCGCGATCGACTTTGATTGGTGATGAACTGTTCCGAAGAGAGACACCTCTAGTCAGTAAATGCATAGAAGTGACTCTTTTCTCTCAACTTGTTCCGATGCCTGGTATTTGTCACCACTCCTATCCCGTTCAGGCAACGCACCATCGCCCAGATCTCGGCTTATGGCATCGCATCTAAGCAATCAATCAGTAAATGCTACTCTAACCTAACTGTAAAATGGCCCGGCGTTGCCCCTCCAGTCCCCGATCTAAGGCTTCCCGTGTTGCTGCTGCACTGGGTTTAGTGCCCTGTTGGCGGCGGCTGCGGCCTACTAAGGCTTATGCGGTTTGGCATTGAACGCTGCAGAATAATTTTTTGGCAGCTGTGCAGCCTCAAGCGTGATGACTCTGTAAAGCTCCAACGCTCAAAAGCAAATCCGACATCATCTCTGCGGCCTGAAGTGCCAATCCATTCTCCGGTTCCGTGCATCCATTTTCTGCCAATTTCTTGCCTCGATCAAGCTACTTTTCTTTGTTTCTCCATTATCTATCTCGCACTCCGCTCTCTTACTTCGCATATCGCGTCGCAATCGCATTTGACGTCCACCTAGGACTCAACTCAACTACACCACAACCACAGCCACAATCCACCACCAGCAGTCCTTCAATCATTCAATCCTAGATTAACCCTCATCCACCATGTCCGCCGAAGGCCCCGAATCCATCCCCACCTCCGCTGACCCTCGCTCCAAGCGCCCGACCAAGAAACGCGCCCTCACCCCCGGCTCCGCCCAAGCCGCCTCCCTCGACGCCCTCTTCGCCAAACCCGACCAGGAGATTCGCGTCCCTCCGCCAGTGTCGTCCCTCGAAGGGGGCAGACGGCGGCCCCCGCCCCCGGAGATTGTCAGCAACGTCCAGGGCTCCAGCGCCGGTGCCGGCTCCGGCGAGTTCCACGTCTACAAGGCGGCCAGAAGGCGAGAGTATGAGCGTCTGAGGGAGATGGACGAGGAGGTCAAGAGGGAGCGCGACCAGGTCGAATTTGAAAATGGCAAGGCGGAGAAGGATCGCAAGGATGAGGAGAGGACGAGGAAGAATCGCGAGAAGAGGGACAAGGCGAAAGCTCGAAAAGCGAAGAAGGGCAAGGGAGGTGGAGGGAATGATGATAACGCAAAGGATACGGATGGCAAAGATGACAATGTACCAGCGGTTGCGGCTTCAAATGGAGGTTCTCATGGAAACGAAAAATTGAGCAAAGATGAAAACGGAACCGAGAGAAGTGGCAATGAGAAGCCGGTCTCAGAACCTGTTGGACTTGTCATCCACGACGATGATTAAGAAACAATGAGCCGGGGAAAGCAAATACGAGAGTTGCTCTGAAATTGTTTGTCGACAGTTTCTTAGCCAGAGGTGGAGATTTGTAATAGTAGACTAGATAGAAGCAGTGATACCCGTATAGAGTGCCATTTTCATAGATCTATGCGTCGCCTTTTCTTTTCAGCGGCCTTTAGTTAATACCATTGTCTATTTTTTCAAAATATAATCTTGGTCCCCTTTTAGATTCGTCTGAAAATGCTCCCACATCCATCCCAGCCAAGGGCCAGGAATAACAGGATACGGCCTTTCCAACCAAATCTGGCGTGCCGTCTGCCCAGATCAAGGCTTCTCAGGGCAGTATCTACCCAACTTCCGCTCTTATACAGAATTCCAGCTCGTTACTCCTCGCCGCCTCCAACTCCGGGAGTGGCTCCCTGCTGCAGCGTCTTGGCACTGCAGATATCGTCTACTCTTAGCAATAAACAGGCGGCCTAAGAATTTCACACAAAAGTCAGTAAAGATTGCTCCATTTTGACGAAGCCGGGTGGGAGGAATGGGGTTCAGGTGGACATCATAGAAGCATACCTCGATAGCAGTCTTTAGACTCTGCAGCTTAATGGCCTCAGGCTCCCATACGCCATACTCGTTCATGTCCGCAATGGCACCGGTATCGCCGTTCACACCATATGAGCTCTTACCCTCGGCTTGCTTGGCGCGGAGCTCCGTCAACACACGGACGGGTGACTTGCCGGCGTTTTGCACCAGCGTTCTGGGGATCACCTCTAGTGCATCAGCAACAGCCTTGTACGGCCACTGCGCGACACCCTCTACGCCCTTGGCCTTCTGAGCCAGTCGGACAGAGACGGCCATCTCGGTTGCGCCACCGCCAGGTGATAACCGAGGGTGGAACATGACGTTTCGGGCAACGCCCATAGCATCCTGGAGATTTCGCTCAATCTCATTGAGGACATCCTTTGAGGGGCCACGAAGCAGGATTGTGCAGGCCTTGGGATCCTCGCACTTGGTGAGGAAAGTGAAATACTCGTCACCGATTTTCTCAATCTCAAAGAGACCACATCGAGTACCGACGTCTGCCTCCTGAAGGTCCTCTATTCTGTTGACAATGGTGGCGCCCGTAGCGCGGGCTATTCTGTTGTTGTCTGTCTTACGAACTCGGCGGAGGGCTGTGACATTGGCCTTCATTAGGTAGTGCTGGGCCAGATCTGAAGGATTGGTTAGCTTAGGTTAGGCCTTGGATGGCTGATAGTCATTTGTCGAGTCACTCACCAGAAACACCCTTTTCGGTAATGACCAAGTCGGGCTTGACAGACAAGATGGCATCGCACATAATCTTGATCTGCTCCTCTTCAATCTGCAGAATTCGGTTCCAGTCTTCCTCCTTTGTGATTTCAATGTTTGTCTGTGATTCACCCTTCTTGTACTCCAGAGGGCAGTCCAGAAGGACGATTCGGGGGTTCTCGATGCGTCGGCGCATCTTGGGGTGCGTAATGTCCTTGTTGAGCATGAGTCCATCTAGAACCTTGCTATCCTCAATCTCACCACCAGGAACTTTCTCGACACGCGCATATCGCTTAATGTCAACCTCGGTCTTGCCGTTGCCAGCTTCCCATGTAACAGTTCGCACGGCTTTCAGAGCAAGAGAGCACATCTGGTCCATCCACCGGGAGACAAACTTGGTACCAATCGAGGAGGAGATGAGTTTGGCCATGGCATCGTCGTCGTTGACATCGATCGGCAGGGAGATCTCGTCGATGATATCGATGGCATCCTTCAGCGCACGCTTGAAAGCGGAAATGATGACCACGGGGTGGATGTTGCGCTCGAGTTGAGGAAGAGCCTGCGCCAGGATTTCACCAGCTATGTCAAGTCAATATCGATTCTTTTGCCGCTCCAGCTTGCCCCTTCTTTATCTTCTTCTTTTCCTCTGCTTCCCCCTTTTTTCCTCCCCCCGTATATCTGCTGGGCCACTGCCTGCGAGGAGTGGAAAAGGCAAGAGTCGAACATACCTAGGATAATAACAGTGGTTGTACCATCGCCGACCTCTTCGTCCTGTGTCCGGCTGAGCTCAATCATGCTCTTGGCGGCGGGGTGGGAGACTTCGATTTCTCGGAGGATAGCGTGGCCGTCGTTGGTCAGGACAATACCGCCCATGGGGTCGAGCAGCATCTTCAGCATGGCCTTGGGACCGAGACATGATCGAATGATATCGGCAACGCTAGATTGAAAGCATCGAGTCAGTTGGGCTGCACCGCCTGATGGAGTAGATAGGAGCAGAAGCATACGTCTTGGCGGCAGCAATGTTGGACATCTGAGCTCTCCTTCCCGTCTGCCTCTCACCACTATTGGTGTCTGGAAGACAATGCGTTAGCTTGCAAACACTTTCCCCAGCTGCAAGATACCGAAAGACATCTCGATTCGCCCGCTGGGACGAATCCGGCGATGCTGTTCTGGCAGATTGGCAAGGTAGATGTCAGGTATACATACTCATAACCAACACAGGGGCCTGCATGGTGGGCTTTGTTTCTGTCTGCGAGCGGATAAAACGGGGCTTTGGTGGTAGGACGCGAGGATGGCACCTCAACGGAGCTTCGTATCAGATTCGGCACGCCTCCAACAGCTGCTTTTCGGAGTCAGGAGACCGGCAGAGGCTCAAGGCAGCTTTTGAGGTTGTGGAAGGCGGTGATTTGGAGGGTTGGAGGGGCGCACACTAGAAAAGTTCCCACGACGCCTGGCGGCCTTTGGTGGGGAGGCTGCAGTGCTGTAAGCTCCAAGCCAAAAGGATCTGGTGCAATGTTAACCCGGCCCGCCAAGGGGTAGCAAGTATCGATACTTGAACCTGCCCCACGTTGGACGTTAAACTGGTGCCTACACTGAATACCATTTCTAATTTATAGGCTTCGGTAAAGGAATGTTCAGATAAGCAATTGTAACTTTACAAGAATAGCAATATATCTACAAAACGCAGATATCTCTAGATGGCTACATGCAATAATGAATATCCCTGATGGCAATCACTCATTACCCCCCCTTTTAAGTAACGGTACTTTTAGCTCTTCTCCCAAGTTCGCGATTGAACATTTGTCATCGGCATCGTGACCAATCAAAATACTGTACCAGCACTTCCTTTGCCCAACCAGGCATATATGACTTCGTCTCTGGAAGAGTGCTAATTCACAGAATTGATATGCTGAGAACACCCAGCATCAGCGCTCTACACTATTAATATACGTGCTACCTAAGCTAGAAGGAAAACTTAGGCATTAATATTCTTAATTCACAAGATCATCTCGTGGTCACGTCGCCCTGGCCGGCAGTGTTAATGCCCACTCTAGTAGTACATAGCTGGTAGACTTGACGAATTGATAATTTACGTCGATTCAAAGTTACATAAATAATTAATATTTCAGAAAAGAGCATTGATGAAAATATTACCAAATCTAGAAGCATCGCTGAAACAGCATCGCGAATCTTGTCAGGCTTCCATTAAAACCTGAGAATCATTCCTGAGACCCCTAAAGAACTATTGCTATTTCAAGATCATTCTTGATGAATACATCGAGTTTATCTCAATTGAACAAAACCCGTTGTTGTTGATATCACGGATGTTCTTGAAGCAAGTCGTCAAAGCGAGTTCTTTGAGCAAGTTAAGAGACATAATCGAGGATTATGACCATCCGGTTTTATTTGGTGGTCAATAGCAGATCAATGAAGAACAAAAGAGCTATTACAAATCCAATAAAGCCTACAAACCACAAAAATCCAATACCATCTAATCATACCCTATCAATCATCCAAATGCACTTCTTGCTTCAGACTCGAAGGCTGCCGGACACTGCCACCACTTGATCGTTTAGGCTGCTCAGGCTGTTCAGGAGGGACGGTAACCCATCCAGGTCCCGGCTTCGAAAATGCATAGATGAGGCATGAATTGGTCGCCATATCCCCGCTTATAACATCCCACTGCACGTTGGTGAGATCCGAACGGAAATCGGACCACGCCCAGTAAATTTCGCCCTTCTCATCCGAACATGCCATACTTGGCACTCCATCACGACAATACCGCATGACTACTGACAATTTCTTCATTTGAGCTGGCTTTGTGTCCTCCGCGTTATCATCACCGTTTGTCGTTTCGTTGAGAGCACCACTTTGGAAACCTCCATTCTCAACCACTTTAACTTGAGACTTCGGGATCGCAATGATGTTCCAGGCTTCTTGATCCTCAGGTATATCTGGTGCAATAAAGTGTCTCGACTGCTCATTATTTGACAGTTGTCTGCAAATTTTGAGCCACATCCATGTGGTAATATGGCCGTGCTCGTCGGGTCTGGATTATTTCCTTCTTGTTAGCTTTTCCCCCCTTTAATTTGAATAACTCATAAAATGATGATACTTACACGTCAGACTCATAAATTGCAAGGCTTCCCTCTTTTGTGCCAAGACTCGCGCGGGACTCGCTCTCCCCAGTCGGAAGCACAGGCGTAGAATCAAACGGTTCGCCCCTGAGATCGTGGCAAACTTTGACACGCCAGATTTTAAGGAGATCCAATTCAAGTTTCCTATAGCCATACTTTCGACAGGAAGAGTGCAAAAAGAGTCGTAAACCTTCTCCCGGGCCATGTTGAGCTGAAGCCTGAGACGCGCCGGGAGGCACGAAAGGGGTGTCATTTCTCAGCCCCATGACCGCCTGCAATCTTCGACTTGTATGTCGCCTATAGGCCAACATATGTTAAAATATCTTTTCGGCGGCGTTTTCATCTTTTCTTCTTATCTCAGAGGGCTCCTATGGACTTACCTTTGGTCGATTCTGCGACAAAAGTGGTCTAAGATGATATCACTTCGTCCACTTGGATGGCGCCTCTGATACTCTTCCTCTTTTTCTTCTTCAGCTGGAATCATCACATTCTGAGACTGCGATGGAGAATTTAAGTTTTGAATAATGCGTGGATTTACATGAAACTCTTTGTCCAGAGAGTCTTGCGAGGTAGCCACTTCATAAAAGCTTTGGCTATCGTGAACTGCTTGTTGCTGCCGCTGATTCTGAGCTTTTGTGAGGCCAATAGCGATGCCGGCGAGAAGCTTCCCTCGAACCGACTTTTCTGGCTCCTCCAAATTTGTTGCGCCAGAGATTTTAGTCGAACCGTCTGAAGAGGCTTTCTTCTTCTTAGCCTTTGAGGATT
Organism: Trichoderma erinaceum; assembly: GCA_026401215.1. Classification (NCBI taxonomy): domain Eukaryota; kingdom Fungi; phylum Ascomycota; class Sordariomycetes; order Hypocreales; family Hypocreaceae; genus Trichoderma; species Trichoderma erinaceum. The sequence goes on from JALIRY010000039.1 coordinate 10,729, forward strand.
CGACATGAGAGTCAAGAGCGTGCTTTGGCATAATGGCGGAGGTGGTACTGTGAGATTTAAATATAATGGGAGATGTTTGGCTCGATTTCGAGATGATGATTGTTACAAGAGGAACAAAACAAGTTCTGAACATGTTCATCTTTTCTTTGTGCCAGAGGGAAGGAACAAACGGTCAAAAATATCGTGAATCGGCTGAGTTTGAACAACTGGCGAAATTCATTGATTCACTTTATCATTGCTTTGTAGTTCTGCCAGCCAAGTAGCATTAATGATAACCTCTTCAGGGAGATATTTTCTGTTTCTTATTTCCCACTTCTCTTTTTTAGAAATGTCAATACTTGTTGCAGTTACGTCGTAAATAATTCTACTACATCGCAATGCCATTGGCATCTGTTCCCTTGCTGATGCGGCATCTAAACACAGCAATAAATAGTACATATATATGTGGAGACTCCGAAACTACGAGGCTGCCTTTTGCATCTTGCGTCACGAGCATATAGTTGGAAAAATTAAACGATTGATACCTATGATTAGCGAGTCAAGGGAGAGATAGTCTGGTAGCATGTGGAAGCGAGATTACATCAATGTACGCAAGTTGATCCGCTTACACTCGTGGTTATTCGTAGATGGCCTTTTCATGTCAAGCAAAAAAAGCCCTTTGGCAGTGTCTATCAGAGGCATTATAGAACAAAGCAATAGTAAACTCTTCTAAAGCACGATTATAATAATTTTTTTTTTTTTTTTAAAAAAAAAAAAAACCGCTACTCCTCGTACTCTACGGTCGCCCGATAAAGCTGAGTGTTGGAAAATCAGGCTCTGGCCTCCACTAAAGACGACAGATATCTACATGTAGACATCACTTCGCACCCACCACAGATACGTCTTACTCATATGGAGCTGGTAAAACATACAAAATTAGACACCTAGGCTCTTAGAGTAAATGATAATGCATGTCTAAAGCCACAACTGTAGAGGACGATTGATCACCGCTCTGGCTCAATCACATGTTGCGGCAGTGAACGGGTACCTACCTGTATGTATATACAAGTACAGAAGTACCTAGGTAGGTACGTATATGAAAGATCTTTATATTTAGTAGTCAAGCAGGTAGGCAGATGGCCGTCTTGATTGGCTTGCTCGTAAATGGTCCAATAGAACAGCAGGGAGCACGATACTCCTCAATATTACGAACCTGCCAATGCTACTTCAGCCGGCTCACCGACCGCGACCAAAAGCAAACAATATAGGCCCCTCCACTTTGCTCTTATTAAGCACACGCCCTCCATCAAGATTAATTGACAGCCACTTGTCGCAGATCAGGGCCGGGTGACTCCCGAAAACCCGGTAAGCGTAGCAAGCAGGCTTAAGAGACATCTTGGTCTTGGGAGGGTTCAGATCTCCGCACGTTAGTACTATTCTGCGTCGGTGAGGCAGAACCTTACCTGGGTACATGTATATTTTGTTTCCCCTTGTGTAGGTGCATTATCCGCTACAGACGTTGGAAGACTACTATAATTCCACATTTGAATGCGTATAACTCCACAGCTATAGCAGCCCAAAGATTACAGTGCCAATCATAAAATACTTTTGGAGAAATACTAGACAAATATGGGAAAGGTAGCATCCGTCGGCTTGCTTAGGAGAAAGTATCAGTATAGATAACATGTATATTCATCGCTATAAGATGGTGAATGATGAGAGATATGAAGGAAATGGGGTGGCTAGCCGATAAAGGCGAGAGAAGAGGGAACGCAAAGTGGGAAGGAAAGAAAAAAGAAAAGAAAGGCCGGCTGAGTCTCGAGCTGTAGGCCCATCTAGCCCAAGCAAGGAGAAACTGGTGTTTGCTCGAACCCCTGTCGCCGACCTCAAGACCAAAGGCAAACAAACAAAAAGAAAAGAAAAGAGAGCAGATAGGAGACAGAGACGGCCACTTCAATTAAGCCGCTCTCTAGTTCCTAGTCTGGCGTCTCATCTCCACCTAAAAGAGGGTGGCACAGAATGCGCACGCCTATCCCTCACATCACCTGGTATCTCATCTGGATAGTACTGATCGTTCTTGTCATCCTTGTCCCCGCCGTCGCCCACGGTACTGTCAGGTAGCACAAGTTCCGAGGGACTGGGCGGCACCCAAGTTGGGTCATCAGATAGGGTACAAAGGGCGCAGGGGCTTATGTCGTGATATCCGGTCCACTCATGGCTTGGAACCGTGAGCGTCGATAGATGGTACGGCGCCGGTGAAGGTTTGCATGCGGCTGCCATGCAAACCAGAATACAAATAGCCAACAAGTCGGTAAGTGCCATTGTTTCCACAGTAGGCAGGGAATAAATAACCTCATTCTTGACTTTCAAGAGCTTATCTGAACATGAACCCTGCCGCTGCATCTGAGGGTCGCTGTAACGCGCGGATAGTGTCCAATCCTGGCTCCGTCCGACAAAGCCAAAGTATTTCTCAAGATATCCTGGTTTTGGCCCAGCTAACTTGAGCCTAATCATATCAGGTTCGGATTTGTTTTTATCGTTAAAGACGAGGTATCGACCTTTAAAACACTCGGTTTGCATATATGCTAAGCGGCGGGGGGGAAACAAGGTCAGCAGTGAATAGCTAGGTCAAGGGGGACTGTTTACCGGTCTTCGGCAAAGACTTACCCAATATTGCTTCAAAGTTTTCTTTGCCCTCAACACACACCCATCCTGAACAGCTGCCAGGAAAGATGTCAACAAAGCCGACGGTGCAGGATTCTGAAAGCCAGTCTTTCACTTCTTGCCACGTCGCTTTGAACGGCAGCTAGGTAGTATTCAATCACATTAGAAAGAAGTCTAGTTGGGAGTAGAAGAGAAGAAGAGGCGACTCAATACTCGGCTCCGGTACTAACATTGCAAAAGGTGACGTGGTAAAAGCCAGTTTCGTCACCCGGCTCTACCTTAAGTTGTATGGTTGGACAAATATCTCGGCATGCCATTTGGTACCAAAAGGATATGTGAAGACTACAACTCAGGGATGAAGAGGTACAGTGCTGGGAGCTTGGCTGCTTCTCCGTAGGGAGAGAACGTGGTATTTATACATGGATCCACGTTCAAGTGGACGACGTTGACCACAAAAAACTGAACCAAAAGGTGTTCACTAGACTCTCGTCACGTAAGACCGGAATAAGCCGTATATCAGTTAGATTCCGAAAGATCAGATTCGCTGTCGATCATGTATACAGACAAATAAGTATACCCTCTCGCGGCTCGGTGGCTCAACCAGCACATCACTCTCCCCATGTACTCCTACGTTCAGACCAATACAAAGGCTCAGAGGCCAATGTAACATTTAATCGCGGATACAATGTTAAAAAAGCGGCCGAAACCTAGCTCATAACCCCGGCAAGGCGATCTGTTCATGCACCTCATGCCATCATACTTGGGTCCTTGTCTCACACGACGATGAGCTGTATGCATATACAGAACCGGGAAACATCCCAGCTTTGAAAGACAGGGTGGCATGCATTATCATATATCCACATTGTGGAGTATTTGTACTGTTCCCAGCTCATGATCTGTATAAGAAACGATATACCTTCTCAGTTTGACGAGGGAAATGTTCATGCTTCCCGGATGAAAATCGAGGAAGATTGATGCTGCCATCGAGGATGAAGATTTCGCCTTGCATATTTAGTATTTCCAGGGGCCAGAGAGCTGGCAATTAGCAAAGTAAGCTGCCTCGGTAGATGAGACGGCAGGCCAATTTTTCTTTGACTTGGATTAGAGCGCGACATTCGGCCCTTCGTAAGGGAAATGCTTCTGCTTATCGCTTTTTGGCAAGTGGCTTGTTTGGGCTGTTTTATCCAGACCACCTTGAGAGTAGAGAGTAAAAGCCAAGCATAAATGCTACTCGCTTTTATTTTTACACCCCATGGCTATACGAAGTACCTCTCGTACCAAATTATCGTTGCATGGTCTTGCCATCACCCCCACAGCACCCAGAACGCCACACGGCAGGGGCCTGACGCAGAATTGGAAGGCGTGCGCAATGCCCTTTATCCGTGTATTGAAAGTTGGCCGATAGTGTTGTATATGCTGGTAGGGATGTTTCTTCTTTGATACTCACGGCCCGTAACGAGAGTGGCTTCGATGCCAAGACTGGCAAATTTGGCTGAGATGAAAAATAACATGTGATTTAGACGTTTCTAAAGGAAAATGTATCATCCATAACTTCATCTCCGTCATCTATCGCGTACTGATTTGATGTTGGGCTACCGTATTGAACTTCACTGCTATCGTGGCTTACGGCGGCTTGCTGCCAGGGATTGGCGCTCTCACTGGTAACTGACGGAGACAACAAAAGGTAGTGCTGAGTATCAGAGACGAATAACACCGGCAGTTCAGACTCGCGGTTAATCCACGCAACCTGCGCTTTTCCTGCTGCCCTTCCTTCAGGCAGGTAAACTTCTGGGACAAGAGGCGTAGGTCCATTGGATAAAGGATCCCAGATGAACGACACTCCTTGGTGCGCTGGATCTTGCGAAGTAATCAGAAGGAGCTCGCGGGAGCTTACATGCCACTGAAAGGCAACAGTAGTGTGAAATATCAGCACAGCCCTAAGTTCGGCTGCAACAATATCCCAGATCCACAGCGTACACGGCGAGTCGTCCAGCCTCGTTGCCAAGAGGGTCGAAGATGAGTCGAAAGCTGCCATAGAGCAACCGGTTTTGTTTTCTGGGGCTCCATGTTCAGTAGCAGATCCGGGGGGTGACAATATCTGAGTGGCCCTAATAAAGGTGTGGGTGGTCCTCCCTTGAAGAGACTCGGCTCCGATTTGCTCTTGCCATACCTAAAAGATGGGCCTTAGTATTGCAAGAGACTTCATATATACTTGGTTCATAGGTATTCTCTCACCTGAAGAGTATCTTTTGGTGTAATGGTGGCAGGATGAGGCAGTCTCAGCTGCGCCCTCCATGATTGCGTATGAAGAATAGCGACATTTCTGCTGTAGTCTCCGATGGCACACAATTCTGCATTGGGGCTCATTTGGCAGGTTTTAATGCCCAGTTCCAAGTCAGCATCCGGACCCTTTAGCAAATTAGATGCTGTAATGGTGCGGAAATGCTGGCCGTCAGCCGTGTGGAGAAGCAAGCGATGACCTTGGGCAGCCGACTCCCAGAGAAGAAGCCACCGGCCATCAGGGGTCCATTCGAGGCCCTGGGCGTCCAACGTCTCCGGACACCATGATCTGAGTACTTGCCGATCAGCCGGACGATGAAGGCTCACGACATCTTTGCCACCAGAGCGGGCTAGTAGTGCCAGGTGCCCGGTCCCTGGGCGAAGAGATACCCCTCGTGATGCGGAGGTGGCTTGATGGAGCTTTGGACTCGAGATCTCGACCACCCCTGAGCTGCACACGTCAAGAACAACAAGCTTTAGACCAGATGCCGACCAGATTAAAATTTCGGTATCTCGAGCCCCGAACTGAAGGAAGGAAGGCTTTCCGCTGATCGAGCTGTAATTGCGAACTGTTGCATGAAATTCAGAGCCACGAAGGGCAGAAAAGACATCCAGCTGATCGGCTGTTGAAACGAGAAATTTGGTAGACGACGGAGCCCACAGCAGCGTAGGTACATTTGTCGAGCTGGTACTTGCGGCTGCGGAGGCAAATGGGGAGCCTGATCCAAATGAGAGTGTCACAGCATTAGTGACTTGCAAGGTCTCAGTTGAGCGGACGATAACCCCAGAGGCTCGGAGAGTCACAATAAATCGGCCATCTGGACTCGGCCTGCAGTGGGGCGAGGCTGAGATGTGTCAGGATTAGCAGTCCGAGGATCAAGGGACGTCGCCATGGCGCTTACATACACTCCAAAGCTGTAGCTGAATGCATTGTACTGGTGTGATCTGTCTGAAAATTCTGTCTGATGGAGATTGTCGATTGATATGCCGGGCCCAAGGGTCATGCGAAGGGCACTTGTGCCCAAGCCTTTCCTCCCCTATATGCCCAAGAAGAGCTCTTTTGGGCAGAAAACGATGTACCTTGCCCAATCAATCTTTTTTCCTTCTACTTTGTGAGTCCAATTATAGGTGTGATTTCAGGCAATGGATATCCCTAGCCGACTTAAGCGAAGGGGCAGTATTTGCTTTGTCTTCTTTTCTTTTTCTGCAGCAGTGAATTCAAGACAGCAAGAGGAACAGAGCCGCTAGGAACCGCTGTATAGCTGTATAAACACCTATGGGAAGCCAAAAACACCCTCGCATGTGATGGTGGTACACGGCAGCTCTGTGGGGTTGATGATGATATTAACCCGTGGAAGAGCGAGCGAATGAAAAAGTGCTGAGGTTGAATATCGGAGATGCGTGCATCAATCGGCGTGTAGCGTGTTAGCGTGGTGGATGCTGCTTACCAGGCTCCTGCTATGGAATCAAATACATTCTACTGGCCAGATATAGCTGCTGAACAGTGCAGGAAGCGCCGTATCAGTGGATGCAGGTGCCCTACGGAGAGCTCTTTAGTGCTCTGCACCAGTAAACTCTGTGAACGCTTCCAGCTAGCGCCCGCAATTCTCCCCTCCAGCAGCACCTAAACGCGGCCTAGCCTACAGATTCCCCTCATCTCTGTAATCCGCGGCCTTATCGTCATGGTGGGATTAGGAGGAGGGAGGCAAAAGTCAAAACCTCAGCTTCTTCTTCTTACTTCAATCTTAGTCTTCCGAATAATTTCTTTTCTTTTTTTTTTTTCTCATGCTCTGGTTTTAGTTATACTTTCTCTTTATTCTTTGATTCCATTTGCAACGACTATACGAAACATCTTACAAATCCTCTCCATCGAGACGCCACCTATACGCCTTACAGCTCTGTCTCACACAGACAGCTCTTTAGCTCCTCCTGAGCTTCATGCTAGGTCCATCTATCTACAAGTAGACGCCCGTCGTCTGGACTCTCAACCAGGTCTCTGGCATCTTGTGCTTGTCCTGCTCGGTCTGCAGTAGCATGGCATATAGGTCGCTTTAGGAATAAGTCGTGGTAACTCAACCGCTCGGCGCATAAAACCAACCACCTCTGGCTGAATTCGCCACCAACGAGGTACCACCGTTATAACAAACGCTACACGCCTGTCTAAGAACCGTGCTTTGTGTCCCAGATGCAGGCCACTCGCCGTGTAGCAGCACGGCTGCCTTCAGGCCTCGTACGAGCCCCAACTGTCTCGGGCTCGTGGTCACCCGCTGGCACGCTGGCGTTCAAGAGACATGTGGCGTCGTCCGCAGCGGCTGCCGAGGCTGCGCAACCAACACCGCAGCCAGCACAAACGATTCCCCCTCCAGCGGCAGGCGTCCTTTCACGCCGGGAACGTATCCGCGAAGCCAAGCCCTTCTCGGAGTTCTTGACCGACACCTTCCATCGAGAGCATGACTATCTGCGCATCTCGCTCACCGAACGGTGTAACTTGCGATGTGTATATTGCATGCCAGAGGAAGGTGTGCCATTGTCTCCGGATAGGGAACTCCTCACAACTCCGGAGATTATCATGCTATCGTCCATCTTTGTGTCTCAAGGCGTAAACAAGATCCGACTTACCGGAGGAGAGCCGACAGTCCGACGGGATATCTTACCTCTGATGCATCAACTCGGCGCTCTGCGTCCGTACGGACTCAAGCAGCTATGCATAACCACCAATGGCATCTCGCTGCATCGAAAACTTGATAGCATGATTGAGTCTGGGCTCACCGGTGTGAATTTGAGTCTTGATACCCTGGATCCATGGCAATTTCAGATCATGACTAGGAGAAAAGGCTTCGACGCCGTCCAGAAAAGCATCGACCGCATTCTGGAGCTCAACAAGCTCGGCGCAGGAATCAAACTAAAAATCAACTGTGTCGTGATGCGCGGCCTAAATGACCGAGAAATCATCCCGTTTGTCAAGCTGACTCGCGAGAAGGATCTCGAAGTGCGCTTCATCGAGTATATGCCATTTGACGGCAACAAGTGGAACAAAGGGAAGATGTTTTCATACAATGAGATGTTGGACGTGATCCGAGCTGAATATCCCGGACTGCACAAGGTCCGTGACGGAAAGAACGACACAAGTAAGACTTGGAAAATCCCCGGCTTTGAAGGTCGTCTCGGCTTCGTCACGAGCATGACGCATAATTTCTGCGGCTCCTGCAATCGGCTCCGTATCACGAGCGACGGAAACCTCAAGGTTTGTCTTTTTGGAAACGCCGAGGTTTCTCTACGAGACATCTTGCGCAAGTCCAACAGCGGAGAACCCATTGACGAAGAAGCATTCGAGGCCATGAAACAAATCGAGATGAACCGTCGACAGGGCCTCGGGGGTACATCCGATACCCCCCTGGGGATGGCACCAAACGAGGCCGAGCTCCTTGACATAATCGGAATGGCAGTTAAGAGGAAGAAGGCGAAACATGCTGGAATCGGTCAGTTAGAGCATATGAAGAATCGACCAATGATCTTGATAGGTGGGTAAAACAAAACAACACAAAAAAACAAAGCAAGCCAAGGGTTTCATAACATATACCCCCCTTTGGAAAAAGTAAAACTCGAAAATCATATATCAGGCAGATGGATGTTATTTTCATATATAATCCACGCCATCTCGCATAACCTCCATTGCCTAAACAAACAAATTGGATGGTCGACAATATAAAAATCTATCATTCATTCACCCTCATTGGTTATACTTGGCGATTTTTCATACGCTAAGTAATAAATGTATGATAGATCCTATTCCGCCAACGCTCGTCAATATGCCACCAAGAATACGACATCTTCTCAGCCGCAACATCCTCTCATCTACAACTATACCACCAACAGCCATTTCAACAGGCCAATCTCATCAACTAAGACGGCTATCCAGCTCACGCAATCTCAGAAATGATAAGGAGAGCAATAAAAGCACAGCAACAACACCGGCATCATCAACATCATCAACATCATCTCGCCTAACACACGTCTCCGACTCCGGCTCAGCACACATGGTCAACATCTCCGAAAAGCAAGTGACGTCGCGCGTAGCCACGGCCGCCTGCGCGGTGCACTTCTCCTCCGACACGCCCATCAAGCTGATCCAGGAAAACCAGATGAAGAAGGGTGACGTCCTGGGCGTGGCTCGAGTCGCCGGCATCATGGCTGCGAAGCGCACCGCCGATCTCATCCCGCTTTGCCACCCGATTGCCATTTCCAAAGTCGGCGTCGACCTGGAGGTCGTCCCGGGGAGCCGGCAGATCGAGATCCGGGCCACCGTGGCCTGCGATGGGAAGACGGGGGTCGAGATGGAGGCGCTTACTGCGGCGTCGACGGCGGCGTTGACGGTGTATGATATGTGCAAGGCTGTGGACAAGGGGATGAGGATCGAGGGGCTTCGGGTTGTGCTCAAGGATGGGGGGAAGAGTGGGAGATGGGAGATGCCTTGATGGTAGATCGTGAGAGCATATGTTGTAATTCATTTTGCCCTATTTGTCTATTTACTCAATTACTCTCTTTAGCCTACAAGCATCAGAGGTTGGAATAGCATACAGAGGGCAATGGCGTATTGATTTCTATACAACACCCTCATGGTGTAGTTGATTGATCTACTGGTGATGTACATGCAAGTATGTCATACTGGATGCTCTAGAACTCGCGACGGAGTAGAGAATTATCATGGCGTAGTGAATTGATCTACTAGTGATTAACATGCGAGTATGTCATACTGGATACCCTAGACCTTGCGACTGGGTAGAACACAATGTTTAAAAAATGGCCTCTACCTAAGCCGTAGTCTAGTCCCACAAAGAGGATAATGGGCAGTATGAATGAAGAGAGGAACAATGCTCTTCACCGCCAACGTTTCTAGTAAGCGTCTTTGACCTCATCGGTGAATACAGTGGTCATGACTTTCCACGCAATTGATCTCACTCTCAATATGGCCGCTAAAAGAACAAGGTGACGCGCCCCGGTTAATAGACAAAGAACGGACCCATGGCTACTCTGTGATTGGCATGCCCGTATGATTCATAGACTTGGTAACGGCCGCCCCTCTCCCCTCACCACCACGACGACTCCAGGCGGGCCAGGCCAGGCAGTAAGCTCCCAACAACGCAGCGGTGGAGGGGAGAAATAGCTGGCCAAATGACCTCCCGCAGAAATAGCTTCAACGTTTAATGAGACAGCCTGACCACCGGTCTGCGTTGTCAACTTATGCAGTCGAGCGGTGAGCAGAAGCTAAGAAAGCAAAAAAAGCAGCATAAACCAAGAAAATGCTTTAAAGCTAGGCACACCACACCTACAGAGTAGTACAAGGTCGTGTCGTGTGGATGGGACGTTGAAACCCAACCTTGCCCTCCCAGTTCCTGTCTCGCAGCAAGCAAGGTTGCAACACACTGCAAGCAAGCTGCCAAGCTGCGTCCATCATGACGATCCCATCACGGCGTGCCCCTCCTCCACACACTTCGCCTCGATGGCTGGCTGTGGGATATACGGAGACATGTACGGAGAAACGGCCCCTCCGTTCTCAGCGAGGCAACTTTGCTTGCCCTGCGATTTATCTCCGATATACTGGGGCTGCTGCGCGTGTGCCAGAAGGCGCATAAAGACATCATCCAATCAGGTATTAGTTATAAAAGGCAATGAAGAATGCTTGAACGAGATGCGCCAATCACAGCGCAGCGATAAGAACAAACTTGGAAGTCGTGCAGGCGATTACCCCATTGAGTAACTGAGCACCTGTAAAAGTTGGCCACTGATTGACATTGACAGATTGGCGGAAGCTTCCATAAAAAGAATTAATGTGAGAACCATAACTTGGAGACTCAGCGTGTGTAGTCGATGATGCTTGCAGCCTATATACCACGCCCATAGATTTGGGCTGTTGTTGATACATAGGTACCTAGGCACATACTCAGCGTTACACAGCATGGCACACGTCATGGTTCGTCTCAGTACCCAGAAGCAGTCATGTTCAATTCTGCAGCTTGAGGACGTTGGGATTTCCATCTGCCGCTCCTAGAAGCCTCAGAATCTGTCGATATTCACATTTTCTGTGGGTGACTGCATGTGCATGTGCATATGTAGATGGACACGCAGAGCATGGCTGCCACACGGTGAGGGCTATAGGGATACCACTCGGGCACGCACGCATTCGCTTTCTGGTGTGTCGATGAGCTGCTTCTTCTCTCTGGCATTCTTCTTTGCCTCTAATTGGAGCAGTGGCCGGGCAAGTGAATCTAGCAGCTCAAGTTGTCCCTTGATCGGCCAGATTACCCTGACGGGGCGGCCGTGTGGTGGCGACCGAGTCGCTCTAGTGAGCTTCTTCGAACAAAAAAGCGCGAGTAAGTTTTGGCTTCTGCCTGTGCTCTTCGCCTAGTAGCGAAAAAAACATGGCGTTGTGGATTTTTGTCTTTTTTTGGCCGCTCCACCAGACCGTGCCGAGGGACGTTGACAGGCCGCCAGAAGAGATGGGCCGGGATGGCTTGTATCTGCTAGCAATAAGACACGTAAGAATAACTCGAGGCTCCGTCGAAATGTGTAGCATTATATGCTGGCGGCAAATTCGCTAACGAGTGTTCCTGACGAGCCAACGAGCTTGCGGCGGCTGGTGGCAAACTAGCTAGGAAGTAGCATCTATGCGAGATCTTCGCAGAGCCGCAATAAAAGTTCTAGTGCCCCTTCTTTTTCAGATTCTACACCAGAACAACGCCGTCTCTCTGCTACTTGGCGGTGTACTCCGAAGCAACAAACTAGCTATCAATAGCAACGAGATAGATGGGACAGATGGAGCGTACAGAAGCTTTTCGGCAATGGTTCGGAACTGCAGCTGGTCTGGTTTGATCTGGCCTGGCCTGGCCTGGTGCGGTCCGGGGCATGAAGGGAAGATCAAAGACTATCCAGGCAAAAGATGCCGAGCCGCGAATGTTTAATTGCGCTCGGGATTTTTCCGTCTCTCAAGAGTGCAAATTGTGTCTCGTTCTGCAGGGCCCCTACAAAAAACGGGGAAAGCAGATATTGCTGCTACTGCTACTAGCATGCACTCGTAATGGCGCGGGATGGATATTGTCTTGATGGGGTAAATGTGAATAATAACTGTTTGAATACTCGCGGCAGAGCAAGAGAGAGGCTCCATAGCGGATGTTACCATGGCTCTGTGCTCCGGCCCCTGTTCGGTTCCTCGCATAACAACCATGTCAATTCAGAGAGGAGACTGCAAAAAAAGACTCAAGATTCCTATCCAGGAACCAAAAAGCCTAGCAAGCTGTGGTAAAAAAGATCAACACGCCGAGACCTTTGTGGTGGAGACTAGCGCGAGGTCGTCTTGGGGTCTTTTTTTCTTTCTTGGGGGTGGGGGGCATTGGCACCAGAGAGTGGCATCTCCGAAACGGTTCATGCGACAGGCGACCAGAAAAGACGCAGAAGACGAGGAGAGACGAGAGGCGGGGTGAGAAAGATGGAGAAGAGCATTGAGGGGAAACGCAGGACTCGTAAAGACTGAGAGAGAGTTTTGAGTCGTCTTCAATAGAGAAGCTGCTGCGAGCGAATGAGACGGAGAGAGTTTGATGGCCGTGCCCGAATTAATAGAAGAGGCACAAACTATAAGTCAGCTCCAGGCAAGATGAGAGACATGTGAAAGCTCCAGAGTGCAGTACATTGCTTGCCTCATTGTCTGTAGCCACTGGCAAGGTTCTGGCTGCTTTGTTTAATTAGCCGTGTCCCGGCAGTGACGGCGTCAACACCGCTGCATTGCCAGAGCCGATCGAGATACTGCCGCCGATGTCATTGCCAGCGAAGGACTGGTCGATGCCACTGCATGCATCGTCGTCAGGTGTCACCGTGCAGACCAGGCGTTTGCGTCTTGTCGTGTTGTGTTGTGTTGTGTTGTGTTGTGCTGCGTTGAATGCGATTCGCGGTGCAGGGATGCAGCAGGGATGCCCAAAACTCGAACTTCATACTGGACTGGCAATGCCCACGGAGCCACAACTCAGCGTTACGAAGCACTACCGCCAGTAGCTCCCAGCAACAATGGCCTATTGCAGTAAGTTGTTGGTGCTCCACCGCGCTCGCTGTGGCCCCGGGACCCCTATCTGGGAAAGTAGCCCGTTGCCAATCGGGCGGCGGATACGATGGGGCGAAATCGTGGCGAGTGGGTGAGGGTGAGCGGCCAAAGTTGACGGGAACTGGCTGGCGTTTGCATTTGTCGTCGGGTCGGTTCTGGTGTTGAAAGCTGATGCGTGGTGGCACTCCAGGCTGCTTTTTGGAGCACAGGGCACTGCTATTTCCAGTATAGAGGCTCGTGCTGGGAGATGCTCGCGCCGTTGTACGAATTAGAACGGCTTTAAACGACCAGGCCGCCAAGACGGGGCGCGCGTTTTGCGCTGCAGGAAGGTGCCAGGGGATTCAGTAATTAGCGCTTGTGCTGTTTCTCTCTGTTTTTTTTTTTTTTTCTTCAAGCTGTCGTTTTGGGCACGCGGCAGGTAGAGGCTACCATGTATGCCACCCTGGTCACCGCACTTGAAACGTACTCTATACCCGCCCGCAAAGAGGCATCGGCTTCCCTCACAGAGGCAAGAGAGAAAGAGAGGACAGGCTGAGAGCGCGAAAAGGCAACAAGGCACCTGCCACCCTGGCCCGTTAAGCTTACTATGACGAATGGACTGCATCTCCGACCGTGACTAGACCCTTCCCAGAGTCTTCAGTGACTTTGTTTTGACGGGCATTTGATGTCACACACAGCTCAGGCATTAAAATACGCTGCTTATTGTCATCGCACACCGAATGTTGTTGCATGTAAACACTGCTAAATCTGGGCTGGGCTGGCTTCTCACATCTCACAATAACATCGAACATCCATACTTTCCGCCCAAAGCCCAAATCGTGCTCTAGCACCTGTCTAGTAGGCCATGGGAAATGGCTAGCCGAAGTGGGTGACTGAGCGGGCCAATAAGCAGCTCATCGATTCAACGCAGAGAGCAACAAACCCCAAAGTTCCGTGCCACACTGGAGCAAGACCGGAAAAAAAGAGGATACTCCAGGTGCCTTGTCCAGACCACGACGACCCAGCTTCATTAGTCGTAGGGCCCAGCATATGTGCCGTACTTGTAAGTTGCATGCTCATGATATGTGACCTGGGCTGCAGCTGGTGCATGTAGGTATGCATGCGTGCAGTAGCAGCAGCAGCAGTAGTAGGTAGTAGCAGCAGCAGCAGCAGTACAGTAGTAGCTACCTAGGCGCAACTCTTTTTTTCCTTTCTTTTTTTTTCCTGTTCCGTTTTCAATGACTCTCTCTGCCTCTTCCCTGCTCTTGTCGCAGATCCCACCAACACCAACACACAGACCGAGATATCTTACATCACCTGGGTATATCCTTGCCTCGTCCATTATAACCTGTACAAGCACTGCTGCTATCCCCAATGCCCCAGTATTCCCATGTGCGCTTCCACCAGGCTCATCTGCCATTCCAAGCACCATCGCTAGTGGCAGTTACTTATTCCACCGTCCACAACCCAAAATCCATTGACTCGCATCGCCACCACGCCGCATCTGGCCAATGGCCGGCCAGCGATAGTCCGCCCCCTGCCAAATCGCTCCAATCCAGCCACACCCCGACACACCCGACACGCAGATGAATAGGAGGACCCAGTTTGCCGTGCTCCATCAATCTCGACTCGAGGCCCTGGAGAGCTGCTCCGGACCGTGCAAGTACCCGCCAGCACTCGCCTCGGGTGCTCTGCCATGTGCCGGCCTTATATCTACAACTTGACCGTCACCTCGTGTCTTGTCCATGCCACCTCAACTACTACATCCTCATATACCTATTTATCTACATCTACATTACACACATTACATCTTTTTAGACCCAGCAAGTTTGCGGGTGTCAGGACGATTTCATATCTCTTCGACACTTTAGCCCCCTTCGTCACTCTGTAGTACCTCGTCTTGGTTTCCCTTCTGCCGTTCTTTGCAGCGTAGCGTGCGACGAAAGCCCTCTGGGACCAAAAGCCATCTTCAACTCTGCACGATACAAGATACATACATCTGCCATCCACCTCGATTTAAACTCATTCCACGAGACGCCTCTTACGCGGTCCCTGATAACCCCCAACTCGACAACAATTCTCCCAAGAAATCAACAGAGCCCCCAGACAACAGATTCACAATGGCCGCTCAGCTCATCATGCCCTCTGCTCCGGGACCGCAGCAGCATTCCCGCCACTTTATGCCCGACAGCAGACGTCCCCATGCGCACAACCGCTCGCAGTCCTTCCAACTGCCTCCAGGGCCTCAGCTGTCGCCAAACAGCGCCAACGGCTTCCACGAGCCGACCCATGCCGTCTCGACACCGCCATCGCCAAAGGCCCGCCATGCCCGTCCGCTGTACATGCCCGCGGCGCTGCGTGCCAACAACGAGTTCCCGTCACAGCCTTTGACCAAGTCAAGATCAGGCGACTCCAGCTCCGACTCGGGATCGGACACGACGCTGCGTCGCTCCAACACGGGCTTCATGAGCCTAGGCGGACTCGTTGGCCAGCAGTTTGGCCGTCGTGCCAGTGAGAGCGGCAAGAGCAGCATCGACGGCGAGTGGAATCTCGAGCTCTTCCCTGACGTTACCGAACAACCCACTCGCAAGCACTGGAAGGTTAGTTGAAGTCCTTGCGAAATCACCATATCTTCGCCATCATACTGACATCTTTCCAACCAGCCCGATACTGAATCCACCATCTGCGATGACCCGACCTGCAAGCGCAACTTCAGCTACTTTGTCCGTCGCCACCACTGCCGCAAATGTGGCAACATCTTCTGTGACTGGCACTCCAGCTATGCGCTGCCGCTGGACCAGAACGCAAACTTCAACCCGCGGGCCATCCCCTCTCGCACCTGCAACCACTGCTTCGAGCAGTTCAAGACATGGCACAGCCGCGAAGGCAGCCAGGTTTCCAGCTCGGCATCGTCCGATGTTCGTGGCGCCGTATCAGCACCCATTACTGCTCAGCCCGGAACTCCTTTCGGCCTGCCCCAAGGTCCTGAGATTCCAGCCAGTGTGCCCCGCGACTGGAACTGGAGCACCTTTTAAGATGTTTATGAGCTAAAGGGCTGTGTCCCTTATTGCACTCGTTTCGCCGCCGTGGCGGCATCATTGACGATACCCGGAGCGACACATGAAATTTACGAGCTACTCAATAACGATAGAACATTAGACCAGATTGATGATTTTTTTTTTTCTCTTTTTCTCCTTACTTCTTTGTCAACTTTTTCGCATCCCATTTATTCTCTTTCAAATGGGACAAGCTTTATTTATTATAAGCGCAGAGATTTTTGGTTCTCATTTTTTTTGGGATCAACTTGCATGGCAAATATCATCTTTCTCGGCAGGCTTAGCCGAGAAAGCTTCAAAGGGACAGAGATTCAGGATTCCAGAACAGCACGGATACAGCTATTAGATATGTCTTTTGGGGAAAGCAGGCGTTGTTCTTTCTTAATAGTTCCTATTAATGGGAATGTGTGTTTTGAGCGGAGGTGGGAATACCCCAGTGGCGGACGAGCCCGCTTCACTTGTTTTCTTTGCGATACTATAGATGGATAATTGATTTACAAATATTTACTCTCTTAAAACTGTTCTATTACTATAAGTGACTGCGATGTGACGCTTATCCAATTCATGACACCCATCCCTTTTACTTTAGTATTTTCTAGTATTATTGTAGCTATGATATTCAGCCACTTACTTCATGTCTTATAGAATCTCTACATTAGTATGAACATATCCCCATCACACATGGCTGTGCGACCACTCATTTGCCTGAAAGTGCAGCAATTTCATACCCATTTTGTGACCAAGAATACACAGGGTTTTCATTAACTTTTGCCAAAATGGACCAGATAAACAGAAACAGGGAGTGAGAAAGAGAGGGGAATGTCTTTAAGAAAAAGGAAAAGTTTATTAATATATATATATATCTAATGGGGGGGAAAATGGAAAAGCAAAAGAAGGCAACAGAAAAAGGAGAGGGAGAATCGGAACATGTGAGAAGCATAAAGAAAGGCGAAGGAAAGTGAGATGCGAAAAAAAATAAATTGACATGAGCATTGATCTAGTTGACTTGACTCTAATGTCTAGGTCGTACACGCATTCTGCTTTTCACCAAATACAAGAGGTTTATTCGGAGCTGGAGTTGTTATAGCTCTCGTCCGTTTTAGGTATCTCGGACACATGGAATTGATCACTTTATCTTGACTTCAACAGAGTTTTGTCTGTTTAATCTAGAGTGCTTATTTGCCAACAACTGGTACATCATTCAAGTTGTGATTTATATATACATCTTGTTTTTTTTTATCAAGCTGTAGTATTGAAAGACATGTGTAAGTTTCACCCCTATCTTGTCCGTGCACATGTATGAAAGATTCATTGATATTCTTATTCTTCTCCTTGACATCTTCATCGCTATTGTCATCTACTCGCTTTATCTCCCCCCTTTAATGTTGATAATTTAAGCAACGCCATGTCCTTTTTGTGTCAAGAGCTATTGAACTCTTTTCTTTTCCCATGCCCGTGAAAATTAATAAATACAAGTGTAACGCAAAGCAAAAAAACAAAAACGCACAGAAAATAGTCATGATCCATTTTCAGCGTTTCAACCCCCCTATAGCAACTGATGCTACCTTGCATGCCCTCGATGGCATCGTTCTTCTTCCCCTGCCTCTACGAGCTTTCTAAGCCCTGCGCTTGGTCGTCTTGGCCTTGGGGCTGGTGCTAGTGCTGGCACTGGCGCTGGCAGGGCCGTCCAGCATCTGCTCGCCACCATAGACCTCCCTCTCAACATTGCGGGCAGCCTCCCAGCCGGCCTTTTCAGCGAGAGTGACCTCGTCGCCCATATCACGAGCAGTCTTACCGTTCAGCTTCTGCGCGGCGGTGCTGCGCTTGACGTAGCTGGCAATGAAGAAGCTGACAAAGAGATAGGTGAGGGGAGCCAGGTAGAGGACGTTGAGCCAGATGGCAAAGGTCTCACCAGAGGTAACGATGCAAGGCTGCGTGAGCTGTGATGTCTGGGTGACGGTGGTCAGCTTCTGAGCGCTGGGGGCGACGGCGGCAGCAGCAGCTTTGTTGGCAACGTTGTCAGAACCAAAGATGAGATTCTTAAGCGAATCCAGAGCACTGACGGCGGTGGGGATGATGTAGTCGATGGGAGCGCTCTTGGTAGCAGGAGCGTCTTCGGTCACAACGTGAGTGGAGGTGATGGGAGCAATGTATGTGATGAAGGAGTGAACCATGGCGAATGTGGCTCCAACAACGAACTGAGTGATTTGCATGCTAGTCAAGGTACGCTTCATGACGTTGGGGATCTTGATGGAAAAGGCCGACAGAGTGTAGTAAGTGTACTGAAAGAATCGGTTAGCAAACAACATCATATACAGATCGTAGAAACAAAGTATAAACTCACCATCAAAGCGTGGATGAAGGAGTTGAAGAGGCAGAAGATCCAGATGGGGCTGGCCATGTAGCGCATACCAGCCCACATGCACATCATAGCTCCGGCGTGGTGGTAGGTCTGCAGAGTCGAGCTGTATTTGCCCTTGGCCAGGATGATGAAGGTGTCGAGAACCTCGTAGAACTTGCTCAGGTAGAAGATCCAGCCGTAGAAGTCGAGGCCCTCGGTCCACATGCGGCCAGGCTCAAGGCCGTTGGGCACGCCATTGCCGGCAGCCATGTATGCAGCAGTGCTTTGCGAGACGGTATCCCAGCCCCCGGTGGTATCGTTGTAGTACATGGAGTTGCCCAGGCCTCGAGGCCCGTGTAAGCGGCAGAAGCTGTCAGCCGTAGCAGCAACGCCGCCAGGGCCAAAGGGATGGTTGATACTCCTCCGCATGACGCCTACCATGCCCCAGAAGGTCCAGGCCGAGTAGACGGCGAGCAGGATGTTGTGCAGCACGACAAAGGCGAAGAAGGGGCGTGTCTTGCTGATGCCCCAGGGCTTCTTGTTGCGGGCCTTGTTGTACTTGTTGAGCAGCTTGGCCGAGATGGCATAGACGGCGGCGATGGTCAATGGGACTCGGGCATCCAGAGCAGCTCCGTAGATATGGGCGGGAATGTTGAACGGCCTCAGAATAGAGGTGGGAACATATGCCGGTGCCAGCGGTGCGGGAGGGTTGGCTGGAGGGAAGTTGAAGAGGCTCGCATCGGGCATTGAGCCCAGGATCTGAAGGCTCGACATGTTGAAGGTTTGAAAACGATTCGTTTGATAGTATGTATAATGCTTGGCAGCAAAGAAAAAAAAATGGAAGAGATTAAATGAGGATGATGAAAAAGTGAGGCTCGTTGGGATGCAAGAACGGGTGTAAGTCGTGCCCCAGCCAAAGTTTCTCACACTAACACAAACACGCTTGTTCTTTTTTCTCTGTCTGCAAGCAGTAATTGATTGTAATGCAAGCTGTTGCTAGCGCAGCCCACTTGGCGATTAAAGCAGCAGCAACGAAGAGCGTCTCTGTGATTCAATGCAAGTCGCACCAAACAAATATATCAAAGTAAACAGAGGGAGAAAAGGAAGAGACAAATTTCTCCGTGTTACAAAGATATTAGAATATCAGTTGAAAAAAAAAGAGGGCGATAGTACCCGCTCTCGCCGCCGAGGCTCTTTTTTTTCTCCAGGGAGGGGTGAAAATTCGCGGGCTGGCGATTTTGTTGGGAAAAGTGGATCGATTGACCAAAGCTCTTTGTCGGTGCAAGCGAGAAGAAGGTGAGTTGAAGAGGTAAGTAGGAAAAAAACAAATCAGCGGGATTCGTCCGAATGCAGCTGGTCGTAGATGATCAATGCTTGTGATTGGCTGTGCCGGGCCTGGAGAAGTAGATTCTGGTTCGTTTTGCTGCTTCTTTCCCTGTAAAGCGTGTTTAAAGTTTCGAGAGCACGGCGTAGGCTTTTGGATTTTGTACTTGTACGTATGCGGGCGCGTCGCGGTTGAAGCAGCTATTGTGGGATTATTATGAATTAAATATTAAAGAATTCCCAGCCGCTGTATCTATGCGGGAGGAATTGGTTCGTGTATGGAGGGAGAGGGGGTGAAGAGAGAGAGAGAGAGAGATAAGAGCTTTCGTTGAGTCTTCTTAAGCGCATGCCAGACAAGCTCGAGGGAGGCGGACGGATCGATGTTTAAGAGATTGTTCGCTACAGCTTCATTCAAGCAACGGCACCGTACTGGCTACCGGCCATGCCGATGTCTCTGCGCAGAGACTCTCCGTACCATCTACCTCTGCCACCTGCTGCCCAGAAACAGCTAATATCGATGTCATAACAGCGCCAGAAGCTATTCCGCATCACTTCTAGGCCAACACCTGCGGCTCCCCTGTTGTTTTCCTGGCAAGCCAAGGCGCTGATAGCCTCGTCTGTAGCGGCGGGCTGGCGACGGCAGCGAGAAGATACCTGCTGCGGTATCAATCTGCCGCTCTCTCCGGCATAATAGACTTAGAATGGAGACTCCAAAAAGGCTATTCCGGAGCACCATCCAGCCCTTCACCCATGCTGGCGATAATTGAAGCGGGCCTCATCCCCTGCCGTCTGTTCGGAACCCGCGGAGCAGCAGGTCGATCGATTTCGTGGCGCCCAGCTGGTTGCCGGTCCAGGGTCTTAAGGCCGCTTTGGACGGGCAGCTGAACCGAGCTGAGCTGACGCGCTGAAGAGACGAGCCTTATCGATCTTCAGAGCTCCCCCAAAGCTGCATCCCCTTCTCCTACATACATATTACCAAACTGCCACTGTTTTTATAATGAGAATCACTAGTATAGGTATCAATGGCAAATTCTATGGCTTCCTTCCATCTCCTCGGCTTCCTCCCTGTCCTTCTCCATATACGCTCGCACTCGCTTCTCCCCACGATTGCGCTTTAAACAACCCCATGTAGGCATCGCATCATGGCATCATGGGGGTCGTGCCAGCCGGGCCGGATCGAGCGGTAAAAGGCATCAACGATACAGAGATACCTACATAGCCAGCAGAGCACATTATGCGCCGCGATGCCTGATACGATACACGTACCGTAGCCTGTTCCTTTTTCATTCTGATCAGTCATTAGCTCTGCCGTCTTTACCAGTTTCTTTTTAAATTCATCCCCTTTAGATGATTTCCCAGGCATAGCGATTGGCTGGTTTTTACATGCCGAGCTGCTTGGCGCCCCGTCCACCCGTGTAATTGAGTCCAACCTTGGCTCTAAGCCAGAAATGACCTGAGTAGCATCAAGTGCCGCCCGTTCTCCAGCCCTGTTCCCAGGGTAGTGCTATTGCGATTTTTGATTTGATGCCATCTACAGTACAAGTAAACATGCGTTAGGTGTCACCCCCCTTGGGCTTTTTGCATCGGACAGCCGGAAATAAGTAGATGCTGGGTATTCAAAAAGCCGAAAATCGCTCGGAGAGCGGCATAATGCATTGCTATTGCGTCTCCCACATGCCGATTTACGCTCTCTAGCCATGGAGACTATGCTTGTATCAAGTTGCGCGTAGGAAGCCTCCAACCTCAAGGTTTCTATGGTGCTCATATCGGCCGCTCTTGAACATGAAAGGTTCCCCAATAACGCTGATACTACTGATACCTAGGCCTAAACAATTTAACCTAGCCGCTAGAGGCATCAATCTCCCACACCATCTCAGCAAGCGCTCCCGTGTCCAACACTTTGAAGATTTCATCCGTCTTACCACTTGGGATTACAATCCGGTCAGCCGCCGCACCAATGCAAAAAAGTCCATATTAGCTCCTACTCTATCCGACCGATGGTGTGTTGCAGTTAGAAAAAAAGAAAAAAATGCGGAGAATCGCAAAACCGTCCCAAGTTCAGCTCGCCCTATCGTAGCAAAAAAAAAAAACTTCCAGATTTTTTGTTGGGGAAGAGGAGAAAGAAGAACTCCTTAGCGTCACATCACACACCCACCAACACCTGGACGTTGCATATATTACTTCTTCATCTGTGCTTTTTTCTCCTTTCGCCCCCTTCCCCGCAACGATCTCTTTATCAGTTGCCGAGCTTCACGATAAGAGAGCATGTGTCAATGGGTCAATGTTGAACTGCTTCAGGATAATTTCTTCTTCTGGCTGTAATCTTCACGAGAAAGCGTCGACAAGCCGTTGCCGAAATTCGCTTCGATTCGATCCCACCGTAGAAACAAGCTCTCAGTGCTTCCGGCAAATCCACGCCAAGACAACTTACACGCTCCGCAATGCTTGGGATACATCGATATCATGCCGCTTTGTAGCGGAAATACCCGTTACTTTCTGAGACGTGCCATGAAGCACCAAATCCCTCCATATCCGCATCTCCCGTTAACGAGATGTAAAAGAACAAAAAGTCCCGATCTTCGCTCGCTGATGCCTATTCACCGCCCTATCCAATCTAAATCATGCTAATCCTGCCAAGCTGGTCCTTGTGCTCCATCGAGAGGCGACATCCCCAAAAATCCCCAAATGGTCAAGCTCTATGTACATCCCTACCTACCTTATGTACTGTACGTAGTACAAACAATTTGCCACAATGTCCAAAAGCAAGACTAGAGATCCCATCACTGCTGCCTATTATACCATCTTCACCTCTCTGTGTTACTATGCTAGTAAAATTCCAGACTACAAATTTGCATAGTAAAAAAAGGTGAATTAGCCCATGTCTCCGACCTGCGGCCCAAAGTACGAGATACCATCTCCGTATTGGCACATATATGCGGAAATGATTTCTTCCAGGGTTCTGTCCCATGCCGAACCATAGCCTCGGACAACCTCCTTTCCAATGTACTATTTCTCCGAGGCTTGCAAATGTTTCTTAAGCCTGAGTTTGAGCATGTGCTTGTTGATTCGACTTGTGATACTTGGAGGAATAGCATTTAACAGCAAGACCTTGGAAGAACGAGTGAATGAATTGTTGAATTGATATGTTGAAACGGAATCTCGCAACCACTTATACTGTTAGCCAATGATATGATATATACTAAGCCAGTATTTACATCACAACAGAGCATCAATCCACTTCATACAATCTCAAAACGTTCAATTAACCAATACTCATTATCAAATAACCAATCATTTGTCTTGGGTGCTAACGATACTAAATATAAACATGCAACCAGGCATCCATACGTCGTCATTCTTCGTCTGATTATACGCTAACCAGCTAACCCATTGGATATCATAACCTCAATTGCAATTTACTTAGCAACCCACTCGCCAGCGATCCAGCGGTTGACAAAGTTGATGCTGCCCTCAGGCTCATCTGTCGGTGTCATGTGGCCGGCACCGTAGACCTGGATCCATGTCAAGTTGTGCGAGGAAATGACGTTGCCGTATGACCTGCCGCCAACGGTAAGATCCTTCTCCTTTGTGGCGCGGAAGTCGTCGCCGTGCTTCCACTCAAGCGCCTGGGTCCAAGCCTTGTTGCCAAGCCAGTTGCAGATGAAGTCGGCGTCACCAGCGTAGATGAGCACAGGGATCTTCTCCAAAATCGAAGGAATGAGGCGGTAGATGGGCTTCATCCAGTCACCATGCATCAAGAAGTTGCGGTTAATGTCGAAGTTGCAGCTGTCATAGGATGAAACCTCAGCGCCAAGAGCCTCCATGACATCGGGCTTGTTGAGGTACTCGGTGATGTAGCCAAGGCCCTTGTAGCACAGGTTGCCAGAGTCCTCACACTTGGAGCGAATGTCATATGGGTTGTAGCCAGTCTGCTGGTACGGTCCAATGAAGGCATTGTTACAGTAGATGGAGGCGGGCACACAGAGCCACGCGCTCTCGGAATCGTAGCACTGCTTGATAAGGCTCTGGCAGCGGGGGAGGGCATTGTCCATAGCGTTACATTGGCTCTCGCTCAGAACGGCATCGTAGCCACCCTCACCACAGGCCATGGGTCGGTAGTACGCGTACTGAGTGAATTCATCAGTCAAGCCATTGCCGACAGCAATGCTCTTGAGGTTGATGTTGCGGTCCTCGTGTTTGAGGATCTCTGCCGCAAAGGTGGGAACGTAGTGTCCACCGTATGACTCTCCAGCAATATGGAAGTCCTGAGTAGAATACTCGGGGAACTGGTGGAAGAAGAGTGTGAGAAGGGCGTAAACGTCCTTGCCAGCAGCGACAGTGTCGCTAACGGAGCCACTGCCGTAGGAGTAGCCGACGTTGACCGGCTGGTCCAAGAAGATGACGGAAGCATTGTTGTTCCATGCGTGTGGATTGTTTACAATCTGAATCTTCTCGTTGATAGAAGCCGGTCCCAGCTCAAAGAAAAGACCGGTGAGGGAAGAGCATCCCGGGCCGCCATTGAGCCACAGGATGACGGGATCGTTCTTGGGGTCGTTACGGGACTCGAAGAACCCTACGGAACAAAGATTGGTTAGCCCATTGGACTGCATAAAGCATTGAGTAAGTCAGAGAGCACTTACAGTAGAACAGATGCTTGTCCTTCTCATCGTCATCGAGGTATCCACTAAACTGCTTCACCTTGTCGACACCGAGCTTGCGTGGGTCAACGTTCTTGGCTCGCAGGTTATAGTTGGACAACTGGCCGCCCAGCAGCCGGCGAGACTCTCCAGATTCGCTCTCTACCCACAGCTTCTGGATATCGGCACCCTTGACGACATGGTCCCAGTGGCTGTCGTCCTTGCGGGAGTGCTTCTTGGCCTTGATGCCCTTAACCTGAGCCTGGAAAGCCTCCATGGCATCTGGAGCAAGCAGCGAGATCTCATCCCAGAGGGCCTTGGCATCGGCAGTGAGCTCGCCAAAGGAGTCCTTCAGAGACGCGGCCCAGGACTTGAAGTCGGTGTCGAGGCCAAAGTTGACCTTCGGCTCGGACGTAGGGTCGCCGAGGACCTTTTGGTCCTGCAGCGCCATGGCCGACGAGGCAGCGCCTAGCACGAGGGCGGAAGTAGACAACCGCATTTTGTTGAAGCCTGTTCTGATGGGATCAGGGTCCTGATGCGGGCGATGATAAAAGATGCGGGTGGTGATGGAATAGGGATGAATTGATGATTGGGGGATGGATGGAAATGGAGGAAGGAGGGTTTAAAAGGGTGTAGGAGGTGTAGGAGGGAGGCTGGCATTACGTAGTCACGTCCGTCCCTCAGCGCCCAACCTCTTCCCTCCAGGCTGGGATAAGCTCCGGGGAAGGACACGGGCCTAATCGGCTACGCTATCTAACCCCACGCTCCATATCGGCTAACAGATAATGACCCAAATAGTACTGCTGGCTGTTAAGGGCCTCCTGTCAGGGGCACTTGTCTTGCCCGTGTCCCTGATCCTAGTGCTCACCATTTGCGGCGCCATCAAGGTACTTTGTCGCAGATCTGTCAGGCGGTGATTCAAATGAACAAAGCCAAGTGCTAGTATCAGCTGCTGACTACTTCCACGCCATTCTTGGTTTTTGTAAATAAAGAAACAACTAATAGGTAAAGCAATAAATCATAAACAAAAAAAAAAAAAACACGACGCAGCTCGCCACAGAATTCCGGTAACATGATCCTCTTGCTGCTGCTTATATCTTATATTTGGCGGAAGTGGCTGGACTAGAGCTGGATCTGAGGGGAGAAATAGAGAGGTCAACAGTCTAACGCAGAGTACATGAAGCATCGGCCCATGTTTTGATGCTGCCGGCGTTTACTTAGGCCAGTAAAGTCAAATCTGGTTGCCTCAACTAGCCATTTCATAGCTAGTAGCTCTCCCGTTGATTGCGATCAGGCGCCCATTCAACGGATGCTCGAGCTCATCCAGCGTACATTTTGCTCTGGCTGTAGATGTGCGCATGGTCATATACCATATAGATGGAGCGTGATTCCAAGATGACGATGGTATGGGCGCTGCTGGAATAGAAACATCTCGACGAAATATAAATAAAATAACCTAGCAGAGATGGCGGTAAAGACATGCTTATGGACAGCTCTACAAGTAGATATATTTGGATTTCACAACACAGTTGCAAACCGCTCACTTGAAGGATACTACAAGTAGTCCTTGGATGTAGTAACTCTAGACAACGTTAAACAACGCGAAAGTTACATGTTATAAAAAGAAAAAGTTATCTAGCATCCCAGCTGCGCAGTAGCAGCAGTAGCAGCAGTAGCAGAGAGATACTAGGAATTGCTCCTATTTTCTCTTGGGCTTCAGTTATTTTGGGGCAATTTCCAGGTATTTACTGCCAGCTAGAAAGGTGCACTCCCTCTTGCTCACGTCTCTGAACACATCCCATACTATTTACTTTCTGTCTCTTCCCCTCTCACTCCCTTCCCTTTTCTTCTATTCTAAAACCTGTCTCCTTAACTTCTTTACTCATCATTATCCAATCTCATTATCATTTACTCATTGTCCTGACTGTCATAGATATGGGTTGATCTTTTCTTTCAATATGAGCGAATCGATGAGTAAGTAGCTTCATACCTGTCCAGCAGAGCATCGCTAACATTCTAGAACAGATGTGGACACACCTGAGGAATTACCTGTCAGAAACAAAGAATCATAAGAACCCGAGCCATGAACCAAATCAAGTGAACATACTCCACCACCCAACACCGAGTTACGTGAACCAGATACCATGGAATCATGGGACCAACCTCTCCCTCACAAAATTCCGAGTGACATCAAGTGCTTCAACTGCGGTAAACCAGGTCACGCGAGAAAGAATTGCCGCGAGAAGCGCAAATGCCCCAGTGGGCTTTGTCTGTCCCTCTGATTTTCATTTAGCTAATGGCAAATCACTATAGAAAAGTTCTGAAAGCGCGTGGGAAAGCACTATTACTTTTCTGCTGTATTATCTCCTCCCTCTCTCGGCTTCAGTATATGACTTCTCTTGATAGTTCTTACCTAGGTATTTATGGCAGGTGAACGGGCAAGATCTGCGAAAAAAAAAAAAAATTACGGGAATCCTTAGACGATCAGCACATGTTTCTCGACTCTACACACTACAAAAAGGCTAGCATTTGATACTTTAGTTACTAACATATACTTCAATCACTGCTACTGCTACTACTGCTGCTACTACTGCTGCTATCAAAAGCCTAAATCTTTTCTAAGTTTTCACTCTAAAAGCTTCAGTCTACGTGATCTTCGCTCCTCTACGTATCTTAGTGGAAAGCTCTCTTTCAAATTTTTACTTGTCTTTTCATACTTTTCTTTTTCTTTATGGTGAACAAGCTCACAGCTAAAGAGCATCGTCTATTTGGCCTCCTCCTTCTGCTTCGCCTTTTCCGCCTTCTTCGCCGCAATCTGCTGCTCCTTTAGCAGCTTCTTCAGCTGGTTCTTGGTCAACTTCTCGCCCCCCTCTGCTGAAGCATCTGCCGCGGCTTCGTCCGCCTTTACCACCGGTACGACTAGGTCAGCGCGAGGGACCTTGGAGTTGCCTTGCCATTCCAACGGGCGGATGGCCATGAATTCCTGTACGACCTCGTCCGTAACCTTGGCTCTCCTGTCCTGGAATGCGCCGACGTACTCCTGGAGTTTGGCGATGCAAATCGCTTTGAGCTGTTTGGGGTTGATTAGCATGTGGAAGGGGGTATACAGCTGAGTTATAAGCGGAATTAAGCACTCACCTCGCCAGTCAGAAGCTGTCCGCTGGAGTAATCAGCTTTAATCTTGGCCAGCTCCTAAACCATACCGTTAGCAAAGTTTGATCATAGTAGCAGGGTTGTATATGGCCTTACCTCGTCATCTTCCAGGAAAAATTGCAGGTATTGGTATGCAACATCAACATCAGGGTTACCTCCCTTCTCACGGTGCTCCTCGACAGTCTCCCGGCCTCCTGAGAAAGCGTACTTGTTGACCTTGGTTTTGATTTCCTTTGCCGTGTCCTTCATGAAAATGGCAGAGGTCTCGTCACTGGCCGACATCTTGGAGCCCGGACCTTGCAAAGCATCAAGGAATCTCATGTGTACCAGGGAAGGCTTGGCGTACTTGAGGCTAACGGCGCAGTCGCGTGTCAGACGGAAGTAAGGATCCTGATCAATGGCGCAAGGGATCAGGCAAGGAATCTTGGCCGTCTTCTTCTCGTCTTCGCCAAAGATATGAGGGAATGATGTGGCGAAGGATGTGGCACCCTGAATACTGGGGAAATGAATCTTGCCAATGTTTGAGCTGGGGAGAGAAGTGGTGGTTAGATATACAGCTATGATCACAGCAAAGAGCGTGCACCAAGGTAAGATCAAACTCACCTTCCGTCAAAACCAAATACGGCCTTGGCCACATTGAAAGTGACTCGCTTTGAGAATCTTGAAATGTTCCTGTAAAAGGCACCGCCCATGAACTCGTAGTCGGAGAAGATGAACGTCTTCTTTGGGTCGAAGCCAGCAGAGATGATGTCCTTGGCGTTGGTTCGAGTATAGCCCATGACCTCTTCGATTGTTCGCTTCTCTGAGAAGAGGAACTTTTCGTCTGTGCACTCAATTCTTAGTCTCCATTGCAGCTTATAAAAGAATAGAGGTAGAAGAGCTCACCATCTGTCAACATGATAATCAGGGGTGCATCAAGCACATCCTGGAGCCACCTGCATACGACGTCAGAAAGTCCGCTCAAGTGAAGCACTGTGAGAACTCATACTTGACAAAGTCAAACACTTGAGTGTGTCCGATGTGCATGCTGTCACTGCTGGGACCTCGTCCAGTGTAAAGGAAGAAGGGCTCATTCTGTTCAAACTCATGCATTAGCGACTTGAACCTCATCCATGCATACATGTTAGGCATGAATTCCGCCCGTTTCATTTCCTCTCACCTTCTCATAACGATCCAGAATGGTGGTAAGATCTCTGTGGCTAAAGACAATTCCACGACGCATAAACCGATGGGGCTTGCTGCCCGTTACTCTCTCCCAGCGCTCCAGCAGCGCATCGTCAATCAAGCTGGTGCCGAACTCGTCAATCAGCTTTCGGTAGTCAATGGCCTTGACCTTTCCGTCCTCGCCAACCTCTCCAGACACGGACCACGGGTTAATGTCCTGCTTGCCAGTTGCAGCAGGGGCATCGACACTGGCGTCCTCGACAGCCGGGGCAATTGTAGCGTCGGCCATTCTAGCTAGCTCAAATAAAACTTCTTTTTGGTGAATAAACTGGGACACGATATTCGCAATATCTCAGTAAAATCGATAAAAACGAGCTTAACAGAAAAGGATAGAGAACCAACAAGGCAAAGCTTTAGTGGACTCTATGACTCTAAAGACCCTCCTGTGACTCAACGCACAACAAAGGCGGGGCTATGCCAGCAAGAATATCAGCAGAGGGAAGAAATTCAAAGGCCAGGGTGTTTCGCAAGGCTGGGTTCGCATATTTTGGTGGGGTAGTGCAGCGAAGAAAAAAAAGCTGGGTAGTGTGTGCATCGCCTTCCAAAAATGAACGCGGTGAAAAAATGGTACACATACTATGCTAGTTTGGGAGTTCCGTTGATTAACACGCAGATATGGGTACGCATTCATCGAGTCTTGAGAATATCATCTGATTTTTCAGTTTACCGAAATTCCATTTTATGTAGAAATAGAGACTACAAAGTCTCTTGTGACTCTTATTATGACTCTTCGCTGTGCACTGCCAAAGAGTGGCTGTTACCGCAAAGGATGAAAAGTGGCAAAGACAGCATCATCCAAAAATAGTCTAGTCTGTGTCTATATTTGTCATCGCTAGGTAGCTCCCCCCCGCCAAAGTGATCAGCCCAGCCAGCCTTTCCATGGATTAATAAGTTTGACGTCGTTTTTCATTTCTTTGCGCATCACCAAAGCTATAAATCATTTTCCTCCACCAAAGCGTCAACTCTCCTCCTCAATCTTTTTCTTGCTTTTTTTCCGTCTTCTGTTTTTAGCGTACATTTTCTTCAGCTTTTAAACCAAAATGTCTCGCCAAATCACCCTTCCATCCAACCAAATCAAACTCACAAACGTCTCCCTCGTGCGCTTGAAAAAAGGCAAGAAGCGCTTTGAAATCGCCTGCTACAAGAACAAGGTCCTCGAGTGGCGCTCCGGCATCGAAACCGATCTCGACAATGTCCTACAGATCCCAAACGTCTTCCTCAACGTCTCAAAGGGCCAGACTGCGCCCAAGGAAGACCTCGAAAAGGCCTTTGGCAAGGGCAAGTCCACCGACGACATCGTCCTCGAGATCCTAAAGAAGGGAGAGCTGCAAGTAGGAGAAAAGGAGCGCGCGGCGCAGCTAGAAAGAGTACATAATGAGGTCATCAGCATTGTGGTTAGCAAACTGGTGGATCCGAGAACGAAGAGAGTGTATACGCCCGGAATGATTGAAAAGGCCCTGGATATGCTGAGTTCGCAAGCGCATACCGGAGAGAAGACAACAGATTCAGGCACCGCCACGCCGACTACGACGGGAGAGGCTGGTGAGGCTAAACCAAAGACAAAGGAGCACACCTGGACGGGCGTTGTGACGACCAAGAGCGCAAAGAGTCAGGCCCTGGACGCCATGAAGGCGCTGATCGCTTTCCAGCCTATTCCCGTTGCGCGTGCTAGGATGAAGCTCCGTATTACGTGCCCTACAAATATTCTTAAGCAGGCCATCAAGGCCCCCAAGACCGCCTCAAAAGAAGAGGACGGCGAAACAAAGGCTCCCGGCACAGTCAAGGACCGGATTTTAGGCTACATTGAGGAGGTTGAGAACCAAGATGTCATGGGTTCAGAATGGGAAGTAGTAGGCTTTGCTGAGCCGGGTGCGTTCAAGGCTCTATCTGAATTTATTGGCAACGAGACAAAAGGCCAAGGCAGAGTCGAGGTGTTGGATATGGCGGTCACGCATGAGGATTAATGTACAGTAGAGCAAATTCCAAAGGGAGAAAAAAAAAAGGAATAAAATGATACCCTAAGAGAAATTTGATCCTTAAAAAAACTCTAAAACTCGTAGAACTCCTTTTTGTTCCATCGTGATAAATGTCTAAGCGTCTCTCGCCAGGCACAGCAGGGATTTCATCATACTTTGTGATCTTCATCACAAACTTTGAGCACCGTCATCATGGTAAAAACGCCTTGAAAATGCTTTTTAATTCATTTGACTCTGATCTAGAGTACAGCACCAGCTGCGTATGCCAGAAAGCAATCCCTTCGAAATGCTCATCATAACGATGAAAAACCCAGCCGTCACGCCTGTCCACCCCAGACCGAAAACAATAAAACCATTAGCCACCCTTCTTCTTGGAGACACCGACAGTCCGGCCGCGACGACCGGTAGTCTTGGTGTGCTGACCACGGACACGGAGACCCCAGTAGTGTCGGAGACCGCGGTGGGCGCGGATCTTCTTGAGGCGCTCGAGATCCTCACGGAGCTTGGAGTCGACACCGTTGGCCAGGATGTGAGAGTCCTTGCCGTCAACAATGTCGCGTTGTCTGTTGAGGAACCAGGCAGGGATCTTGTATTGTGTGGGGTTTTGGATGATCGTCACAATACGCTCGAGCTCTTCGGAGGTAAGCTCACCAGCACTGCAGCAAAATACTCGTTAGTTCCAAAAATTCTTCGAATTCCATCTTCGTGGCCTTTGTGCCAAAGAAACTGGTGTTGATGGGTGTATTTTCGTACCGCTTGTTCAGATCGACATCAGCCTTCTTGCAGACCAAGTTAGAGTATCGGCGACCGACACCCTTGATCTTGGTCAAGGCGTACATAACCTTCTGCTTGCCATCAACGTTGGTGTTCAGAAGACGCAAGATCTAGATTAATTGCGTGTTAGCCTATTAAAAATCTCTTTACTTTTCGAGCATTGTTCCTTCTCGTCGCAGCCAAAGAAAAAGTATCCCAGATGCCCGGAAATTTGGTCCCTTGAATCAATGACATTCGACCCATCGCGTGAAACCTTCGTAGCAACTGGAACCCCGTCTCTTGAATGCGAATAAGGAGAGTGAAGGGATGACTTACGAACTGGAAGTTCGTCTTCTCTCCCGTGACGAGCGACATGCTGGGCAACTGTATCGGGACGTTGCCTTGCTGCTCGTTAGAATCGATTGTTCGGGTTGAAGTAAAGAGAGCGGAGGATTTGGCAGCACTCGCTAAACATGGTGGAATTTTCGGCCCTTGTGGGGCCACAAAGTAGGGCACACGAAAGCGACTGCTAACAAATTAATCACGTGCACTGCTCACGGAGCTATCGGCGTACAATCTTCCGGATACAGTGTGCCAATACCGTGCGTATCTTGCAACTTGCACCACCAGTTCAAATTTTGCTGGGCTAATTCTCTTCGACAGCTCTAGCTTGCGATTGCTTAAGCTTCGCCACCAGGAGGCGGCATAGAGCGTTTCTGTAACACCAATGAGCACCTTCTTCAAAATGATATCGAGGAATAGCATGCTTTCACGGTAGGTCTCTGTAGTTCTTGCAAAATTGATAGTCCGTCGTCTGTTTCCATGCTCGGTCAGCGTGTCCAAGCCTGCTGATCTTGAGCCGGATGCCCATAC
Organism: Trichoderma erinaceum; assembly: GCA_026401215.1. Lineage (NCBI taxonomy): Eukaryota > Fungi > Ascomycota > Sordariomycetes > Hypocreales > Hypocreaceae > Trichoderma > Trichoderma erinaceum. The sequence continues at coordinate 43,056 of JALIRY010000039.1, forward strand.
TTCTTGTATGAGCACAAGACAAGAACATTCACAACGTTTTTTGAGTACGAGGCCTTTTTTTCTTTTATAGAGGTTATCGTAATTTATCTGTTGTTACATGCCGCGATACACCACCGCGCTTGCTAAATAAGAGCCCCCAGTGGCTGTAGCCCATGACTATGGCTATGATTGTAAACTCCCTATTCATTAATTACCATGCTTGAGTTTTGACTTGAGCACCCAATCCGCGAGCTAGCTCTGAACAAACGTAGAATTGAAGAAAAAGGAAACACGCCGAGCAAGAAAGCCGCCCCAGCCGAAAACGAAATAAGGAAAAGAGAAGAGGAATCCCCGTGAGCAATCTTGCTGATACTAGTTGGTGTTCATCTCGCCAAGTAGAACGACCCACGCCACCACTTCTTTTACGCCAGCTCCATGTCGTGATCTTCGTCCTGTATAAGTCAGATTGCTGCTGTTGAAAACCAAACATGAAAGGCTTTAAGCTTACCTCCTTTGCCCGTGTCAATCTGCTTGAAAGAAGCTCCAAGAGGTTTGCCCGGTCCATCTTATAAGACTGGGAACCACCTCTGGATGTCGGCGCAAGCATCACCCCCACCTGATGCAGTCCCCGAATTTTCAAAAGCTCATCCAAGCCAAGGGCATCTGCTATTCTGACAGTCTTGAAGGCCAAAGGAAAATAAGTCTTCATTAAAGCTGATCGTTCGTTGAGATGAATAAAGGTCAACTTGGATATTACGATGCCAAGGCTCTCGAGTTTCGGCATTTTCGCTAGCAATCGGAATGTTTTTGCCGACTCTGCACCACTCCAGTGAACCACAATGCTTTTCACATTGTTGAGGAACATGTCGTTGTTGATAAGATGTGAGTGCAATTCGCAGGTGCATCTGAATCGAAAAGACTTTTCGCGGAAAAAGACCCGAAAGAACTCAAGAGTGATGAGATTGGAGCCAAAGATGCATGCAAGATCCTTCATCTGAGCCGTCTGAAAGACAGTGTCTCGATCGAATCGAGGGCACTTGCAGCTGCCGCTTTTGTTGCTTGCCGGTAAAACGGATTTGGTCCGGAAGATGTTGTCAATCATAAGACCGAGGACTCGCTCTCGTATCTCTACCGGGAGTCGCATAAAAGGAAATCCGTCCATCGGAGGCTTCCTGTCTAGAAACATACCGTCAACAAACGGAAAAGACAGCGCTAACAGAAAGATGTATCACCCAAGTCCCCTATGCTACTCACCTGCGATTTCGAGAAGCTCTGTACACATTTCGATGACATCGACGCATGTCGTAATCTCCTCGGGCGACTTTTTGAGTAAGCCGGCACATTTTTGGATAGTATTGGCGATGGATGCTCTCCGATTAGGACTAAGTCGAACGAGTCTACCAAGCTCAACCACGTCGATGGAACCATCATGGTAATGATCAAGGGCCATGAGGAGGTCTTGAATATTCTTAGACAGGCCGTACTTGGCCGGCACTGTCTTGAGCTTGAGGACATAGAACGACTTGGCCGGCATGGTTTCTCGCGGCTGCTGAGCCTGAAGAACCATCAGTCAAGAGAGTATTTGGCTTGAAGAAGGAGAAGATGAAGCTCACATTCAGGATGCTGCTTTTGAACAAAAAAAATTCATCAGATGACAGACCTTTAGGAGACAAGGCAGCGACGCGTTTGAGGTGCAGCAAGGAAGGAACGAAGAGGCACCTGCCAACATTCACTGCCCTTCCACATTTGCCAGCTGCCTGGTGGGGACTCCAACATGAAGCCTCCGTGATGATGGCAATTATCGAAATTTCCATACGCTAATTAGGGGATGATCAAATAATAACAAGGCTATCAGTACTAGAAGAATGGTGGCGGGTAAAGAGAGAGAGATGATGCTGATAGAGCAGCAGACATGGAAAGAGGGGGGGCATTTATGGCAGGTATAAGTGCATATGACGAAGAAGATACTGCACCTTTATGCGCATACCGAAGAAGAATAGAAAGGTAGAGAATGAGAAAAAGTTGAACCTCACGTCGCATGGTGGAATAATTGTTGGTATTGGTATTTACCATAGATTCATTCATTAAATAGATAGGTAGTACTAAACTGTCAAATACGAGTACGTAAATCTCCGTACTGTATATAAAGCCCGATTCTTCGTGATAATCTCCTCCAACGCCGTGTACCCTCTACAGCCCAGGCCGTTAGCCCTGTAGAATTTATGCCGTATTCCATCTATCCAATGGAAAAGAAAAAAGAATTTTTGAATGACAAAGGAAAATAGCTCTGAGCGCAAAGATGCAATAACCACTCCAAGCATCCAGATGTAGTGTAAAGCCGACCCCTTGATCATAACCATTTTTGCGTCGTGATAAAAAAGACCCGTACACACCCGCAGCGCCGTAGCTGAAATGCGGACTGCACCAAAAGAGGAAAAGGAAAAAAAAAATCAGCCGCCGCATGAGGGTCTCGTCAGTCTAGATAGATCTAGACCCTAGGCCGATTTCCCCTCATGCAGGTACGCTGGTCACCCACCAACGCTTGGTGGTGGCGTTTCTTAGTATGTAAACAACAAGGTAGAAGGAAAGCGCCAAGTGCGAGACAAAAAAATAATAGCGAGATTTAAGACAAGATCGAATGAGACCCAAGAGGCAGCCGGCGTTGTCCGCATCGCAGATCGATCTTTGCCAGTCAGGTGATTTTTTGGAGACTGGGTGCTCAAAGAGTCAATTGATGTGCTGCGTGCATGGCATATTAGCCGGTGCGTGTGATTTGACGAATGGGAAAAATTCCCGGTTGTGGTAGCATGGCATCGCGTCGATTTCGGCAGTCGGCCTCCGGCAAGCAATCACACATGCTGCAGTACACAAACAGTGGATTTGAGATTATATGCTCTCTGATGATCCGAGGTCGATGCTGCAGGCACGAGTACAGCAAGGACTGATGCCATCAAAGTCAGGGTCGATGATCTGGCTCGGGTCGCTGGCGCCAAATGTCATGGTGAAATGGCTGAGCATCTCTTGGTGCTTGAGGTTCTGCTCCGTCAGGGGCTTTTCGCTGGGGTGTTTGTAGGTTCGACCCTCGTTTCGCTTGCGGGCTCGTTCCTGCTTTCGGGCAATCTTCTCCTCGTTCTTCTTGGAGTTGTCGCTACGGCCAAAGGAGAAGGCCTTAGAGAGTGTTGAGCTGGTCTTTTTTAATGAGAGCTGAGGAGCAGACTCGGAGCTGGAGCTTTGTCGGGTTGATGAGGATGTGGTGCCAGTGGAATCTGTCTGAGAAATGGTGTCTGAGTCGTCGGATCGGCGCAGGGCGCGGCGGAAACGTTCCCGAATAGCCATTGTGATGGTGATGCTAGATAGTGAAGTCGTAGTAGACAGGTGAAAAGAGTCGCAAGAGGCAGCGACGTTGATGTTTGTTATGTTTGTATAGAGAAGAGCAGCCGTGGTTGTAGATGCGGAGTGGGTATCACAATAAAAGCGAAAAAAGGCTGTAAATTGACTGCTCGTCAATCTTCGGGGTGATGTAATCTATATAAAACCCGCAAAGAAAGGTATTCGCTTCGGTAGGTACTTCGGTGATATAGGATTCAAGGTTTGTATATATGGTTTGGTGCTGAGTTTGGCTGAACAAGCTTCGACGCCAGGCTTGACGAGAAAAAGCAAGCGCAGGCGCGTCGGCAGCAGATCGTCGGACTATTAAAGGGGAGCGAACGAAAACCGCTCACGGCATCCATGGGTAAATCTGCGAACTGCTGCTAGTCAGGCAGTGCCACAAAGGTCCAACGCAGATGCTCTTTACGGAGCGCCCAGTGGTGGCAACGGGCCTGTTTCTACTCTCTCCCCTCGCTGGGTTGCTCCGCGTCCCCAACGCTCGGCGCATTTAGCGGAGCAAACAGAAGGCAGCAGCCAAAGGCCAGGGGGGCAGAGTAGCTGGTTGCGGCCGGCGATTGGCTTAGCAAGCGGTAAATTGGACCCAAGCGACTCCAGAATCTCCAGGAATTTCTTCTGTAAGCTACAATTCCCCAGCCCGGGGTTCCCGCAGTCTCCACTGATGAAGTCAGAATGGAGTGCAGGAGCCCGGAGAAGGGCCTTGTATTTTTTAGTTTGGACGGGGGGGTTTAGGAGGGAGAATCAGGAGGTCGCTAAGGGCCGCCCACCCCCCTAAGCGGAATTTTTCTCAGCCTCAAGGCCAACCATGGCGCTGAATCGACCGAATTGGGTCTCCAGCGCGCAAGCCCGACGGCGATACTACAAGTGCTAGAAGCCTTCGTTGCTAGCAGTCAGTGCGAAGGATTGCGGAGGCGCCGCTAACCCTCGCGCCATTCGAGATTTTCTAGATTCGTGATTTCCTTGGCTGCTGCTTGGTACACCATCATCTCATCTGGAAGGGCTGCTAGAGCCAGAACCTTGGAACGCCACCCGAGATGCATGAGAAGGGCAGGGGAGGGGGAAAACACGAAGCAATATTGGCCACAGCGGCAGGCTATGTATGCACGTTTAATTAAGTCGTGCTTTTGTCTGTGTGTGTTTTTCCTTCACTCCTCCTGATCTGCTTGCTTACTCTTGTCTTGCCTTTTTTTCTTTTTTCTTTTTTTGTCCCACAGGTACAGTAATAGTAATAGCGGAGACAGCGAGCGAGACATCAATTTGGTAAGCCGAGCTTGGACATCCGGACTCGTCTATTCCACGCACAATCCCAGCATTCTCTGAGCACTGGCCAAGCCACGCGGACTGGGTGGACACTTTGTCTTGCGCGGGTTCCGTTTTCTCACGAGCTCGTGATTGCGCGCAGCGGTCGAAGAAGCCCAATCGAGACAGAGCCAGAGAGTCTTACTAAGTGCGGAGCATTGTGTGCAATTTGCCCTCGATTGGTTAAATCTTTTCCCTCATTATTCCGAGGCTGTCTATCTGAAGTGCCGGCGTTATCGTTGAAACTTTGGTCCAGCATTCCCGCTCGAAGTGGCGTTTGATGCGACAGCGACTGGATGGCAGTGACTTACTAGAAGTGCAGAATCTCTTCGTAAGCGGTGCTTCACTTGAATTTGCACACATTATTCAAAACCCATTCCGAATCCCCGAGGAAACTCATGTAGGAGACTATCTTTGGGTCACACTGGGCCGCACTGACTCGCTGCGCCGTCGCACGTCCACGTTAGCGCCTATGGTGTTGGATAGTGAATAGCAAAATAGGCAGATATTTTTGTAAGTAAAGGTCTTCATGTGGGATTCGCAAACGGACAGGGATGTCTGTCAGTTGCCGATGCTCGATGGCGACGGGCTCGCTTTCGATCGGTCACGGATCTGTGCTCCTTGCATAAGGCCTACAGTAAGGGTGGTATCTTACATGTGTGTGTTACTGCCACTAGCAACTGTTACCATCTTACATATGCTATTAATTGCTATTACTGCTACTACCATAATTGTTCGTATTACTGATAATATGCTTGTCATTCAACGGCCTCGGCGCTTCCGCATCAACTTGCAATTTCTCCCTTTTGATGCGCCGGCAGTAAACCTAGGTGGCCTAGATTATCTAAGCTCTAGCCCAATCTCTAGCCGAACGTGTCGGTGATCTGCTACCACCACTGGAAGTTAGCCGTCCAAGGCTTCAGCCATAGTTTCTTCGACTTCGGGTCTTCAGCGGCTGTGGCGGTTTTCCGTCTGTGCCACCATCTTCATGTACCGGCCAACACGCCCTCCTTTTCGGTAGTGCCGTTCCCGCAAAGCGCCGGCGATACAACGTTGATCTGCTCGTCGACTCCGATGCGGGCGCCTCTTTTTCTTCCAGGCCTTCAGCCACAGAACGGGACAATCTTGCAGAGGGCAGCCCTACAGAAAATACTGCTAGTGCTTTGCCCCCTTGATTACTTACCTGTAGGTAGGTTGAGAAGTTGTTGAGGGAGGCGAACAACCAAGAGGCAGGCTACCGTGCACGTGTATCTATTCCAGCCAGCCTACCATTCAAGACAAAAATTCTTTATGCAAACGTTTGTCTAGCCGCACTGAGACCCAACACGCCAAAAAGAGAAAGGAAAGGGGAGAAAAACCATTCAGAAAATCACACACAATGGGTGGAACTGAAACAGCGGTGCCAGCACTACGTTACTCGTTCCCAGAGTTCCATCTTTTAGATCTTTGTTACAATCCGTCCATCCGGACTGACATGTGCAAACTAGAAGGCCTTTGGAATGCTGGAGCGCTGGATGCAACCTAGCCCGTCAGATTGCTGTGATCTACGCTTCTAGACCGAGACTCCACAATTAACGGCCTGACAATAAGGGAGACTGGTCTAAGACGGCATGTTTCTCAGGAAGCTTTACCATTCCTGCAGGCCGTATTAATAGAAATCTTCCTTTAGAAGACCTTTAGCCTAGATTGTAGATCCTTGGTGAATTACTATTTACATAGTAGCATGTTTGTAAGCTTCGATGCCTGTCAACATTGAATTACCAGCCCATCCTCTACTAACCAGGATTCATTCATATTTATTTTGGTAAAACTAGCAGTGATCTTTGAACTACATGCAATTTAAATCCAAATTATTTATATTTTGACAGGTATTCTTAACTTTTCCATTGGATATTGATGTGCTAAAGAGGCTAATGAGAGCTACCATCACGTCGAGTTGACGCGTATCAAAATTAGCAACAATAAGGCGGTGCTCCAGCCATGCATCCATGCGACAATCGATAGAGATCTATAACAATCAAGGAACAATATGACTTAAGTAACTAGGCGTCTCCATGCTTGTCCGCTTGGAGAATAGCCAAGATGCTGCACGTCGAGTCATAACGCAAGCAGATCTTCTTCGGGCAGGATGGGGAGCAGCGAGGTCAGTATTGCAGTATACCCACATGCATTTTCATGAATAAAGTGGTGAGACCTGGTTATTAGAAACAAAAGGCATCGATCTCTGTAGATTTACCTTGATTAAAGCAATAGCTAGCAGATGCCTCAAGTTAGAAGTGTAAGTTGAGCTTGGTGATGACCATCAGACAATCCCTTTACCTAGGTAGGTAGGCGAGGTATCAATATGGCAGGCTCGTAATAGGAGCATTTCATCCGCATATAGTCGTCCCTTTAAAAATCTCCGAGAAAACTGATTTGCTTTGGACCAAGTTATTGCTAGTTATTCTGCTAGCATTTCAAGACATACATCCAGCGTAATAGCCCCGTCATCTTTATGTTGGTAGTGGGGCTGACTATGAACCTCTGACGACTCAGCACTCCCGGCCAGTGACGTGAGTGCCCCTCCAGCGCTCCTTTCAGCACTCACCGTGCCTGAGCATCAGCGCCTGCGTCAGTGCCCACATGAAACGCATCACGATGCCGCACCGAGCTGCTGCCAGAGCTCGTGATGCAGTCTGACCTGAACAAGGCTGTGTCTCCAACTCCTGCTGTATATGCCGTGTTCCTCACCTTTATTGACACCTGCATCTGTACCACGGATCCACTGCCTTGATCGGCCATCATTAAATCGCTAACGGTAGCCCCAGGTATCGATCGCATTGGTCAGTTGAATCCTCAGCTCCGCCACATGATCTGTCTGATTTGAGCAAAACGCCTGACTTGTTCGAGCTCCTCCTAGCCATCTATTTGTGACCCGGGCTGCACGACTACCGTCTCCAACTCGATTGGTACCAGCACGAAAGCCTCCACGGCTGTTCCAGCATACCATCGCCATCGTCGCTCTGCTGTCGAAGCATCGCATGCTGCTCCGCTGAATCAAAGGAGCTAAACACATCCACATCGCAGGGGCGTGTCAACGCGCCTGCTCCACCCCCATCATGACGGCAGCATACCCCCACGGCGCTGATCAAGGCGAGACGCCTAATCATCACCAGCAACAAGGCGCTTCAAGCGCGAGCGCGTTGCAATCTCCAGACGCCGGAACCCCTCGCAACCGCTCCGTCGACGAGCCTCGAGAGCGCGAAACGACAAACGACGAGCAGTCGCCGCTGCTACCACCGACCGACTATGATGCATTTGGTGCTCGCTTGGGACGAGTCGATAGCCATGTCGATGACAGTGAAACCACCAAGAGCTTATGGTATCTGACCGTCTTGACGATTGGAATCGGAGGTCTCCAAATCGCATGGTCTGTTGAGCTCTCCAATGGCTCGCCATATCTATTGTCCCTGGGGCTGAGCAAGTCTCTTATGGCCTTGGTCTGGATAGCGGGACCTCTTACAGGCACTTTGGTGCAGCCCTATGTTGGCATGTTGAGTGACAACTGCCGCGTGTCATGGGGTAAACGAAAACCATTCATGCTTGGCGGAGCTGCTGCCACCATTATCTCGCTCCTCTTCTTAGCTTGGACTAAGGAAATTGTCGGCGGTGTGCTGGGCATCTTTGGAGCGGATCCCCAGTCTCATGGTGTCAAAGTCACCATTATTGTGGTAGCGGTGATTGGGGTGTATCTTCTCGATTTTGCCATCAATACAGTCCAAGCTGCTCTTCGAACATTCATTGTTGACTGCGGACCAGCTCACCAGCAGGAAGCCGCGAACTCCATGGCCAGCCGAATGACTGGCATTGGAAACATCATTGGCTATATCGCAGGATATGTCAACTTGACGACGTCCTTTTGGTTCTTGGGTGACACTCAATTCAAAATCCTCTGCGCGGTTGCGAGCATTGCTCTGGGATCTACGGTAATTCTGAGCGCTGCTCTGATCAAAGAACGTGATCCTCGATTGGATGGGCCTCCGAAAAAGAAGCAAAGCATCTTCGTCTTCTTCTTTACGCTATTCAAGTCGATCAAAAGAATGCCACCCCAGATCCAGCGGATATGCCAGGTCCAGTTCTTTGGCTGGGTGGGCTTCTTTCCCCTTCTGTTTTATTCATCTTCGTACATTGCCGAGATCTACGTTCAGCCGTTCCTCGAGGAGAACCCTCATATGTCTCCTGAAGAGATTGACAAGCTATACGAGCACGCGACTCGAATTGGCTCATTTGCTCTCCTCATCAACTCCATTGTTAGCTTGCTGACCAATATCTTTCTCCCGTTTTTCGTTGCGCCGACTTATGATAGCCATCCTGTGTCGGATGATTCCGAATCTGGCACCAAGAAGTCGTTCTTGGATCGCTTGAGGATACCTGGTCTTACCCTTAGACGGGCTTGGTTTGGGTCCCTCATCCTATTCGCCATCGTCCTGTTTTGCACTGTATTTGTGAGATCTGTTAACGCGGCCACCGTCTTGATTGGAATCGCTGGGATTACGTGGGCCATCACCCTGTGGGCACCATTCGCTATTCTTAGTGCGGAGATTAGTCGGCGCGATGCCCTCGCCCGAGTCAAACGTCGCCAGCACCGAATTGACAATCATGATTCGCCTTCAGCGCTCCCTGCCCCGATTCCCGCCACCATCAATACATCTCCAATGGAGCTTACAGAGACGCCAAAGGAAGAAGTTGATCAAGCGGGCGTCATTGTGGGCATCCACAATATGTCTGTTTCTGCTCCACAGATTATAGCCAATGTAGGGTCGAGCTTGATATTCAGAATCTGGCAAAAGCCGAGAGGAACCCCGGGTGACCACAGCATTGGTATTGTCTTGGCTCTTGGAGGTGTCTTTGTCCTTGTTGCTGCCTTTTTCGTGTTGAAGGTCAAAGATGAGGTGTCTTGCCCGCCGGAGACCCTGGCTGATGAAGAGCACGGAGTTGACGATCAAGATGATGATGAGCCTTCCCCCATTGGAGACTTTTCTACGCGCACCAAACCTGGCTACTCTGCGGTGCCGACAGCAGATTCTGAGGCTCCGAGGTTAGTAAGAAACCGAAGTTTTGGGGGCTTAGAAGTGGCTTCTGGTTCGGATTACTGATATATATGCAGAGAAATTGAGGCTTCCTGATGAAGCGTGTTGGTTTCTTTAGGGTGATCCGCAGGTATGGCGCGTAGACATAGAGAGCCGGATTGATATATGTGATGGTAGAATTCGCTAGAGATGTTGAATGGGCACCGTATTAGTTTGAGTCGACCAAGCGGCAGCTATACGTATTTAATGCACTGGATTTGATCATTCTGTCATTTTTACCCACACATTCAATTTTGAGTCGAACTGAAAGCTGCGAATCCCCCTTCCCAGCCCACATTTCTCTGCCATCCCATCATCAACCAAGCAATTTGGTTCCTACCGCCCACAGTCTAGCATTTCCAGGTTTGCCATATCCTTCCCATTGGTCCGATCTAGCATCATCCACACTTGACACCTTTTCAGAGTACCATATTCTCATCGTCTGTCCTCTCCCTCTCCCTTTTCCTTTTCCTTTTCAAGCCGCCGTTCTCCTCGCCTTTCCAAGCTTGCAGCTTCCCAGTGTCGTCATCAGTTCTCCCGGCGACGGGCCCGATATGTGCCATGTGCTAATGCCGGCCCAGAAGTGGCAGAAAGATGTGCCGTTGACGCAGTACGTGATGTCGCAGTGGATGGACGACGTGGCGATTGGTCCAGCGGTAGTAGAGATGGTCGTGTTGGCTAGAGTGAGGGGAGAGGTCGTTATAGCAGGGGCAGTCGCTGGCAACGACGGAGCGGGACTGGTGGCCCAGGTAGTGGCGGAGAAGAGGAGAGAGGTGGAGAGGATGGACTTGAGGGAAGGCATTTTTGTTTTATATATAGGTAGAAATTGTGCTTGTCTTTATTGCTTCTTTGTTGCCGTGAGTGCGTTTCTGTTGTTGTTTGGTCGGTTTGCGTAAGCTGTAGTGCTGGTTTATATAAGAATTTGCTTTCTTTTGTGGTACAATGTCACAATGTTGTTGTTTGTAGAGCGGCAGTTGGTAGAACCTGCCCTAGGTAGGTATGCCGAGAAGGCAGAGAGTTTGTAAGGCGGATCGAGTGATACTTGGTGCCTTGTTTGTGGCAGGAAAGCTGGCCGTGTAGTACATGAATATTGGAAGGGGCCTTCCCCCGAATGTTTATAGAATTAGGGAAGGCACAAAACACGTCATGACCTCGATTGGTTTTATAACATTTTGGTGCGGTACGTGTGCTTTGATGACGATTAATGTGCTTCGAAGTGGTGTGGAAGGATGCGTGATTGTTGATTCACAGATTCAAGTCCAGGCAACTGTCAGCTCATTTGACATATTTGTTGGAATCGGAGCTGGAATAAAGAGCCTATCTGATTCAAACATGGCTCAAGTGGCGATACATGGTCTTGTTGATTTGCTCTCAGATCTGTTCCCTTCTTCTTCTTCTTCTTCTTCTTCTTCTTCTTCTTCTTCTTCTTCTTCTTCTTCTTCCTCCTCCTCTCCTCTCTTTCTATAGTACACAGCAAAGAATCACAGAGAGCCAACAGACTTTTATGTATCAGCCTTCATCCCAGCCATAACCCACAGCGCAAGCATGCTCACAATCCCCAGCAGCCACGACAGCGTCCTCAACACCGACAGTCTCCCGTCCGCACATAACATGATGTACACAAAGATGTACAGCACCCGTGGCAAAATATACTCAATCGTACACTAGATTGATCGTGTAGATGTCTACGCCTGCGCGGTTGGCTACCGCTACGGTCCCGGCAAACATGCCCAGCGATTCGAAGCCTTTTTTATCATGGCGCTTAGGGCTTGAGTGATGCGTTGCTGGCGCTGTTTGAGGGGATATTTAGTCAGTTTGTACTTTATATCGCCCATTCCTTAGATGAACTCCAGGCTGTTAGTACAAGGGGAGAGGCATAAAAAAGCATACAGCCTTGTGCATCTTGTCATCTTTGAGAACAGCCGCCTGGGTATGCCGCGGGTTGGTCTATCGGCGCAACCTGCTAATCATGCATTTTTACTTCTAATCGTCTTTGGCAAAATGCAGCAGCTTCCAAAAGACGCTCTTGATTTCGATCAAAATATGCAGGGCTTTAAGAAAATTCACTGTGGCAATAACCATATACCTTCTACCAATTATAATTGGGGCGTTTTGCAACTCCAAAGTAGCTTGTGCACTCATATCAAGGATGTGGCATTAAGCTCCCGAATTGATTTGGTCCATCTACACATATATAAAACGCCAGGCGGGCTAACATCACATCAAACTATTTACAGTCAAGATACCCTAGCTAGGCTCGGCCCGCCTTAGTCACGCCAGGTTAGATTCAAACTAGCCGCGAGGACGCTTATTATTCAATATCAATCACAATAGTTCATGCTTTTTCTTTGTAATTTCATGTAGTACGACATGGTTGCAAAAAGATGTATAAAAATTTGCTCTCGCTATGAAGCCATCTATATACACAATGGTAATGTATAAAAAGAAGAAGAAGAAGAATGTAGAATATCAAAAAGGTAAAAAGAAGAAAAGAGACATATATAGATAGGCACATATATACACTCATAAAGCGTCATTTACCGTTATCCCGCCGACAGATTTCTCCATCGGCATCTCCAGCTACCCGCATCGACTACTTTCCACAATCAGATCTCGTCAGTTTCCAAGTCCTCCCTTAAGCCCTGAACTTGAGAGATTTCCTTGGGCCAGCAGCCCTGACAGCAACGTTGGAAGTGGAGTTGGCGGCTTGATCATATACTTTGATAGAGTTAACACTCCAGAAAGCATCCACAAAAGCCAAAGGGTTGTTAGCGACATACTCCTGGCATGTACTGGCCAAGGCGGAGCATTCGGAATTGGAGTTCCAGACATTGGCATTGCCAGCCCAGTCACCGCAAAATGTAGTGTCAAAGACAAGTTGTTGGTTCTGGAAGTGGTCATCAATGCTGCTACCATCGGCAGGATTGAACTTGGCGAGAGGAGTTCCCCATCCGCTAGGATTGGGGTTCTCGGAACTGATATCAGAGGGAATTCCAGATCGGGGGAAGAACCAGACGGAAATGTGGTCGGATGTCCACTCAGTAGCGTAAACGCCGCCGTTGATGGCATTGAATCCATCTCCGTAGTTCTGATTGTCCGATGTGGTCTGGCTACATCCATTGTTGCCCTCGCAGTCGCTGCCGGTCAGTTGGGTGCCCGAGTTGGACCCATCGTTGCTGACAGAGAAGCCAGCAGAAGTGTGTAGAGTAATAGAATCAGATGTTTGGGTGTTGACACCTTCGATGATGTCTATTTCGCCCGAGTTTGGCCAGTTGGGGCCAACCATCCAGAAGGCGGGCCATGCTCCGCAGATGCTGCCTGGCATGTGAGCAATGTCGGCGATGAAGAGGCCGTGGTTGAAAGATTGCTGCGATGTCACGCGGACTGACTTGCGGCCGTTGGCCGGGTTTGTTTCCGTCGAATCGACGCCCATGATCACCGAACCCGTCAAGGTTGAAGTAAGATTGAGGGAGCTGGCAGTGTTGGCATCAACATATTCAACAAATCCATTGGTTGGGTCGTGGTCAGTGAAAAAGTCGAAGCTGGAAAAGAAGTTGCTGACGTCGTAGGTCTGGCTCAATGAATACTGCGCATTGGCACCAGTGGCGAGGAGCGCGCCGAGAGACAAGGTGATACCCGTAGAAGTATACATGTTGATTGTTGGTCTGCAAAAGCCTGCAAAAGTATGGTCGAGTTCAAATATCCAAGTAGAGTGTCTTGATAGTGTATGAGCCGGCCACAGAAATGAAGAACGTAGAAGCTGCGTGAAGCAATGTTCGTGATAGTCAAGGAACGAATAAGAGTTGACAAAGATCCAATAACCACCAGGGTTAGAGTAAAAAGGATTGTATATAGCAATTGAACGGATATCAGATTGCACAAGTAGGGGTAGCAGCTTCTGTGTGCTCTATGTATAAAGAGCGAGTGTTTGGGACCGAGCTGAGGCTATCAACAGCGGGAGCTTATTGACCTGTTGTGAATAACGGGCGAACACAAATCGCTTAATTCTGCCACTTAAAGAAAGACTATTCGTCACTCCGTTTGCAACACTGAACCGCCGAAAGGATTGAACGGCAAAGAACAATAGTTGAGTGAGTGGAAGGGATGGGGCTGAAAGAGGCCAAAGCGCGCTGCTTGTAATGAGGCTGCTGGAAACCAAGGCAGTATCACGAGGGGGCACATGGCCATCTATATACAAAAACTCAGTGTCTCTAGTTTCCTTCTTCCTGTGCCAATGGACAGGGTCCAAAGGTAGTGAGCGAGAGACATTTCAGACCCCCCCTAAGTCTCATGCATGGTGTGGATCACTCAGAAAGCCTTTGCACAGTACCATTTCTGTGACAGTAGCTGTCGATAGCACCTCATCTCGACTCGGCGCCCAGAATCAAAGGGACAGAGTGCCATGCAAACACCAGATTCTCGCATGTGGTTGACTCGATGGTCAAATTGTGAGACGGCCAGTGTCAGCACACGACGGCCAATGAACGCCGGTGACAGGGGGGTCGTACGGGCTGCTCGCGCCTAAAGTTCGCGCGGCTCGGCGAGCCACGGAGCTTCTGAGCCCCTGATCAGCGTATGCGTAGGCCTTGAGTGGCTAGCTAAGGACGGGCGAGATGAGACGATGCGCCGTCTGAGTTCGGACCGTCTGGCCGTCTAGAGGGACAATGGAACATACGCTTCTGTTTCACTGGCGATCGTTGCCGGTCTGGCTCTCGCTCTGCTGCCGGTGAGAGGAGCCGTGTAAGAGACTATGCTGAACGGAGCATGGAAAAGTCAAATCTCGCTCTTTGCTGGGGATAGAATGCCGAATGGAGATGTATTAAGAGGTTGTATTCTTCACGTGAACTATACTATAGGAAAGAGTTGACGAACCGCACCTTCCTTCTAAGAGATAGATGCGCTCATCATTGTCTTGATAAGAAGGTACCAGGAATAAGGATTAGATCCAAGCAGCGCAGATCAGCTGCAATTTCGGAGTGGACGCACCTAAATTATAGCGCACCGAGCTGTTGTATCCATTATCGTGAGATTTCACCACCAGACTAGAAGCTTTGTGCAATACTAGAAACTCAGAGAGAAGTGCCTCCAAATTTGACTTTTAGAAGATTACTTTTCCTCACTTCTCGATAGTTCATCATGCCAAGCTTTTGGACCCCCCTGGTTTCATCCGCCTTACCGTTAGTCTCCCCTTGCATTTGTTCGGAGTTTATGCTTATTGCCATTCACGATCCTTCACAGGGCAATCTAGCAGCCTTAGCCGCGCTGCCAAGCATTTCAGCTACATGGCTATCCTGACTTGCCTGATAGGTAAACTTCATCAAACAGTGCCATAGACATGCTGATGTTGTTCGGCGATGCTTTTTTTAACCTGCTATATCAGCAAAGAAAAATCCAAATCTCCTTCCTCAATATGGCGCTTAATTTCAAACTTCTTTGTTTTTTGTCTTTGCGGCCGCAAGTGAGAGAGCATGGGTAGAATGCAACATCCCTAATTATCTCGCCGCCGCTGAAAGGCAAAAAAAGATGGTAGATGCAGAAGTAGCAAACTCAATGCACACAATATCGCAACCGAAACTTTCGTGCGCAAAAAACTCCAGTCACTTGAAACACGGTGCCACACCTTCCAAAACAAAGAAGAAGACGTGTCTGATAATCGCCACATTAGGCGAGCACAGGGTCCCCATCCCTAGGTCCTATTTGCGATCTTCAGGGCAACTTTCCGGCGTTGGCAAGGCTCTCTCCACTTTGCCAATTATATGCCGTTCAACGGCAGCGAGATAACGCCGGATCGGCACGTTTGGATTATTTTGCCAATTCGGGCCTATCGTATTGTAGTAGTCTATAATGCCATTGTTTCTGTTTCAAGCAAATGGCCTAATCTGTACTATTGAGCTTTTACCTTGTCCGGCCGAGGAGAACTTAGAGGCGGATAGAGCCGCGTATAGAAGAAAGGAGGACCGACCTAAGTATAACTAGCAGCGAGAGAGCCGCTCAACATCGTTGAAGCCTCATTCTGATTAACAGTATACCTAGAATGTGCATGTCCTTGGACGCTGCTGCGTCACATGTGTCTACAGTTGTTGCCCGATTGACAATGATATGAATACAGCCTCCTCAAATGTTGTGCAAAGCCTCGGGCCACTCCATTTTCCCCAGCTCCCCCAGTTCCCCATCTTTCTACAGACTCCTAACTGAATACCCATCACGTCCTGCCGAATGCCGCCGTTTTCACTGCAGATCAATTTCCTTGCAGCTATTCTTTATTCATCACCCACCCTTGTCTCCATCGCTTATCTACTCCACGACTCGCCTCGAGAGCCATAAACGGGGCTCTTCCTTGATATAGCTCCGCCGGGGATCAGCAATCACTTCTGCGCGGATGCGCGATACAGCGCCCTCATATCGTGCTATAAATTCTAAGCGTAGATCTAACGGCTCGGTGATCTTTTTCCTTTTCTACATAAGCTATATTTACTATTCTAATAGTGTAGGTATCGCCAATTCAACGGCTTACCAAAAAGTAGAAGAAGAAGAAAAAAGAAGAAGAAGAGAAAAAAGTGTCCAAAAAATACAAAAAGCGTTTCTATGAATTATCTCTTTGGAGTATATACCCAGTCATAAAATATGGGCTGCCAGATTTGAATGCCGCCCCAAGATTTTCTTTTTTTAAAAAAAAAAAAAAGTTAAAAGAAAAATTTCACCAAAAATGTTACAAGTGCCCAACGCCAGGCGACAACCACGCAATGGGCGCCCTATGCATCGTGGGCCTTTGCCTTTCCCAAATCTCTTCTTTCCTTTTGGATAATCCCCCTCCGTTTGTTTATTCCTCCGTACCCCATGTTTAATTGACTTTGAGAAGCGAGTAGTTTGCCTCTCTTCCTCTCCATATTGACATCTCGCTTTCCCGGCTAAGCTGCCATCAGCCGCTGGACTTGTGGCCTGAACTTGTGGCTCATTATTGAGAAAACTGCAAGCAGCATCGGTCGGATGCAAGTCTGAACCGTTTGGCGTAGATGTAGTTGTAGTTCGTCATCTCATCAGAAAGTAGCGCCCCTCCCCAACCATCGTAAATTATAATCGTCCAACCGTGAAGATAAAGGTCAACATGTTGATGCGTTGATACAGTCAAGAAAGAAATATGTAAGATCAGCATCTATGCAACAAGCAAAATCAAAGAAAAAGAAGAAGCAAATGATTTCTCAGAATGCTCTGTGCTAAATAAAATGAAGCCGGCAACGAGTACGTTGTCTAATTCTTGGTTTGTTAAATGGGAGGTTGTGCCGGCACAATATGGATATGGAGAAGCCAAATCAAATTGCTCGCTCCGCGCTGGTGACGCAATATGAAGCAAAAGATTATAACTTGACTCGCTGGCCAGTTAGCTTGAACCAGATAAGGGCTACAATCTCCTCCTTGAAGAGTTCCCAAGGGTTTCGGTTGAGCCAGTAGCTGAACTCTCGGTAATGATACATCTCACCCCAGCAATCGCGTCCCCATTCGCAGCCAGCCATATTGACTACGAAGTCGCGATCCTTTTCGTTGTAGTGTATCCTGGTGTTGTTCAAGCCAGAGTCGTCCGCGCACGCAGCAGGGGGGAAACTGTTGATCATGCGCTGCGGTAAGAAGCCGGTATGTTGTCGAATCCAAGGCTGTGTTCGGTACAGCTGCTCAAGGGCGTCTTGTTCCTTGTGCTCCCATTCCATGTGCTTCTGCTCATACAACACTGGGTCCCACCAAATATCCAAAAGTTGCTCCGTCCAGTCGCTGCGTCTGACGAAGAAAGAGCCGAGGTTGAATCCTGAACAGTCTTGAGAGAGCAAAAAGTTCACAGAATTGATTTTTCCATCGCCGACAGGGCTTCGCGCATCTGCGTCCAAATACAGGTCGGTGGGAGGATGGGTGATGTTGAGAGGGTTGAACTCGTTGATGTCACGGTATACATGGCGATCGAGGTGGTTGAACAGATGGTGTTGCAGCGAGTATCCGGGCTCCATAACGTAAGTGTTGAGGTCGAGCCACCAGAACCTATCGTCTTTGTTTAGTCTTTGTGGTCAAGGGTCATCAAAGGATTGTCGTCTCACCATTCAGCCTTGGGGTATTTCCGCATCGTATTCCGTAAAAAGTCAACCTTTTCCCAGCTCTCTCGCCATTCGTGCGCATATCGCTTCTTGGTCTTCATGTCGACAATTTCCAAATCGTAGCCCCACCTAGTGGCATATTTCCGCTTGTTGCGTACGCTGTCTCGCTCAATGGCCCATTCTCGAGCACCCTTCCACTCCATGACACCTCCACCGACATTGGCGGCCAGGATGATGACAAACTTTTCGCCATTGCCTCCTATGCTAGATCGTCGCCACCAGTGAACGAACCCGGGGGCCTCGTCTGTCCTCCGGTTAGCCAAGTTAAACCCAGAAATATGATTGTAAGCTAAATGCCATTGTTCACTTACGAGTGCCGTAGTAGACGACAATGGTGCAGAATATAATCAGCGGAAGGAGGATCCTCCACTTCAGTCTTCTATTGACGCGGGCAAAGAACGACCGTATCCTCCCACCAGAGGTTGCGTTGTATCCTTCGCGTTCGTACTTTTCTCGCTCAGCATAGGTATTGCCAATGCCAGAGTTGAATCGTGGCAGGCTGCTGGATATGCGACGCATGTGGCGAGTGAAGAAGCCTTGGTTCTGCGTCGAGAAGGACGGGTAACCGTTGGCACCGTGCTTCCTCATCTTGGCGGATTCCCACGACACGGAGCTGCCACCGACGTTGGCAGGACTCGTCCTGCCGCTGTTCATATTCAGGCCAGGACTCGACCACCCACCACCCGGCACAGGTGATGGGCTTCGGGAGAGAGACATTGGATCGGCCGGGGTGCCTATGGACGAGGGCCAGGAGACACAAGAGGTTAGCCAGCGAGTAACTCGAGGTTTGCGCAACACAAGATGATGCAGGGCAGACGGCACCCAAGCGGCCGCGGGAAAGGCTGCAAGGGAGAGGCGGGAGAAGAGACGAAACGAAACGTACCAACGATAGGGGACAGCTGGGACTGATTGGCAGCACGAGGATGGATGGACAGCAGATTGCCCGAGCGCACCTCGCTTAGGGTGTGGTGTCCCGCCGAAGAGCGCCGTCGGTGATGTGACGGCACAGGCCGGTCGTTGAAGGAGCTCGAGGAGCCGGCCGGGTGCCTTTGGGAAGCCAGGGTGAATAGCTGTGATCCGAACTGCGGGAAGAAAGGTCAAGAGTCGACAGGTGTCGAAATAGGAATCGGCGTGGCAGCAGAAGCGGATGCGCTGGCGGCGTCGTGTGGGCTTCCAGATACGGAGCCACGCTAGGAGGAGCAAGAAAAAAATGCAAGCAGCTCAATGCAGAGCCAAAATATGAGAGACAAGACACAGCCAGAAGGGGGGGGGCTAATGCGCCGTTTCTGACCGCACAAGCAAAGATCGTGAGAAGAGCCCCCAAAAAGCAGAGGCACGGAACCAAGCCGAACCCACAACCACAATGGGCAGATGCAACAGACCAACGGCCACAGACTGCAACACAGGCGCTAGCTCAGCAAATTCGCGTTCTGGACAGATGTCGGGTTGAGATATGGGATGGGAATATGGGATGGGATGGGGGTCAAGAAAAAAAAGAGACGGTTTATTGGCAGATGGCGGGCTGTCCAGATACATGCTAAGGGTCCCTGTAGGGCCAGGTCCGGTACATGTAGCCAGTACCCAGGGACAGCTACGCGCCAAGTACCTCGCCGTGCCCCTGGACTTGCAACTGCGATTGACTTGCGGCGCTCGCGGGCTTGGCTGAAAACGATGGGGGGCACAGCCAGTGGCGGGCTACAGCGGTAGCAGCAGGCTGGCGGTACTTGGCGCGCGCTGTACTGGGTACGGCCAAGTGCTAAGATGGTGCTGCACACTGCGCCGGCGGCGTGGTTGCTGACGATGCTCGATACGGCCAAGTGCGTACCAGTGACTTGACAGGTACTGCTCATTCGTGCAGCGGCAGCGGGCGCCAGTAAGGCTGCCACATGGTACTCTAGATGTATTCCAAAACTCTACAACACCTGCCAGCGCGAACGAATAGGGGAGATGGACTGCCTTTGATACGAAGTCCAGGATACGAGAACAAGCAATATTTGAGATTGATAGAGGGTCTTTGGATGACTATCGGAGATACCTACGGAGCACGGTTGCTTCGATCTCTTTTTTTTTCTCCTCGCCTACAGTACATGGATGAGCTAAACGTTAACGTTACGGTGTTTTTTTCTCGGCCCTTGTTCTGGCTTAGATGCAGATGACACGGTGCCGGAAACTGGCGAATCGAGATCCTCTTTTGCTGGTAAAAAGGGGGCCGCACGATTTGGTCAGAATTTCTCGTATCTGCGTTGGCGATGGAACGGTGGCATAGGCCGCGATGCTTAGCAGCCTATAATTAACACGCTGATTAACCAAACAGGGCAAGATTATGCACCATGCCCGTTGCGCAGCCAGGTAGCAGTATTTCCTGCTTTGATTCTCTGACCACATTGGGAGAAGAAGGATTCCTTTCCGTGATGGGTGTATATCTCAGTTTCGTCTCGCGTCATGGGGCACAAGACCCGTCTCAGGTACGACGGTTACGGGAAGGACAACCGATAAGGCAGCGTACGAGAGAAGAAGAAACAATCACAAATCAGATAAAATAACAGACGGCAGCACTTATCTGGAGCCCACTCAATCGCGTGTGTGACAGGAACACACAGAACCCGCTGCCCGTATTGCCATATGAGCCGTGGATGGAGCATGTAGCTACAGGTACTAATGCTTGACTCCGGTGCCCTGGCATTGCGCGATAAGGAGGATTCTTAGCCGCTACCGGGGCGCAAATTTTAAGATTGATGAACCGTGGACTGGTTGATGCCAGCATATCCATCATCATCTCATCAGCTTCAGGGGTGGTTGCCGCGGGGCCAACCATCAACGAGTCCGGCGATGGAGTCCCTCAGCGGCTCGTTTCCTCGCTGCGAGAATTTCTCCGTCGTCCAATCTTAATCAATCAACACGGCGCTGAACTTCGTAACGACTTCGCACCTTGCCACAAGTGCAGGCCCAATAGCGTCTGGAGCTCTCGTATGCGGCTGAGTGCGCCCCGTGCTGGCGCTGGCCTCTAGAGACTTTGGCTCCTCCAATGCGCATCGGTTTCTTCATCTTCACCAGCGCTCCAGCACCGCTACTTTGAACAGCCCCCCCTGTAGCGCTGTGCTTAGCCCCAGGGCCCAACGCGTTGCGGAGGAGCGCCCATCGCCGAAGAGGTTAGACGGCAGAGGTTATGGTGAGCCTTGCCGGCGCTGCAAACTCGGAGCAGCCGCCACGTTTCGCCGCTTGGGGTTTAGGGCCCGGCGTTAAATTGATGTCAAGCGATTGACACGCATCACTACGGCATGCCACTGCGTCGAAAAATAGCCATCGAGCTCATGCAGAGGCCAAGGCCTTGGTAAAAGTATCGTGGCCCGTATTTTGGGTAGTTGCAAAGTCAATTCGAGCCATCTTGCGGTTGTCTGCTTGCGTAGCTTGGCTGTAGCCGTTGTTTGATCTTGGTGGTTGAGACACAAAGGACGCTTCTCTTTAGAGGGCAATGGCGGCGTTGTTTGCTATGTGCTAAAGTGCTCTTTCTGCAACCTGCACCAATGGCCCTAATATACATAAGGCAGACTGTCAGCTTACAGGTCATCAATTATAAAATCGGCGACATGTGGTTATAGTGTTGCCTGCGCCTTCTGTGGCTCTTCTTTGCCGCTTTTGATGCTGCCGGATTAGTAAAAAGACTGTACCAGCCGGAGTAGATGGCGCGCATACAAACCAAGTACCTTATAAACTTCAATCCTTTCCAGAAGCGCATTTTAACTCAAGCATCACAAGTAAGGTTCACTGTCGTCATGGCATCTCAAGGGCGTCAATCATTCCCCGCCTTTCCCAAGGGCCAGTTATCTGTAAATGTGACTGAAAGCCAATCTTCAGTCTCTCGAACACGTCACTTCTTGGCTCGCTGGAGCCCACAATTCTCATGGGCCTAGGTAGTATTACATGTAGGTAATTTGGTGTTCTATCTCAGGCATTGACCAGACATTGCCATGACAGCATTTTTATTAGCATCGTGAGATGTTATATCTAATGGTTTGATTGTTCGATGCTTTGGCTGCAAGGTCACTGGCTACATTCCTAATACCCCGTGATTGATAACCGTCATATAGGACAGAAGCTTCAGGTTCTGGACATGGCACACAGTAGCGTATGCGGGGGTTTCCAATGTGGCTGAGACGTGTATCAAATGTGTGTCTCCTTCGTCTTGACTTGCCATTTTTGCCTCTGTCTCTTGGCTTGCTTTGGGCATCTTATGCGGCATCGGCTGTGCAGTGTTTCTTCCTGTCTCGTCATCAGTTTTGGCGCTCCCAAATTCGGCCATATTGGTGTCTAGTTCCTCGACACCGCAATAATACCAAATCGTCTCCGTCAAACAAGAATGATAAATCCTAAGTCTTACAGTTGACCTCTTCACGATAAGCAGCGAGATGTAACAGCCTAACAATACAGCTGGAGAATTCTTACAAGTAGTTTATCCAGGTGCACATCTACTAGGTACATGCAGCTTGTGTCTATAGAGTCCTTGGTGCTACTCTCCACGCAACCTACTTTCAGCTTAACACTCAGTGAATCATGCGTTTTGAGCGCTTTTAGATTCAATATATGAGTAATGGACACCTAGCAGCCTACCTGTGGGCGCATGCAGCTTTGTCGTTGCATCAATCATTCCCTCTGTGGTGCATCTTCCAGGGTAAGTTTCCAGAGCAAAGGGTACAGGATGCCTCTAATTACAGCATCTGCACCCCTGAAGGTCCCACCGCGGGTGTTGCGCAGCGGCCAAGATTTAGCCGCCCAAGCGACCAATCAGTGACCCTGCACCTTAGCGCCTAGATCTCCAGCCAATCATGATGCGTATTTCCTCTCACACGGCGCCTATTTCATATTCTGGCTGCACCTCCAACCAATCCATCGCCATCCAGCTCCGACAGAAGAGCTCGAAAACGGGCCACCATGGAGTGCTTTGCCGCAAGGGAAACTAGAAACAGCGAGGATGATGAAGCAGATGATGGATAGGCCATGCTCGAGACCGGGCCGAGAATCCAGAGTGGGGAGGCCTTTGCTGGCTGGGAGCAGGCAGCCCGCATATCCTCGCCTATTGTCGACCGATTGTTTTTCTTTATCAATAAAGTAGCCTTCACTTTTTATTGTTTCTGTTTCTACCTTCATTGTGAGCGGATGTATTCGTGATTCATTGTTGGAACAGGTGTTGTTTCCTTTTCTCTTTCGCCTTACGCCCTCCATCTCGCACTCTTTGTATATTCAATTCTTGTTCATTATTCATTCTTTGTCACCTGCACCTTGGACACTTTCATCATCGCGTGGCCTGGCGCTTTGTGATGACTGCGATTTGATTTCATGTGCTACGATAGTCCATCACCTGACGAAATAATTACGATACCCAAGCCATTACGATCACGAGTTCGACCTATGCTTTCGCTTTATACAACCTAAACATGTCTTTCAATCACGGCAAATACGCTGAGCCTCCGCATAGCAGCAGGCGCTCATCACAAACTCGCAAATCCTCAGTGCCTCGGCATGCCTCCTATCTTTCATCAAGACGTCACACAGGGACAGACTGGGAAGACTGGGAAGATGACGACGTCGTTACATTAATAGACATTGGCGAGACCCCCGCTGGCGACCATTCGGACCACCAGAAACTCTTCACAAACAGTCCGTTTTTAAACATGAACGCCGGCAGCTCGGCCATGACTACCCGCAGTCCATCTCCTCTAGAAAGCGACAGCCTCTCTGTCAGCTCCAATGAAGAGGTTTCCCCCATCGAAGACGATGTCCAGACTGGCCTACAAGCCCCACCACCTACGCCGGCCTTGTTCATCACCAAGGTGGCCAAACATCCAAGTGTCAAGGTATCCATGAGACGTTCGACAGCTAGAATTAGTCGGCCGGTGTCAAAGAGGCCTCCGAAGCAGCGGAACGCAAAGCTTGGAATCACGCTGATCACGGACATGACAAAGCTGAGGCGGCAAAATCATCTGGCCAATCAAGCAAAGTCCCCGGCACGGCGAAACGCAAAGTTTGCCGATGCAGCTGCTCTAAGAGCCTTGGAGGGATCTCCCAATCCGCAGTCTGTTGGAAACTGGAACTGGCTGAGGAGAGGGAACAACGGGGATCGTGAGGCGGCGTCTCCTTCTCCTCTTCGAGCCGACGAGGCCCAATCTCCTGAACAGCTCTCCCCAGAAGCTAGACCGATAGTCATTGGCATTACTCTGCCTTCTGATGAAGTCGAAAGCCGAGGAATTGATCCGCTTACGGCGACGGTCAATAATATTGACACTCCGAACGGGGACATGAGAAATCCATATCCTTTTAATTTCCAGACAACTAACGACCGCGCAAATCCCCCCTCAATCCCTACCCAACTCAAATCAATGTGGTCTCCGGATACCCCTGATACCGCTAGCTCGTTCAGCACAATCAGATATCCGTCAAGCGTGTACTCGCAGGCATCTATGGCGGCAATCATTGCGCCTGGGTTGAGAGATGATGAAGTCCCCCCAGTTCCTGCTCTTCCAGCCGGTTACAAACAGACAACATCGGCCATACCACAGCGCCTTATCGGCACAGAACAGCGTAAGAACAAGGATGAGGAAGATGACTCTGGGACACCTTGTACGCTTTTCGAAGAGGATGGAGTCACTCCCTTGAAATCGCCCGCAAGTAAACTATCTGCGCGCACTCCTGATAGTGTGCGTGGCTGGTGGGACCACCATTTAGTTACCCCGTTTTTGGACATGAGAATGTCTTTTGCGAGCCGAAGAACGCAAATGGAATCACCTTTGGACCAGAGAGGGCATCAACTCGCCAAAGGTACAGACAAAGGAGAACAGAACTCTGCGCTGACTCCCAAGAGCCCCTGGAAAACCATACTTCCAAAGCCCGACACGAAACAGATTTCCCCGTCTGTAGAAACAGATGAAGGTCAAAATTCTGCAACAGTCGATATTGAAGGCGGGCGTGCCATCCTGGGATTATCCATGCTGGAAAAGCAACGGGGCCTGTCTACATTTTCTCCTGACTCTGAAATTTCGAGGGAAGTTGGAGAGAAGAGCACAAAAAGTATATTTCAAGGCGTTTCCAAAGTAGAGGATGATAATATCATGATCACCCTTGAAACAGAGGAGAAAAGAACACAGTCTGATAAGTCTCGTGCTGTGAATGAGAGCTCAACACTCACATCCCAGTCTGACAAATATCAGACCTCTTCCTCAAAATTTCATGAAATGATCTCCTCAGAGACATCAAAATCCAAACAAGTACACACCTACGAGTTTGTATCTACTGAAATCAGAGAGCGCCAGATGCTTCCCACCGGCTCTCAACCAAAACACGAACAGAAACGTGATCTTACGCCTCCGCCCAGGCCTCAGCGACAAGAAGTCCAGGCCCCAATTATTAAAGCGCCAACACCTCGACAGACTCCACCACCGAGAGAAGTCGTGACGCGGGAAGGCTCTGAGCGACCGATCGTGTTCCACATAGAGATAAACACTGGCGAGCAGCCACAGAAGTTTGTGGTAGATCGTGTTGGGTTGAATTCTACGCCTACCATAAAGATCCCTACGCCACGGCGGACGCCGTCGCCTCGAGGAGATGTCCTCAAAGTTGGTGTAGCCGCTGAAGCTGCGCGAAGTGCCTTTGGACACCATGAAGCAGGTACGCGCGAGATGATGCAAGGCCTGGGAATAACCAATTTGAGAGCAGATACTCCGCCTTCGCCTTCATCCAAGAAGCAGGCTGAAGCTGCTATCAAGTACCAGGCTGTCTTCCCGCCTGGCCATCATCTGCACACTCAGGATCCCCAGACAGAAGCATCTCGTAGTGTCACGTCGGCACCGGCACCAGTTGCATCGGCGATGACAACTGTACCTGCGACTTATACTGCCCACCCTGCTCATACTGCAGCACCTATCGCAGGATCAACAACAGCTGCACCACCCACGTCGGTAGCAGCAGATAGAGCAGCGCCTGTTACTTCGCGAGTAGCTGGCCATGAGAGAGATGAAGCCACTGCGGTCTCTGCTGGCGCTGGTATACTATCTTCACAGGTCTTGCGTCGTATTGAACAAGCCGGAAGATCTTCAAAAGAAGCGAGCAGCACTACACACGAAGCGTCGACCACAAATCAGTCTGGTAGTGCCTCTCTATCTACACGTAACGCCGAGGATACTTCTGCCAGCTTGTCTCGATCTGTGGGAGTTCAGCTGCTAGCACATGAACGAGAGACACAAGCTTCTATAACACATCCCACTTCGGAGCATCATAGCCGTTTTTCTGTATCGCCAACCTCATCGAAATCACCTGATGCAGAGAGAAAGGCTCGAGTGGGCTCAGGACACGTGCGAGCGGCGAGTAACTTTGTGACGTCGGTTTTGAATCGGCAGCGCTCTCCAGTTGATCATCGCCGCGGCGAACCTCGCGCTATCCAGCCGGTTAATATAGTGCTAGAAGAACGAAGAGCCCCTGAAGCATTACCTGCGACACCAGAGAGAGCCTATCTAACAATAAACGAGATTCCTTCTGGAAACAAGAAATGGATAAGGGTCAATTCTCCCTCTCTGGAGCATGGATTCACTGAGTCATTACCTGCGCACTCTGCTGAAGCGTCACATGGTGAGCGAAGTTTGGGCAAAGATGGCAAAGTTGAGCGGAAGAGACAGCGGCATGAAAAAGAGGAAAAGATTGTGAAACGAGCCGGTGGCCTCTGGAGGGGCCGAGGTTGTGTACCCAAAAAAGGCTGCTTTGGCCGCCCTGGACCGGAGGGCCGCAAGAAGAGAAGAATCTGGTGTTGTATCATCGGATTCCTCCTACTTCTCATCATAATCTTGGCAATTGTTCTGGGTGTTGTCCTCTCCAGGCACCATGGATCAGGCGGCCAAGGCTCGAACTCAGCTCCGGGACAGGCCCAATCCCCCCCCTCAACATCGTCGACCCCATCAACGCCTTCTCCGCTGCCCTCATCTATATGGGTCAACCTCACTGATTATCCCGCCATGCCTACCGGTGTGTTGACCTTTGTCGGTCCGAACAACACCATCGCGAAGAGCGACTGCACTGAACCATCTACCTTGTGGAGTTGCTCCTTGCCCAAGGATTCCCAGGCGTCTGTGTCGCCATTTAAGCCTAACCAGCCAACTATTATTTTCCAGATCCAATGGGATAACAGCACAGACAAGGCATGGAATATCCCCAACGGCGCTCCACCCACTCCCATTTCTAAGAGAGGCGAGAGCACCGGCAACTCTTCAATAGATGGATTTAGCCCAGATCCGAGTCCTCCAACCTTTGATGAGATGTTTTTCCTGGGCGAAACCACGGATAATATTCAATCGAGCCAAAAGGCCGGAGAACCAACTCCTTTCTTCATTAGTATTCTCGAGTCTCTTAATGATACGGTCAAGTCACCGTCTTTGAGCCGAAGGGTCACCACTGCCTCGGATATTGTTAACATTTCGGATATAATATTCCCACCAGAGTTGAAAGCAGACGGCACTCCAGCGCCCGCTGTAATGCTTCCTACTCCAGTTCAACAACCGGTTCGGTTATTCGACCGTGGCCTACCAACTGAGCATTATGGGTTTTACACATACTTTCAACGAACAATCTTTCTCAAGTCTGTCGCTGCTCTCAGTAAGTCGAGTGAAGGAAACGTACCCGCAGATGAAAACGGCGGCTGCAGCGAAACAGAGGCCAACCATCTTGTTACCTGGGCTGAAACCCGTATGCTGGTGCAGATCTGGACTCGGAAACTGAATAGCACAGGCTCGCTGCTGCCCTCAGATGGTCAAGGTATTGATAACTCGCCTCAGTTGATCCAACCGGGAACAATGCCATATCCTGTGACAGTGACGCTAGACACTCATGGCGGTGACCCTGACCACAAAGTGGTGTGGGAGTGGCCCATGGATGATCGCCAGAAGCTGAATACAAGCGCTCCTGAATTACTTGCCAACAATATGGCTGCCGGAGGAACTTGGATCAACCATCGTGGTAGTGGCAATGCCACATTTGGAGGCTTCGATGGAGGCACCGGAGGGTGCAAGTGCCAATGGGCGAATTGGTCGTGAAAGGGGAAATAAGAAGCAGTAGAAGCATGATATTATGAGAGTGGAGTGGAGCATATGAAAGCACGAAGTAATGCCTCTGTCATTTATTTTTTTCCCTTTGTTGTTGGCTATATGCTATTGGGTATAATATGTATTAAAATGGATTGCATTGGATTGGGTACTTGGACACTGCATACTGTGCTGATATGCACATCAAATAGCGTTGTAGGCTTATGAAAGGCCTTTTGTTTATTTATTTAAGAATAAGATTATTAACAGGAAAAAAAAATGAAAAAAGGTGAACCTTTTGAATATCTATCTTGAAGCTCAATCTTCAATAAAGCGCTGCAAATCATCGTCTTGTAGAGGCCAGCGGCAGAGTGGAGCCCCGCCACTCTGGCGTAGTGGCAGCAAAAAAAAAAGTTGATCCTTTGAGTCTTGACATCAACTCAAATGACTTTTACACTACGAGTAATTGATGAGCCTTTTCAAATCTTCTTTTATCAAAACTAGTGTTTATTCACTGAAAAGACATATGTAACGCACATATAACGCAAGTATCTGTATACATTAAACAGGGCAGCTCCCCAATGCTCTCATCACGATGTCCTCTCATCATTCACCAGCATCTCATCCACCACACCCGCCTCTTCTCCATTCGCACTCTCACAACCACTAGTAGCAACAGTGCATCATCATCAAGGACAAAGAATCGCTCCCTGACTACTCTCGCAATTGAGACATCATGCGACGACACAGCCGTGGCGGTACTATCGAAATCAGCAAATGGGAAGACCAAGCTTCTGTTCAACGAGCGCATCTCGTCGGACAACCGGGCCTTTAAGGGGATCAACCCGATGATCACGGTGGAGGGGCATAATTCGACGTTGGCATTGTTGGTGGAGAAGGCGTTGGGGAGTTTGCCTGAAGATGAGGCTGCTGCTGAGGAGATGAGGGAGGATGGTGGAGAGAGGAAGACGAGGAGGAAAGGAGAGAGGAGCATCAACAAGAAGAAGAAGAAGAAGATTCCCGACTTTGTTTGCGCCACTCGCGGCCCTGGAATCATGCCGAATCTATCTGTGGGATTAAACGTTGCAAAGGGCCTCGCTCTGGCATGGCAAGTTCCCCTCGTCGGCGTCCATCACATGCAAGCACACGCCCTGACGCCACGTCTCGTCCACGCCCTGGAGAACACAAAGGACAAGCACGACGATGTCGATGAGAGCATCACAACTTCAACTCCATCGCCAAGCCCGGCCTTCCCCTTCCTCTCCCTCCTCGTCTCCGGCGGCCACACCCAACTCATTCTCTCCTCCAGCCTCACCACGCACCAAATCGTCGCCACCACCGCAGACGTCGCCATCGGTAACCTCCTCGACCAGACGGCCCGCGTCATCCTTCCGCCTTCCATCCTGCGGTCCAGCCCAGACGTCAGTTACGGCCGTGTCATGGAGGCCTTTGCTTTCCCCCCCGGAGAGGATACGGCTGCAGGCTATGAAGCGTTCTTCAAGCCGGCGCTGTCGAGGCGTGAGGAGATTGAGGATGTGCCGTCGGGATATGGGTGGTCGATTGCGCTGCCGTTTCGAAATTCGAGGAAGCTTGCATATTCGTTTTCAAGTATTCATACGCAGGTTCACGGTATTGTTGCTGCTATAGAAGCCAACTATGAAGCCAACAGCAATAACGACTCATCATCATCATCATCATCATCATCATCATCATCATCTTCCCTTGACTACGTGGATGTGGACAAAATCTCTCTCGACCAACGCCGCGCTCTCGCCCGCCACACTCTCCGCGCCTCCTTCCAACACCTCGTCAGCCGCCTCATCCTCGCCCTCCAAGACCACCCTTCCCTCCAACATTCTTCAGCCATAAACACGCTCGTCGTAGCCGGCGGCGTCGCTAGCAACCGCTTCCTCATGCACGTCCTGCGCACGACGCTCGCCGCGCGCGGGTTCCCAAACATGCAAATCGTCGCGCCGCCGCTGGAGCTGTGCACCGACAATGCCGCCATGATTGCTTGGGCAGGTATGGAGATGTTCGAGGCTGGATACAGCTCCGAGCTGTCGGTGCGGCCGATTGCCCGGTGGCCTATGGATCCAGCGATAGGCGGCGGGATGCTGGGCGTTGGAGGGTGGATAAAGGAGGGAGAGGAAAAGGAGGATTGAAAGAGAGGCGGGTCTCGATACCTTGTATTTGTATGTACTGTACGATGAGAAGAGAGAAGGTTGGTTTACTGTTGACGATAGATTGATGATACCCCTGATGTTGGAGCAGATATATGACCCTGCTTTGTTTTGTACGATAGATAGTTAGCAATCAACATTAGCATCAGAAGCGATAAAGATTCGTCACAACGATGAAATCTCTCAGATTGAAACCCGGAAGTGAAGAAACACTTTTGTCTTTTTCGCTTATTTCCTCTGTTATGCATTGTAACACATATTTCAAAGCATTACTCTCATTCGATTTCTTCATTTCTTTATTGCTTGAAAACTAATAAAATTCTTTCCACTCCATCCTACTCCTCTAATCCAACGCGCTCGTCACGTTTGAAAACTCGCCCTTCTCCAACTTCGTCTGCCAGAAAATCGGATTCGTGTCCATGAAGCCGTGCTTGACCCAGCCCGCCTCCTTGACATGGTATAGGTTGATGTAGCCACCAGAGTAGGCATCACGGTGCGTCGCCGCCAGAATACTCCGCTTGCCCAGCTCCAGCGCCTCCTCGTCCGTCAGATCGTACTTGTACTCGGAATCCAGCACACCATAGGCAAACGTCTGACCGCTGCCAACGCAAAACAGGTTGCCCGCCAGCCGCGTGCCGTCGCTGTCGACATAGTACAGCGCGGGGCCCTCTTCCTTGGTCACGCCGGCGCACATGGTTCCCATGCTGAGGCCCATGCCCTTGTAGCTGTAGATGAGGTTGGCCAGGATCTTGCTGGCAGCGGCGACGCTGATGCGGCGCTTGTGGCGGAGCTCGTGCAGGCGGCACTGCATGCCCAGCCAGGCGAGCCAGTACTGGCAGTCTGCGGCACCGCCGGCCATGGTGCCCAGCAGCACGCTGTTGATCTCAATCACCTTCTTGACCGTCTGTGAGGCAATCCAGTTGCCAGCCGTGGCTCGAGAATCCGTGGCCACGATGATGCCGCCCTGAAAGCGGAAGGCCAGTGTTGTCGTTCCGTGGGCAATCTTGATGGGGCAGTCGGGGTTGGAGCGGTCGTCTGTGGCAGCGCGGAGCCAAGCAGAGGGCTAGAAGCAAAAGTTCAAAGTCAGCTGTTTGTTTGATTCACTACCTTGCATAAGATGCATCTTTATCTTCATCCTATCCTGCCTCTGCTTCAAATAGGATGATAGGCGGGCGGCCATATGGGATATGGATGTAGCTACATCACAGCTAATGGGAGCTGACGTACCTGCGCAACAGGTGGCATGGCAAAGTTGAGCGACAGGTGAGCCGTCGGGTTCATCAGTTCCTGGCCATACTCGTCATCCTCAAGAGGCTCGTTCTGCGCATATGCCGGCCGGCTGTACTTGGCAACGAGAGAATCCATTGCTGCTTGTGTGTGTCTGTTGATGCTGGTGTTGAAAGATCCCCGCCAAGGTTCAAGTCAATGCTCCCCCAGTTCTGCTGCGGAGAGACAATTTCACAGGTCGAGGCACACTAAAAGTCGGTGTAGCCTGCGGGTTATCGAGATGGCGGCCCGTGGACTGTAATTGTGTGGTTTTGGTGGTTCTGGTTGAGGTTCAGAAAGGCCAAAAGACGCCCCTCGTTGCTTGTGCTGTACTAGACCAGTCCCAGGTCAGGCAGCTTCCGTCTCGCGCGTCACTGACTGCCCTCTCTAATCCAGTGCGAGCTCCTGATTGGCTGCAAGCAAGCATGCTGACTAAGTTACATCAAAGTCGCACCTTGGTGCCTTGTTGCCTCATGACTTACAACACGATCTACTGCTATCGTCTTCATTCTACATATGAAGAGGTAATTTTGCCGTCGGAAAATAGATGGAAGAAAAAGATGTCATAGCATTATTATTGGAATTTGTCCTAAATGTAGCGAATTGACCGTCCCATTTGGCGGGACATCGCTCGTCCAGCGCCGCCTATAAATATATATATACAAGAGCCCTGTGAATTTCCCTCGCATTCGAGATCCCTCAGACTCCAAGCAGACTTTAACAATACATAGCTATAATAGTTAATAAAAAAAAAAGACCAAATAAATAAACAATTACAAGCGGGATAAGAGAGCAACAACACGGCCATATCATCACGACAACCAAAATTTCGATGTAAATACCGATACTGGCTCCCATCTGAGCTTGAAAAGCAAAGAAGAGAGGGAAAAAACACAGATTTGTCATAAATGATAGTAGTCATACGTCTTCTCATCAAAGACGTCTCCGCTTAAGGGTTTGGCGTCGTTTCTCGACTCCGCGGCTCTCGCTTGCTCAAGAACTTATGTCGCGAAAACGATTTGGGGCTGTCGGGATATTTGTCCTCTGCAGGCTGAAACGAGCTCTTGATAGTTACGAAGCCACTGCCGACGGTGAGTTCCTTTGGCGTTGGTGAGTTCGTTTCATCTACAAAGTAGAAAAACTCGCCCAAGATATCATCACTGCTAAATGTATGTTCGCCCTTGGCTTCAATCTTGAATTGTGCTTCTGGGGTGCAGCTGAATTTGAACGTCTCCTCAAAGTTCCACTGCCCTGAGGATGACTTGTGATGCTTCGTCTTACCAATAACCTTTTCTTTTGGAGCGATTTGTGTAATGCTGATATACAAGTCCGTCGAATGAGGATAACCTGAAGCTCCCACAATAGTAATTGTGCCCGTTCCGGTTGGTGCGCCGACACCGACGGCACTATGAACGGAAGAACTGCCGAAGCTCCTAGTCCTGTTATGACCTGAGCCGCCCTCCGGCATCAAATGCGGAGGGTAGTCCTTGGAACCGTCGACAGCGCTAGTTGTTGGCCTGGAGCTGTGGTTGCTGGCGGGGAAATCGCTGCCATTCGTAATGATGCTGGGCACACCGGGCACACCGGGCAGCGCTGGCGCCTCCGCGAGCTCTGACAGCGAGCCATTCGAGTTCTCTCGATCCTTCTTACCAAGGATACCGCGCTTCAGGAAAGAAGCGCCTCTGCCCACGCCGTGGCCCACGGCGGTGGCTCCCTTGAATGGTACACCGGCTACACCAGTGACAATGCGCGAACCTCCGCCAAAGGTGCCCTGGAACGTGGATGTTCCCTGTCTGGATCGAGTGATGTAATCAGGCCGGAAAACCATTCTAAGCTTGATGCTTCCTGACTTGCCATCTAGCGGATAGCTCTGCTCCATCGCCTTGAAGGGCTCCATAGTGTCTAGTCTGATGACGGTGGCGCCCAAGAAATCGGGTTTATCGGCAAAATCGTAATCGTAGACGTTGCAGATAAACTTGGCTCCCGTCCTCGATGGCACAGCTACCTCAAAGAATTCATTCCAAACGGGCGACAGCGTCTTTTTCTGGACCTTTGTCTTGTATACTTCCACGTCGTTGAGTTCAAATTTGCAGTAAGGATCGCTCTTTCCGTTCCTGTCTGCTGAAGGCAAGTCGTGGCCGCTCAAGACATCTACGCGGAGGTTGCCCATGTTGTTGATACTCTCACTTGGATCGAGATCCATTTTGAGGGGAATATACTTGAGGCTGACTTTGACCCAGCTAGTCTTGCCGTCGTCGCTCTTGAACTTCAATGTCGTGGGGTTATTCTATAGATGACATTAGAAAAAAAAAAGAATCTTTGTGGGAGTAGAGGTAAAGTAAAGCAAGGCACTTTGCTGCGTTCAATACTTACCAAACATTGCTTCAGCGTCTCCATCGTGTTACCGGCCAAGTACGCCAAAGTATCATCAACATCATCACCCTTCTTTCGCGCTTTGAGTGTCAAGCGAGAAAAGTCAAGTTCTCGGATAACACAGTCACCAATCTCGTCGAACTTATGCGCTTTTGATGGCACCGTTGCAGACGTGTAAGATGGGTAGGCCATATCGTCTACGAATATTTCCAAGTGACTGTCCCTCTCGGGCATCTCTGACTCCATGAGCCTGAAGATAAGAATACCACTCTCGTACTTAAGAAGCTCCTCAGGGCTCAGATGGATCTTGGGCGGACCCTTCTTCTCTTCCGAAAATGATGACCTCATAGACGATGGTGATATAGGCCGGCCGTCTTCACTAAAGCTAGGGCTTAATTTGCCTGCATCCAACGATTTCCTGGAAACGTCGACTGACTTTCTAGATACATCGAGAGACTGTCGGGATGGAGCCTTGGACGCGGAGCTTAGTGGTCTGTCGGAGGGAGTTTTGGGCTCTTCGCTTGCGGCCCTAGCCTCCTCCGCCTCCTCTTCCTCCTCTTCAGGGTCGGCGACGTTGAGGCAAGGGAAAAACGAAGCAGTGTAAGTTAGCGTACCCTTGGGCATGCCCTTTCCGTGCATACGAAGATCACTTTGGAAAACGTGCTTCGTGTCGTTGACGAGATATTCGCCAATTTCATCTTGCTGAACAAAATCAGCAGTAGAGATTTCGCAAAGTCCGAGGGAACGATCCTTTCCAAGCTTTTCTTCGTCCATGACCTCGAGAGTGAGCGTTTCTCGTGCAGAATGAACGGGGACATAGAGGACCTCGTCCCATTCGGGATTCAGGTCATTCTTGAAAGTTACCGTTCGTCCTTTGTCAATACCCGAAAGAAGCACTCGAACGTATGGGTCAGATTTGCCAAAAGCCTCGTAGTTGCGGAGATCATTTGCCTTCCTGAAATGGAGTCTCATGACACCAATCGGAGTCATATAGCCGCCGGTGCCAGCAACGCCTGAAATAGCCACTGGCCTCCATTGGGCCGTCATTTTCACTCGGCCAGTCTGGGCTCCTGAGAGCTCATACCACTCTTTGCCTTGTTCCATGCAATCCAATAAATCGTCGAGCTTGATTTGGTATTTGCCAAGAGTCAAATCAGAGGACAGATCTCGGTCGTCCTTGATAGTGAGGCCGAGTTTAGCCTTCTTGCGATCTGTAATAAGAATTTCCTTGGATCCATTATCCCAGATGGGGTTATTGGTTCGCTTGAGTTTCTTTGTCTGGTGGATAATTTTGCCATTGAGGAACATGACGGCATAGGGATTCAAGAGGCCAACAAGACTCTTGGTGCCATCCAGGTCTTTGGCCTGCTCGACAGTGAAGCGTAGAATACCTTGGTTAGAAACTGGTGGAGGTCCCTTTTTGCCGTCGTCGCCAATTGGGCCCTCAAGAACAGGGAAGAAGCGGAGATCGCAAGAGACTACACCGCGGCTCTTACCGCCACCAACAACGTCGAGACGCTCATTCTCGTATACGTGAAGATCCTCAATTCTCTCCAAGGGGAATGAAGCCTTGCCCAGTTCTTTGGATTTGCGAAAGCCATTCTTGTCAAAGACCTGGATATTGAGAGTGTCGGTGAAGGATGTGACAATGATATAATGGGTTTCATTCCATCTAGGGTTAGAATTGTCATCGACAACTTTAGTTCGTGCAAGCTCTTGGCGGCCATTAAGAGTAAGAACTGCATAGGGATCAACAGTGCCCGCAAAATTGTCAGTGTTCTTGAGATTGTATGCTCCGTGGAGAGTCACGACGAGCACGCCAACAGCCTGGTCGACTGGCGACCCAGCCAGCATCTTGGCGACCTCGATAGGGAAGACATGAGGAGCGTACATCATGGGCGCCAAATTACCATGGATTTGTTCCAGAATGAACTTTTCCAGACCAGGGATGAAGTTGATGTCAAAACCGAAGCTTTCACCACCGAGAGGCTTGCAAACATAGTCAATGGTTGGCTTCTCCAAGAAACACATCTCAATCTTCTCAATGTGAGGGAAGGGAATCTGCAGCTTCATGTTGACTCGCATAATGCCGGAAAAGGACATATCCTCGACGATGACGTCGAGGCCTTTGCTGATCATGGCTTTTCCGACTCGGATTTCCAGCACGACTTTGGGGTTAATTTTGTTCTTAATCTGTCGCGAAGTCATGTCGGCGGTATCATTAGGCGTAAAGCTGAACTTCCAGTCCATTCTGACGATGTCATCTCCCGCATTGGGGTACGTTTTCACATGTTCCATTCGAGGAGGCTTGGTACCCAACGTAAACGTCTTGAGCTTCAAACTGTCAAGAAAGGCGGGCGTTGCGGAGCTTAGCACTTGATCGACGGAGTTGATAATAGTCTGGGCGAGGACAGGCTGGTAGATGGGCCAGAATTTGACCAAGAAAGAATTAATCCATTCGAGAGACTCGTGGTCAGTCTCTAGCTTCTTGAGGGCAAGCTCTCGGGTAATATCATCGCGAAAGTTTCGGCGTACTCGTCTCAGGGACGTCCTGTAGTAGGTACCGCAAATTGCCATGACCATAATGACCCAGCCGAGGCCGCCGCCGAAAACTGCCACCAACCATGAAGAAATGCAGGCAAATATAATGACGCCAGTGTTGTGGTACCAATCTAATGCATCTGTGTAAGCCGACCGCATTGTTTCTGTTTGGCTGGTGAAACCTACCTCCGTATAGATGATCCGGCAGTTGGCTATCCACCCATGTAGTGTGATCGAGCAGGCTTTCTCCGGCGAGTGTGCTGTCGGCAGGCCACCCAATTCGAGGAGCCCAGCCAGTTCGCGAGAACTCTTCTTCCACAGGCTCTGCGGCTCCATTGGCCAGCTGCTTGCTTTGTTCATCTTTGCCCAGGTCGAGTGCACCTCCTTTGGTCGGTTCCGGGAGCTCTTCATCTGGACCAGTACCGTCATCAACGTCAGTTGCGATAGCCGTGGCTCTGTCTTGTCTGATATGGCGAAGACCGGGAGGGATGGCCTGTAACGAGGAGTGACATTAGCACAAGTGCGCACATGATACGTGTGAGCCAAAGATATGCCATACAGCAGCAACCTGAGCGCGCTTTTCTTCTATAGTGGCATTGGGATCAAAGGAAAAGCCAGGAACGCCGGCACTCTTGGCTTGCTCGACCATAACTCTTTCGGCATCCTCAGCCGTTACCAGGCTCTGAGGATTTTGGGCAGCCTCGATGGCCCCCTGCTGCTTGAGCTCGCGTGCCTCAAGGGACGACATTTTGGCCAGCTATGGGCGCTGCTACGACTATTATTCGAGCGTAGCAACAACTGGGCAGTTCAATTGATCTGGCTGCTTTGCGATAACGTCATTCAGAAGCCCGGCCGTGGATGGATGGAGGGGCAGGTGGTCAGACTGGCGCCCCAGTAAGAAGTTCAATCACAAGTAGTGAAAAGACAAGGCAAGAAGGAAAAGAGGAAGAAACGGGCTATCTATCGAAATTTATTGCTTCACAACCGGTATGATTGTGTGTGAATGGCCCCGTCACCGAGCTAGTCAGAGCATCAAAGAAGAGAAAAAGGGAAAGGAAAAAGAACAAGGCTGCAGAGAAAAGAAACCGTGATGACGGAGGGAAAAGAGGACAAGTTGTTAGCGGCAGCGGCTAGCCTTGACCACTCCTTGATTTTGAGAGACAAAGCCACAGACTAATGCACGTGTGGCTCGGCACAATCTGGAAATGAAGCAGCAGAAGGAGCAAGGAGTGGTGCAGTGGAGCTGGCCACGGGCGGTTGTCCGTGGCGCAGAGAGAAGATTACCATTGATCTGGTGGTGCGTCAGTGTTTCTGTGCGTGTGTAGACGTCAACTGTCTGAGCTCAGCGCGGCGGGGAATATGCTGCTTGTGCTATTCCAGATGCTGCCGCCCAGGGAGCTACAGTGGAGCCCTTGGCTGTCAATATCCACTGGAGCTTTGCTGGTCGGGCCCCTGTACTGCTGAAAGCGTGGCGGCCACGACGACGTAATTGCTAGTGCCGCCGCTCATTCAGACGGGGCCGGGGGCCAGGCTCTACCCCAACCAGCGCGATTGGCCCTTCGAGACTGCGTTAGGGGCGCTGTAGACTGCAGTAGCGCCTGGCCCGGAGGGATGATCTAGAGTCTCGGGGGCCTGAGGATTCGCTGCTGCAGGTATTTAGCGCCATCTGTTACCGCTAACAGTGGAAATTCGGCATGCCGCGGGATGGATGGAGGCCTCGAGATTGTATATTCATATTGATATTGATTCAATTCATGTGTGGTGCCTATTCAGGTGAGGTGGGCGCTTATCAGCATCAGACCCTTTCGCTCTCCACCGTTGGGTACGGCTGCGTGATGAAACGCCAAGCGTATACCGATACCTACGTGTGCTGAGATAGCCGAAGAGTGGCAGCTGCAAGCAGAGTTGGTGTTGTTTGGTGAAAAAGGAGATGGGCGGTAATACAGTAATACAAGCATTAATGCCAAGTAAATTGGCCGTCATCTCGGGCAGCCAGCGCAAATGTGGCCAAATATGCTTAAGATTTGGTGCCACAATTGCAACAGGCATTTCTCGCTTCTCTTCCATGGCCGCTTGCAGAGGTGGCACCTTTGTGAAGCAGAGGCCGAAATCGTCGCGCAGCGGGGAAAATGATGAGTGCAAAAATAGGGAGAGAGCTTATTTCGGATGCAGCACGAGAGCGGAAAAGCTTGAGAAATTGTTCAATATGGGTAATATGCAGCAAGAAAACAGCAATATATCTTGAGAAATAGGAGCCGGACCTCGGTAAAGACCCATGCTGAAATCCAAATCCTCGACATGGCTTGGAGCATTAGCATCTGAAGTTGACGAGGTGCTGCGAGGCTATTGAGCGATGGGAAGAGCACGTAACGCAATTTACGTGTATCAAACTGCTGTGGCATTGAATAACGACAACCAACTCTTCTATGTTTGCACATTTTACAAACCCCAGCCCCAAAATAGTTTGCCCGAATATCACACCTTGGTTGTGGGACATTAAATTGCAGTGAGCTACGAGCAAACAATATTAATGCTTAAGCCCTAGATGAACAATTACTACAAACAATTACATGTACTATGTAGATACAGAAACTTCCCTTCCCCTCCCGACTGCATGCCGCCGTCTTCTTTAGACTCCCGCCTACCAACACACAAGTGTATCCAGCCCTTCAGCCAGACAGGGGTTCGACTTGGTTCTTCCATGCAGATATATCCCGCTAAAAAGGAAAATATCCCACCTTTAGCGGCCCATGCCCCGATCGCTCGGGCTCAGGCCGCAGATGATCATCATTCTCAGCTCATGATCTGCATGGGATGAAGTCATACCGGGCTGGGAAAAAAAAACTATTTTCCATGTAGCGAAGAAGGAGGAGCAAAAATCAAAACAAAGCGCACTACATTGTATCCATCGTTGTAATCCCGCCCATAGTGGAGTTTGAAACGAACACGAGCCATTATAGGTATTATATCGTACAAGTATAGGTAGATTAACGATCTGGATCGCAGTGAAATAGCCTTTATATAAAGTACCTGCATGAAGTATCCTCAAGATCGAAGCGTTACATCAAGTACTTCCGTTCCAAGTTTCAAGGGTTCACGTCAGTAGGCCGGACCCCCCCTTACGCTGGATGATGCCGGTTGTTTGCGATTGCGGGGTATAATCACCAAGAATCTAGCCTGGTGTGACTACGGAGCAGATTCCGACAATCACAGCTGCATCAGTCTCAGGCCTGTCTTCCTGATGGTTCATGTCTACATGTCTAGTCTCGTCGAAAGAAATTGTTGCACGGCAATTTGTATTTAATGACAAGCCAAGTCTGTTTATCAATTCCAATCGCTACCATACATGTCTTTTATTCGTTTAAAAGAAAAATTCATAACAGGCTAGATCAAGAGGCTTTCTGTGCTCAAATTGCCAACAACGCCGTTAGAGAGGAGGGGGGAAGCCTCAGAGTGGGAAAAAAGGCTGCCAGAATAACTCGATATCATCAAACAAACGAGGGGAATCTGGTATGTGCTTCAGCAAACAAGCCTACAAAAAAAGACAAAAGTCTTTCCCCAAAAAACTCCTATATGCAAACGAATGGATATACGGAA
This sequence comes from Trichoderma erinaceum, assembly GCA_026401215.1. Classification (NCBI taxonomy): domain Eukaryota; kingdom Fungi; phylum Ascomycota; class Sordariomycetes; order Hypocreales; family Hypocreaceae; genus Trichoderma; species Trichoderma erinaceum. The sequence goes on from JALIRY010000039.1 coordinate 82,982, forward strand.
AGAGTCAAACACACCGCCGGGGCCAACCGTCGGCCGTCTTTTCATCTAGTATCCGAACCCGTCGTGCTGATGCACCGGGCATCTTCCCGGGTGATTGACAAACCAGGCTGAAATACAAGATCGATGAAACCTACAAAGACATTCGAGTCGCGCCATCGGAATGCCAACTGTAAACTCTTCCAAACAAATAGTACACTCCGCGTCATCGACACAGTCTTTCTCTGTTGCGGGATACGTGTACATGCCGGTACGCCGCGGCGGAGGAGGTGGTGTGGCGCTATCTGCTGCTGCGCGAGGGCTGCCGTAGGTGCTATGAGATTGAATACATGTGGTAATATGTGACTCTCGTAAGGCCTCAAAGTTGGGCAGCTCTCTAGATGGCAGCTCCAGATGGCAGATGGGACACTCATCCTCTTCGGCAATTTGGGGAGGGAGAGGTAACGCCCTTTGCCGAGACGACGAGCCTGGCTCTCCAGTCAGACGTCGGCGATGAATATGGTGTTGGTTCTGCATATTAAAGGGAGATGGTCCAGCAGCCAGCAGGCGATTCAAGGACGAAACCTCATAATTGGCACTGCTGCGCCGGCGTGAGGATGACGAGGAGGAAGCACCTCCTGCTCTCTGTCCGGTTGGATCCTAAGTAGAAAATCCAAGATTAGCTAAGTGTTCCCATATAACAATGTTGTTACTTGTATTGAATATGCCTACCATGGTGATACTCCTTGTCCTGGAGGTGTAGAATTGGTAGGGATCATTACTCTGACCAGCTGCAAACACTCCCCCGTATCGATTGTTTACAGAAGGCGAGGGTGGATATCCGCTGCCCGTGCTATTCCGAGACCTGCGTCGTGCCGTACGTGGTGACAAACCGGGGGACCCGGGGCTTTGCGGGGGCGCTGTATTGGGATCAGGTACACATGGGTTGCAGAGACGCACTCGCTCTCCCCCGGATAGTCCATTCATATCGACATAACCACCACCTGAACTGTCGAAAAACAGTGCCGGAGGAAGTGGCACCTCGGAGCCAGGTGCCCGGACGATGAACTGATGCGGAATGATGATCCTGTGAGGAGAGCAAGAGTTGCAAACAACCCTCCCGCATTTTCTGTTTCCATCATTGTCAGTCATTCGTACTTGTTTAGTGGCTCTTTGTCTGAGCCGTGAACAATAAAACATACCTGCAGTGGTGTTTGCGCACAAAAATGCTGAACTGAGTACGACATATAGGACAGTAAGTCACTTCGCCATCGGGTTGCCACCTAGGAAGAACAACGGACGACTGGCGTTCGCGCTCACGTTCAGACGATCTTGTCAAAGAGTGGTGGTGTATAGCGTTCTCATTCGATAGTCTATCCGTATCGACAGCATACATGGCTGATAGCTGGTCTCGTGCGGACAGCCTGGGTGAGGTGTTCTCTGACATATCCATAGCTGGCGCGCTGGTAGACATTGCTCCACTGGGCTGTTCAAAAAGCTCGCTCCAGCTTTCACTGCTGGCCGAGCCGGCCGGCCGCAAGTCGATACTTCTCGAGGAAATGCGAGTTCTGATCGGCAACGACGATGTTCTAGCGGGTAGAGCCGCAGGATCCGCTGTTGACGTCCTCGCTGTGTAGCTCTCTCCTCTCTCAGCCGCCAGCCCAGATGTTATCTCTGACGAGGACGCCAAAGGATCCGCAACAAGACTATCGTCACCCCGCTGCTGTTCGGCTGCCGTATTTTCCTGCTCTGTTTCTGGAATTCCGTCGGTCGAGCTTCTGGGAGAAACGTGGTCGTCTCGAATTTCGGCCGCTTCGGCAGCGCTCTCTCTTGGCTCGTCGGTGCCGTCTACAGAGAGCCGCCTCTCTACCAGGTGAGACGGGCAGTCAAAGTATCGATAGCACTCTTGGTCGTGGAATTCGGGCGTTCGCCAGCGACAAGAAAAATCTTGGCTGTTTCGCTCTTCATCGCTCGAATATGGCGAGTCAGGTGTCGCATCCGCAGTGACACTCGCCTCCCTTGCATCATGGGGGGCGAGAGCGCTCGGTCCACCTTGCTGGCTGGCCATGCTGCGACAGTTTAGACAAAGACAGCAGTTTCAACAAAGACAGATGACGAGACAGAACGGTCGGTGACGCCGAAAGGAAACTGGGTTGGTCCTGATGGCCTCTGCTCCGGCGGAACGAGGGATAAACGGTAGCGAAATAGAGTGTGGGCGGGAAGCTTATTATGTGTTGATGATAATAGACCTCAAGCCCCCCCAAGCGCGAGACACTTTGAGCGATGATGCACCACAGTACCACGCCTCCTGAGAGGGTTCAAGTCATGTTCGAGTGATGGAGCCGCTGTAAAGGAGACGCCGCGTCAAGGCAGTAGAGCGATCAAACAGAGCAGAAATGCATGGAATCACCACCTCGTCGAAGCCCCCTTGAATGTAGGTTGAGACACACGCGATCACTTATCGCTCAGGCGGGCGAAGCTTATCGAGAGGGTGGCGCCAGCGCTTAGTCACCGACGCAGCTGACTTTTTGCGGCAATGCTGGTTGGAGGATGCTAAGGCCTAATGCGAGGCTGGGAGCTCAAACGTTATGAAGCGTTCTATCGTTTTGTTTTGTGGTCACTGCATGGTACTCTATACGTGGGGTTCTTGCGCAGGTAATAAAATATCCCGTAGTATGATTAGTATAATAACAACTCAATACCAAGCCGTACTATCCAACTTAGCATCTACGCCTTTTTGTTCTAAAAATACCCCCCCAAAAAAAAAAAAGATTACGGCTCATCCAAGTTGTACGAAAACGTCCATGTACTCCGGAGGAACGATAGGTAGTTTGGCTGCTAGCTTTATAAATGGGGTATCTCGCTTAGACAGCCAGGGCGCCTCCTTAATCAGAACTGTATTACAAGCAACATGAACCTTGATGGTAATGTCAACGATGATGATGAACTGTTGACAGATGTTTACTCTCCCACTTCACGGTCGTTATCCCAGTGTATAAATGAAATGACCCTCCATTGCCACGAGTGATGCCGAATTTGCTTTCCCCAGAAATACAAGGGGATCCACATAAGGAGGACTCCCCCCGCAATTCCCGCCATGGCTCCAAATGCGTCCTGGTAGCCAGAGAGGTCGACCCAGGGATTTGTTTCAAAGGAGAGAAAGAAGGCGAATAAGGCTGGTCCTTGTTAGTCATGGTGAAATCCTTTGACATAATACTTATATACAATGTAGCGAGTGAAACGTACCCTTGAATCCGGTGACTGCCAACGTTATCTCACCTGCCACTGGACGGTAAGAGTCAATGACATAGACTATGCAAATCGTATTAGACTGCGTGATGGAAAAATTGACTGCATTGAATAGATTAGAGATAGACTCATTTTATATACTCTAATGGGGGGATTCTCTTACGGAGACCTAGTCCTATGGTTGGACATATCCAATGAAGCTTGTACTGAATACCAACACCATAGAGAATCAAGGCAAGTGGCGCGGTGATTGCAGATATCATCACTGCCGGTAGTCGCATCTCAGGTTCTCGAATGCCATTGTTTCGCTTCGTTAAGATGTCGGCAACCTTGTCTCCGAGGTGGCCACCTGCGGGTAGTCCAAAGAGAGAGCCGATGACGGCGGCGATATAGCAGAGCCCAACCTGGTAAGAAGCAAAGCCGTACGTCTGGCTGAAAGCCGCGGCCGAGTTGGATGTAACCGCCACTAGAAACCCGATAGTCACTGCTAGAGAGAGAGCAGCCCATAACACCGGCGGGAGGATGATCAAACCAAATGGGCGAATCATCATTTTGAATATGTTTTCGCTCGTACCGGCAGCCTTGAAAACCAAAAGCGACTCAATGTAACTCATTTTCTTTGTGGAATTCTGTGTCTCTTCGCGTATAGTTGATACATGTTTCTCATCTGATGCGTCTGGAGAAGGTGACCCATAATGGTCTGTCCGCAAATAGCTGGTCTCAGGCACGGTGAAGATGAGGAGAAGAAGGATAAAGCCAACCAAAGCGGCGCCGACTTGGTAGATAGTTCGCCAGGTATGGTCTATTGTAATTAGGCCAGATACTATTAGACCTCCAGCTGCACCCACGGATAGAAAGCAGGTATACGCAGACATGACCCTGCCTCTTTCGTGAAGAAAGAAGATATCCGCAATGGAGATTGGCGCAAGCGTCTCTGCCGCGCCAGAACCAAAACCCATGAGAATTCTCCCCACCAGGAACCTAGCATACGATTTTTCGAAAATGAGCCATATAGCCATGGCCAAGTAGATTGCGTAGCTCAAGACGTATACTGGCCGGCGGCCCCATTTATTGGCAGCAGGGACCCAAACAATATTACCCATGCCTTGAAGCAGAGACGTAGTAGTGAAAAAATACGCAGCCTTTGGAATGGCCGAAGTAATTAGTGTGCCATTAGCCAACGCATCTGGATAGAAATCCATAGCCGTGGCCACCATCGCGATAGCTGGCCCAGCTGCCAGAAAGTTGCACACTGCCATGGTCAGGCAGAGAACGCCAGCGACATAATACTTGCGCCATTTCGACCTAGAGTGTATATATGCGTGAGCTAGAAAACCACCAAATGATGCTGTTTATTGTACGTACCAGTTAAGCGGATCATTGGGGTCGGAAGATGGCGTGGGGACCAGAATCACGGCATTCGTTTCTTGGTCAATCAGTCGCAGATTGCCGAGGGTTCGTTTACGGCTCTTCTCCTTGATATGCTCCTCGGCCTGCGGATCAATTGCCGGGGCAATGACATCGTCCTGGAAGGTCATGATGGAGCGTGCAACCAGTGGCACGGGATGGGCCCGGAGGAGATTGAAAGAGAACTTCAGCTCGTGCTCACGAATATGGCATTGTTTGGGAACTGTCCACAAGCTTTCTATTCTTTTCAGGCAAAATCCTCTCTCAGCCGATTAGCACCATGGGCATGTTGCGCGGCCGTAGAATTAGCCCGAGCAAGCACAAAGACAGGATGGGCTCTGCAACCTCAAGGGGGCTGCAGACCGCAGATTGCATGTAAGGATGCAATATCAAGGAAAGCACATGCAGGGAGGGCGCGGGTCCACAGGAAGCGATGGCAACTGCGCAGCGCTTAGAGGACGAAGTGAGGGTTCAGCTGAGACACGCGGCTCACGACTGCCCTATGGCAGCTGAGGCAGATCTGACCTGCGAACAGCCGTTAATTTCTAGTTACCGAGATAGAAAAGGAAAAAAAAAAAAAAAAAAAAAAAAAAAAACTTATATTCAGCCTTTCAGCAGAAATCCGAAACATATCGTGCCAGGTTTAAGGGTTGTAGCGAGGCTTGCCGTGGCGCCAGGCCTAGCAATCGATAGCGCTGCCGCGAGATGGGTGACAGCAGAATTGAGAATAGGGCGCCGAGTTTGGATACCGGCTCCAGTAAGGCGTTGCCCCGGTATTGGTGTTGAGCACTAGGCCTACCTGTAAACGGCATAGATAGGGGTCCCTAGCCTGTGGATAGGCTCCAGGGAACCACGAGGGATCTGATGCCAGGCGACAACGTGCGTGTTCAGAAATGGGCAGAAATGAGGTACTGGGGGGCACCATCAACAAGCCCGTTTCAGTATCCCTGGGCCGTTACGATTGCGCAACTAGTAGGACGGGTTGTTCCGTCTATAAGATGCCAACGGTGCTACGGTATCTGATATTAGCACTACTGTACAAGGTAGTATCAAAGAAGCTGCCGCATTGAGTATCAGGCAATATCGATATTCGTATCATTGCATGCCAACATGATATCAAGACTGGCGCGCCGCGAATTAGTACCAGGTGGTTATTTCTCAATCTGTAGATTGCATAGAGTCCACCGCATGAACTCAATCTTGTGCTACCTGTCAACTGAGGCGGAAGCCACATGGCCGTACCCGATTATTCGGAACTCCGACAGAATACTATACAGCTGCCATTGCGAACAGCTAGCGCGAGCAGCGTCAACTGAGCCCGGGACGATGCTAACGCTAATATAACCAGATCATCGGACATCTGCCGCCACGTCCGAGATGTTATATGATCTGTCTCTACTGTACTGTGTAAGCTGCAGCATCTAGCATCTAGCAGTAATGCTACCGTAGATGAAAACAGTGCCTTACCTTTCTTTTGTATGCAGTTTAACCGCATCCTGATCGGCTCGCAAGTGGCAACTATTTTGCCTGGATAAAAAAAGAGCATCGCGGCACTCTGGTTAAGCTTTGGCCCTAGGGTGTGCCGAAAGAGTTCAGGTTTTACAGCAATGTGCCCACCTAAACGGTTCCAGCTGAGGGCCGGCTCCATGCTAAAAGGCGCCAATCCAGCGCCTCCTACGAGCTGCACCGCTCTCGGGGGAGCTGCTGCTTGCGGGAAGATGCAGGGAAAAAGCGATTGTCGTTGGCCGCCTCGATATCTTTTTTGCTACAGTAGGCCGCAATGCCGCGCAAGGGCCCCAGATCCCCCCACATTCTGCAGCTAACTCGTTCGTCTTCGGAGCCGCGGTCCAGGTACTCGACCTCTCTCTCCATCTTACAGTACGGCGCAGAGAACCTCAGCTGTGTCTTCAGCCCTGGCGGCAAAGCTCGTGGCACGCGTCCTCAGACCTGCTAGTAGAGCTCGGCCAAAGAGAAAATTCCCCGATAAACCCACCGGGGGGCCCGAGCCGCTCGTTTTCTTTAAGACTTCACCATTGGCTGCCGATACGGGAGATGCTGGAGGGGGTCTGGCACTCCGAGCACATTACGCGTAACGGCAGGTCTGGCCTCTGCAACTGGTTTCAACCGCCAAATCGTCGAACTTTGACCACGCAAGCCACGTTGCTGCGATTCGCTAAGCTAGACTGCTGGCTAGTGGCATGCCAAGCTCGCTCGCCACAGCTGCGCGCCCCGAATCTACTCGCGACGTCTCGGGCGTCAAAGTGGTCGAACCTAGGTGTAAGTAGCGCCATCTGCGGTTCGGTAGCTGGGATCGGCTCATGTCTGGTGTTTAGGTTGATTGATTGATTGAGCACGTTGAGTGAACGCTGCTGCTACAGCTGCTGCTACCGCTACAACAACGCGCACTACCTATATGACTACATGTACATTCCACTGCCGTTCAACACCGACCACTAGCATCGACTACTAGGCTCAACTACCGCTTCAGGTCCTCAGCCTTACCGGTAACAGCGTTGCCATTGCCCCGGCCCCTCTCATCCGGGAGCCTCTAGTCTAGCTGTCGTAACCTCACTTCGAGAAGGCGCCTTCTCCTAATCTCTCTCGCGAGGCTGTCTTCAAGAGGCCTTGATGTGTTGCTAAACCCTGCCAAGCCAGAGAACCAGGTGGATATCGGGGCCTCCGCCAGCTCCATAGCCTGGCCACACACAATGGCCGGACCGCTATCCCATATCCTCGATGGCCCTGGCAGCGATCCTCGGCCTCTGTCCGCGCCTGAATCTCTATCTGGGTCTCTGTCTGGGTCTCAACCTGCACCTGTACCTGTGCCTGTCTCCGAGACTTTACTGGCGGCAAGGCAGCATGCTGTGGGCTCTGATGCTATCGCTACAAGTATAGCAGGCCAGGCGCCATCGAATCCGACGACTCAAAGTCACATCACCATGCAGAATGTACCGTCATCAATCACGCCTGGTCTCCCTTCAGCTTCTCCAGGGACGAAAACTGCTACTGGCACTACTATCTGTGCTCTAGATACGACTGCCGACACATTCGCCAGCAGTGTCACCGGCGAAACTCCAGCACCAGCACCCCACCAGAGCCATCAGAACAGCAATCCTTATGCTTGCCGCGACTGTGGCCGCTCATACTCGCGGCCAGAGCATCTTGTCAGACATGTTCAGACACACACCTTGGGCCGGCGCTTTGCTTGCGACATCTGTAACAAGTCGTTTGCGAGGAAGGATCTGTTGAGGAGGCATGTTACCAACCATGAGAACGACTCGCCCAAGAAGCGTCAACGACTGGTTTCAACTCCCAACTCTAGCCGCGTCACCCAGGCCTGCCGCCCTTGCGCCACTGCTCGAGTCAAGTGCGACGAAACCAAGCCGTGCAGACGCTGCGTCAGCCGTAACTTACAATGTTCTTCCTTCGAGACCAGTCCAGGCTCTTCTACGCATCTTGCTCATCTTCCAGGGAGCGGACTTGATGCCCCTGTACCAAACCAACCGAATAGCGGCTCCTCCATAGTACCCGCAGAGTCGAATTCTATGCTTCAGAATGGCACTATGAACTTTATCCGCGATAACACAACCAGCAAGAGCAGCCCTCTATCGCAAACCAACTCATCAAGGCAAGATGATATTAGCCAGTTAACAACTCCGGATACTGGAGTGGAGTCAGGTAAGTCACGATTGGCTCGGGGGAGCAAGCTTTGATATCCTCACCATGTTGGGAAGCCAAAGACTGACGGCGTCTGCATTATGTAGGCCATACTCTTAGCCAGGCAGCTCACCCACATAACTCGGCGAAAGCTGGCCCTATGGATTTCAACAACATTCCCTTTTTCGATTTTTTACGCGATGTACTCTACCAGCAGCCTTTGGATCTGCCGCGGCCAACCGAATCTCAAGGTCCAGCCGTGTTGGATTTCTGTGATAATATGGACATGGACCTTACCGAAATGGATTTTGGCCTTCTAGACCACTGGAATTTAGATCTAGAGGATGGCGGGGCTTTGATAACACCCGCTTTGGTCGGTCAAAATCCCCAAAACTCGGCTGAGATGTCCCAGATGCGGCAGAATCTTGCCAACGTCTGGGGGAAATTGCCCTGGAAATGGGAGCCGACTGCCAAGGACAGTGGCTATACTGAGCAGGGCAACCTGCCCATATCCGCCAAAGATCTCTCTAATGCACAGTTTCAAGAAACCAAAAAGAATCTTGAGCGAGTCATTGACCAGAAGCTGAATCTTTCCAGCCGCGACCAGATCTTAGCCATCATCTTAAAAACTTGTCGCGATCCTTCGACGGCCGGCCGGGTGGCTGCCTCTTTTCCAACGGTGGACGTGATGGATACGATGATGCAGGTTTTTCTAGCTGCCCATATTCGACAGGTATCGACATGGATACACTTTCCTACCCTCAAGCTGAATTCGCTGTGGCCCGAATGGGTTGGGAATGCCGTGGCTGCTGGTGCTGTGCTGATGCCGGCTCCGACGTTACGCAAATTTGGATTTGCCATCCAAGAGGCAGTTCGTAAGTGATATCCATAGGGCAAAACAATCAGGTTGTTCGATAGGTCATTTTCTTACCCAAAATCCGCTAGGCATTACCATTCCTGCAAGAGTAAGATTCAAAAAGCCAAGCAGCATATCCGTATCCGTCAAAGACTAACGAGCTTACGTCTAACTCACGTTATAGTTTGAAGAAAACAACACTGCTATCCAAAATCTTAGTTTGGTCCAATCACTCATTCTGGGGCAAGACATTGGTCTATGGAGCGGTAACCGCCGAAAGATGGAGATCGCCGAGTGCCATTTGGTAATTCCTGTGACGGTATGGGAAAGGATATCAGTTGTAGATTTTATGTGATGCATACTTATCAAGTGATTTTAGATGATGAGATATCGACGATTTTTCCAGCGGCACATGTATCCTATTATCACGGTCGATCCCTCGGACGAGGGTGAAATATTACAACAGAAGTGGATGAAATGGGCAGCTGCAGAGCAATGGAAGAGGTCAGTTTTTGGAAAAGGTTGTTTCTCTATTTCCATCAGCCTATCACTAACGTTAAGGGGAAAAGACTAGCATACCACTGCTACATCCGAGAAGCCCAGTTATCGATGACAGCATTGACAAATCCCTGCATGTCGTATTCTGAGTTGACGCTGCCACTGCCGGAACGGAAGGAATTGTGGTTGGCAAAATCGGCGTCTGAGTGGAAGACGCTTTATTTGTCGGGGACGGCTGGACAACAGAATTCAAGGTTACCATCAATCGCTGATGTGTATCGAGACGTACGTCAGCTTGCCGAAAACTCCGCACGGATTGACACGCAACTGTCTGTTTCAATCTTTCTCCACGGCTTTTGGTCAATGATTTTCGAATACTCTCAGCTAAGCGTGGTGCATCAATTCCGGAGCTACACCAAAGAAAGGCCCAACTCTATGCTTAACTCCAGACGCCAAGAGCTCCTAAGAGATCTACAGTCGTTTCAGTTCAGTTCTTCAGATTTACCAGGCATCACCCCTCAAGAACACGTCATTTTAAACCTTCTCATGATGCACCTTTACGTGTCTCTAGACGACCTACAAATCTTCTCGGGCAAACAGGGAGAAGAAGAAGCCCGTCGTATGTACCCCATTTTGCAACAGTGGACATCTAACCCCGAGTCATGGTTCGCAGTCTGGTGCGCAGGACAGATCTTGCGGTATGCCAAACTGTTTCCTCTCGGCCAGCTGAAAGACTTCTACGCCATAGCAGTCCATCATGCCGCACTGGCTCTGTGGACCTATGGCGTTGTGGCTCGAGCCAGCCAGCAGCAGGACATGGCATCGCAGTATGGATATGAGCCCATGTACCTGGATGAAGGCAATGCCACATCAATTCAGCATTTCTTGAGCTTTGGGCAAGGGAGACCTCTTATACAAAGACCCGCGGTGGGATCAAGCTCGGGAGCGGCTCCCGGCGAGGCGTGTGTTTACGATCCTCGTGCATGCATGGACATTGCGCAAGAGATTTTGCAGGCGAATTTTAGAAGACCCCAAGACGCCTTGCCGCCTCTGGTGGAGAATCTTTGCCAGCTGATTAAACAGCTTGGAAACGCAGCATGGGCGGTTGGCTTGGGGTGAGCATTTCATTCCACTCTGGTTTCTCCCATAATCCTCCCTGCCCACTTTTTTGAATATCACTTCACTGATCACTGGACGGAGTTGTGTGATTTTGATGCAAGTTCATAATTCTTTCATTTGTTTCTTGTACTTCTTTCTTCATGAATCATGTGGCCACTGATGGCGCCTCGTTGTATGATACCCGAGCATGGGCTGCTAGTGTACGAAGGAGACGAGTGTACTGTTTTCCATTATGGATTGTATTATACTAATGGATGGACGTATATACAACCTGTTGCACGTGTAAATATATATTTATACATATGCCCTCTGCATATACTTAATATTGGCAGTTAAATAGAGACAACAAAAAGATCGATCTGAATACTACTAGCTGGTGAGTGTTAGATTGATTGGATACCAGCCGACTAAGTCGGAGAGCCACGTGCTTTAGATTGTGCTATTATTGTCCTGGAGCTACTTTATAACAAGCGTCCCCACCGCCAGGCTATACTGGAAACGAACAGATACGTTCCATCGCGCAGTTCATAAGACGAGGCTGAGCCAAGATTGGTCATCTCTCTATGCCTACCTACCTTAAGTTCCTGTCCCTGCGAGGATACTTGTCGTGCTGGCAGCATAGTTCAACTCTCATCTTATTTAACTTTTTTAAAACCCGATTTGTTATCTCTTGCAGCGTGAAAATAGAGAGGCTGGGCGATAGAGTTTTCGCTTTGGCTCGCTTCCCGCGGCCCGTCCACCACGTCGCGGCGTTTCTCTTCTTCATCTGCTCACTTTCGTTACGAAGTGAGGAATTATCACGACAAGGACGCCGTACTTTATTTAAACCTCTTGCTGTTCATAACTGATTCGTATATCGTGATATTTCTTTTCTCTCTGCTTTATACTCTAAACTCCCCACCGTTACAGCTAAAGCCACCATAAGACAGAGTCCCCCACTCGCAACAACAAGCTACGACCCCACGGGGCATCATCATCAACATCATCACCACTTATTCTCAGCCAATGTTGGAACGTATCACTCAGCCTTGTTGATTAAACTAACCCGTTCACCGTGCTCCGTCTCCCATCTCACCCCTTCTCGACGGAGGCCATGGATTCCAGCTTCTTCCGCTGGCCGGCGCCCGGGCCGCAAACCGCCGTCGCCGTCACCGTCACGGCCACGGCCGTAGCCACGGCGACGCTGCTGCTGCTCGCCAGGACGGCGTTGCGGCCGCGGTGGGGCAAGGCGCTGCCGAACCCGCTCAAGACGGCGATTCCGAGGCTGCCGAAGGACGAGGTTGAGCGTCTGGTCTATCAGCCGGACGCCTTTCCGGGGGCGAGGGACGTTAGTACGCCGGTGAGTTTATTTTGAGTGATGATGAATAAAGAATTGTCAAGCTAAGCATCATCTCAGTATGGATCCATCCGCGTCTATGAATTTGGCCCCGAGGATGGCGAAAAGGTCTTGCTCGTCCATGGTATAAGCACGCCCTGTATAACGCTCGCTCGAATCGCCCATGGCCTCGTCAAACGCGGATGTCGAGTAATGCTTTTTGTAAGAACCCTCTTCACAGGATCAAGCAAGCACATACTCTTCCGTACTGACACCAGTTCCATAGGATCTCTTTGGCAGAGGCTTTTCAGACGGCGTCGGCGATCTGCCTCATGATGAGCGCCTCTACACCACTCAGATTCTCCTCGTGCTGGCCTCGAGCCCTCTGGCCTGGACTGGAAACGACGCCTTCCGCCTCATTGGATACTCCTTGGGGGGAGGAATTGCCGTTCATTTCGCCACTGCGTTTCCTCACCTTGTCTCGTCGCTCATTCTGCTCGCCCCCGCAGGTCTCATCAATGCAGCTGACTTTGGCGCCGTGTCGTTGTTCATCTTCAAGTCTGGCTTCGTGCCAGAGAGAATTCTCGCCTATCTGACCCGAATTCGCCTGCAGCAACCCATCGCCGCCTCCCGAAAGGCCAAAGAGGTCTCGCCGTCCGCAGCAGCTGCCGAGATCGCGGCCACAGAGGCTATCAACGACAATGAGACGCAGACAACCGATAGCTCCTCTATTCCCCTTGAGCAGCATGTGCTCATGTACGTCCGATGGATGGCTCTTCACCACACTGGCTTCATCCCGGCTTTCATGTCTTCGATTCGATGGTCGCCCTTGACGGACCAGCATGAGAGCTGGAGGCTGCTTGCGCGCCGGAAGCCAGGCTCGACAATGGTCCTGTTGGCGCAGAATGATGAGATTATCGATGTTAAGGGCTACGAGCTTGAGGGCCTTCCTCTTGTGGGCGGTAAGGAGAATGTGGTTTGGAAGGTTCTTCCTGGTACGCATGACTTTGTCATGACGCATTCGGAGAGGATCCTCAAGGAGATGGATGAGTTGTGGAATTAAATACGCTGCTGGACGTGGCAGACTTGAATACTGATATTTATCTTTCATTTTTGGAAAGACAACAACATCGATAATGAATTTAGCGAGAGAGCGAGGCAATTTAAAGCTACCTTTTTAGTCCCTAGCAGCGACCATGTATCAGGCTTAGAGAAGAGAATTTTTCTGTCTATTTGTACGTTGGAGTTGCGTTACTAGATCTGTCTTATACTGATCCAGTTGAATTTACCGATCCAATTGGATTAAAACGAATATATGCCATGCAAAATATTGCTTCATAAAATATAACAAAGCGCCGCTAATTGCGCCCCAGATAAGACGGCCAGTGATTTATGCATTATTAGTTCATAAAGCCCAATTGTATTCTTCCACGCAAGACTTTACCTGTCCAAAGCTTGACTTTGACACTGTTTTCACCACATGTGTTAGTAACGATTCAGAAATAGTTGAAAAAAAAAAAAAAAACAGGCCATGTTCCAAATACAAATAATGAACAAAACTTACCATGTTCCAGTAAACCCCCTTCTTCTTCAACAGTTCCGTATGACTGCCCTGCTCAAGAAGCTGGCCCTCGCCCAGGACAAAGATGACATCTGCATTCTGCACCGTCGCCAGCCGATGAGCAACCACAACCATTGTACGCCCCTTGCTGGCGCGCTCAAACGCTGCCTGCACGAGCTTTTCGCTCTCCGAGTCGAGCGAACTTGTGGCCTCGTCCAAGAGTAAAATGTTTGGCTTACGAATCAGGGCCCGGGCAATGGCAACACGTTGCTTTTGGCCTCCCGAGAGGGAAACGCCGCGGGAGCCAATGTTTGTGTTATAGCCTTCGGGGAGGGAGACAATGAAGTCGTGGATGGAGGCGTCGCGACAGGCTTGGTGGATTTGTTCGTCGGTGACGGTGGCATCGTCGACGCCGAGGATGATGTTGTCTCTGAGAGTGCCTATGGTAGATGAAACTTAGCTTCACAAATATAAAAAGGGATTTCGGCAGAGATAAAGAAACGAACCTTGGAAGAGGGTTGGCTCTTGTGCCACGAGTGAGATGTACTTGCGATAGTCGAAGACGTTGACATCAGCGATATCTTGACCGTTGCATAGAATGCGGCCCTTATCGAGATCGTAGAACCTATACATTTCGAAATATTAGTGACTTAGCTAGAGATATCAAGCTGCTAATTGGACTAACCGTTCAAGAAGTGAAATGATGCTCGTCTTGCCACACCCAGACGATCCCACAAGAGCCGCAAACTGGCCCTTTTCAATCGTCAAATTCAACCCGCGGAAGACTGGCATGTCTCTAGTCGGATATTTGAAATGCACGTCCTTGAGCTCAATCTTCACACCTCCTTCCACGTCCGGAATCTCCTTTCCCCCAGAACTCTTGTCTCGGAACATTGTCTCTCTCGTGTTCAAGATGCGGTTCGAAGCCTCCGTCACTTGTGCCGCGTTAGGGCCAAAGCCGAAACTCTGACCAGCAGACTGCGAGGCGTTCATGATGGCCATGAAGCAGACAAAGTAGTTTTCAGGTTTGTACTCGCCGCTTGCCAAAAGACGGCTTCCATAGTAGAAGATGAGCGCTTGACAGGCCAATGTGCAGCTGTCCGCGAATCCAAAGAGAAAGCTGGCAAAGCGGGCCTTTTTGAACGCCGTCTTAACGTGGCCATCACATAGTGTTTTGAAACGGTCCGTGATGGGAGTTTCCAGGGTCAGCGATGTAACGGTTCTAAAAGCACCAATTGACTCGGAAGCAAACTTGGAGCTTTCGGCGAAGACTTCGTTGTTCATTTTTTCAAATTGCAACTCATACCTGAAGCGCCAGTACGACGAGGCAAGAAGAATGGGCATGACAACAGCGACACCAACCAATGCCAGTTTCCAACCAAAATAGAAAGAGATGATGATTGATCCAGTGAGGTTGAAAAGTGCAATGTAGACGCTGGCCATATTCGCACCCATGAGCTCCTCCAGCCGCTGAGGATCTCCTGCGGCGCGGGCCGTCATGGTGCCGTGAGAGTGGTCCTCATGATCAAAATATGAAGTCTTTTGGTAAAGGATGGCCTCGAAATACTGCTGCTGATACTTGGCTCGAATGATTGACGCCATTCGAGTGGAAGCAAAAAACGCTCCAAAGTAAGAGATTCCAACTCCGATAGCCAACACAAACCACATCAAAGACCAAAATCGGCTTTCATGAAGCAGCTGTTGACCAGTAAATTCAAATACCACAATGAGTTTTGCGAAAAGCCAGGCTTGCAGCGGAGTTGCTGCACCGGCACAGGCGGTAAAAATTAATGTTATAAACATCAAGTACCAGTAGGTATTAGTCTCATAAAAGAGGCGGCCAAAACTGCTGAAAATATTGCGCTGTTTTTCGGTACTGCTGCTATCAGTCTGATCTGTGGCTTCATGAAGAGCTTGGCTCTTCTCGCGAGTCAGATTGTCGTCGCTCTCCGCTGGGTCATCGCTTTCTTCGGTCTGTGATGCATTTCCTAGTGAGAGCGCCTGAGCTTGGACGAGGCCAGCATAGACACCACCTTCCAAGGCCATGAGGCTCTCGTGATTACCCTGTTCTGCAACTTTTCCCTTCTTGATAACAATAATTCGATGGGCCTTCTTGATAGTGGACAGACGATGAGCTATCGTGATTGTTGTCCGGTTCTGTGCCACGCGGTCGAGAGCAGCCTGGACAATACGTTCTCCTCGGACATCTATCGCACTCGTCGCTTCGTCTAGAATCAGGATCTTTGGCTTTCGAACGATGGATCGAGCGATAGCAATACGTTGGCGCTGGCCGCCAGAGAGTTTAGCACCACTGTCACCAACTAAGGTGTCGTAGCCCTACAACATATCCAAACATTAGCACAGTTGTTGGAAAGAGGAGGGGGATGCTATGGAAACGAAAAGAACGAATAATGAAGGATCCGTGAGCAACTGACCTGTGGAAGCTTGTCAACAAATTCATCAACAAATGCTTCAATGCACGCTTCCTTGACCAATTTTCTCTTTACTTCTTCCGGCTCGTTCTCCCATTGGGTGCCAATCAAACCATTCGCCACGTTTTTGTATATCGAATCGTTGAAGAGAAATGGCTCCTGCTGGACCAGTCCAATCTGTGATCTCCACCACTTCAATTGGATGTCATCTAGAGCATGGCCGCAAGTTGTGAGTTTGCCGCTGAGCTTCACTGGTGGGCCGGTGTCTTCCTCTTTCGGGGTCTCAAGCTCTTCCTCAGCCTCACCTGCCTTCTTCTTCTTCTTTTTCTTCTTTTCCGGTTCCACCGCCTCTTCGATGACGTATTGGTGCTTAAGCGTATACCATCTTTCTATCAAACCGACAACGGTACTCTTCCCTGATCCCGATGGACCAACAATGGCGTTAATTTTGCCTGCCTCAATGCGGAGATCCAGCTCGTCCAAGATTTTGACATGGGGACGGCTTGGATAAGCAAAGGTGACTTTTTCGAATACAATGTCGTCTGTGGCAGAGACCTCGGGATCTGTAAGATGGCCCTTCTCTGGCTGCGGTGCGTCTATAACGGTGAAAAACTGGCAGGCTGCAACGGTAGCTTTGCTAACAGCCAACATGGGGGTAGTAGTGCGTTCCAGCGAGAAAACAACATTCATCACAGACATCAAAACGCTTTGCAATTTAGTACCAGATCAAAATACTCATCTCAAGATGCAAGACTCACATGACAATTGTTCCAACGTTATCAGCATGCCCCTCAGCAATCTCTTTAGTTCCATACCAGAATGCCAGCGCAAACGCTGAGAAAACGCTGAAGAACTATAACATTGTTAAAAAAGCTATTTTGTCTACACAAAAAAGGGAGTGTGTTACTTACAATCAATCCAAACTGCAGAGAGAGGAAAGGAGATGTGTGCTGAGCATGCATTTTGGCTTCCTCAACAGACAACCCATACTTTTTTGACATACGACTCTCCGCGCCGCACGCTGAAATCATGCGAATACTAGCAAAGGTCTCACTCGCAACGGCAGAGGATTTCGCTTCGGCCTAGCAAAAGATGTTAGTCCCGTATTGACAGCTATATACCTATGAATGAGACGGGTGCTCACCTGTGACACTCGTCCGTGGCCTTTGACAATAATAGGCATTAATACAGAGACTGAGAGTCCAATGAAGAGAATCGTCGAAGATGTAACCAGTGTGAGGGCCCAATTTCGGGTAAACGCAATGATGATAGAAGCAACAATTGTTGCGTTGTACTCAAAAAAGACACCGAGCTTTTCCGAAATGCCAAGCTGAAGAACGTTGCTGGTCGAGGTGATTGTTGTCGTCGCGTAGCCCGGCGGCATCGAGTCCAGAACATGGATGCTCTGGCCAAGCAGTGCTGTCAAGTAATGCAATCGAATCGCCGAAGATATCCGAATTCCGATCATTCGAAAGGCAAACTATGCACAAAATATATCTCTTAGCAGCCGAATCATTCATGTAGGGCAGGCATAATATGGATAAAAAATGCCATGGGATCTTTCGCACCTTGTTGATATAGTTGAGTCCCAATCGGCCGAGAAAGAGAGCAAACATGTACAGACTAGTAATACGCCTAAGTAATTTGATAGAAGATAGCCATCAAGAATGTTTACTGACGATAACCTGTTTGCTCTTCGTTGGAAAGCTTCCTCACTTTGGTTGGAGGGATCGGTAAAGTCGCTTATGCTGCCGACGAAATTACCTGGAACAAGACCGTAAACTTCGTGCACAATACGGCAATATGGAATGCCATAAATGGATGTCAGAAGAAGCAAATTATAAAAGACATACCAAATACTACGTTCATCAACGGCAGCGTGATACCAGCACCGACAGAAGCCAAGATGCCTGCCGCATACGCAAAGAAGTCCCATTTCGTCGCATATTGGAAGACTCGCTGAGAAGCATTGATGCTGATTAGCACTTTCGGGTTCCAACGTTTTGTCTTTTGGTATATATAATTCAGCAAGACACACCAAGTAATCTTTAAATGATGCTAATCTCTGAGGGCGAGCCTTTGGCTGCTCTTGCGCTGGCTCAGAAGCGGCACCATCGTCAACAGAGGCCGATGCCTTATCATCCACTGGATAGCTCGACAGCTCGACGTCGGTCTCTTTCATCTCGGAGAGGCGAAGATCCCAAATCCAATACTGATGAAGTTCAAGTACCGGACATCAGACGAGAATTAAACAAGACGAAGTTGATGGAGGCGAGCCGAAGCGCAGCTGAGGGTGTGCGCCGTAATGCATAAGTAGGTACAAGTACAAAAGCGTGGTTGGTCGGTAGTCGTCATGAACCGATACCTACGGCTTCCTAGGTCGGTTTAGTCCCCCAGCGTGATTCCGGAATCTCACCGCGAGTTTAAGCCCCTGAAGCCCTTTTTTTAGGATACGGAAATTTATTTAGAGCTGGGCGGGCTTCAAAACGTGGAAGCGATCAATACGCGGGAACTGCAGACGGCGATTCGCAGTGGATACTGATTCTGAGATAGGGCGGCAGTGGCATATTGGAGAGCTAAAAGTGAGGCAGGCGATCCAATTGTTAGTGAGTTTTTGCGGCGTGAAACGGGCTATTGGCAGCATCTACTTGCAGCCCCCTGCTTGGATGCCTAGAAATCCATCAGTCATTAAAATCATCATGCCAAATGCTACTAGACCTGCTGCTGCTCCATTCATCAGCAGATGGAAGGACAGATAGTAATCCTAGTCATTTCCCTAAGGGCTCTTTTATCGTCTACTCGCTACATGCAGTCTCATTTGGAGTATTCATGTCCACTGGCGCCAGGGCATTGGCAATAATGTTTACTACTACTCAGTATTGTAGACTCGCCTGTATGTACTCTGATGCTGAGCTTCGATAAATCTTTGACGGCATTGGCGCCCCAATTTCCCACAATGGCCCAATCTAGCTCGTTGCGATCTGGCCTCAACTGCGTGTGTCTAAAGAGCAAGCATCTCTTCGATGCATTTCGAGGCGATACGAGTATGCACCATCAACCTGAAACTTTCACTCGGGACTACTTCGAATCCCGATATTAGCACGCAAGTAATGCTGGGGTTGGCCAGTCATGGCGCAGCCGCATACGTGTAAAGCTTTCTGGCCCAGTTATGTGCGAGCAATAGTAATAGACAGCAGATTTGACCTTGTTCTGGAACAATCGCGCTAGGGCCAGGTGGCGCCGTATTGTTCGGTTTGCAAGGATGGATGACAATGTCATCGCTAGTACGGAGTATGGAATGCTGCTAGCTGAAATGAAAATGTACAATACAGTTGACAGGTCAAAGCCAGAGGCGTCGTGTCTGCTTCGATCGTGACATTGTTTAATCTGGGAATTGTCTCTGCCGGGGAGTTGATATAGCCCGAGAAGCCGTGCTGCAAATGGAGCATTTCCGGCACATGGCGGTCCGCCACGCGAGAGGCAACGGTGCCCGATTAACTGAGGTGCATGTCTCGCCTCCTATGGGCGGCACATTTAACCCAATCTGAAAAGCTTAGATGGTCTGATGTCAACCATCAGCATCAAAAGACACTTGTGCTTCTACACTTCCACATTGTGAGTCAACGCATCATCCATGCACTCGTCATGCTTTTCAAGGCAAATACGCACTACGGCCCCTCATGGGGAAATCTGGGGTTGTTATCATCAGTGCGTTGCGTGGCCTCAGTCAAAGTGGCGATCAAAAAGGGGACAGCTCTGCATGCGCTAGATACCTACCCTGAATAGGTCCCCAAATCAAGTACATGGTGTCTGCTAAACCACAAAGCTTCACTCGGTTTGGCCCATTTCCACTGTGCAGCTGCGGACCTGTAAAATATGACTTACATGATATATAGGGCGAGATGATGCAGAGTGCACGCCTAGCATATCAATGATGCTTAATGCGACCAATTCTTTCAAGCGATCTTGGTCTGTTGTTCTGTGTTCTCAGTTAGTTATATGCACATATACATATGTGTATGTAAAAATCTGCGTTCCCCGTTAGATATTCACGAAAGTTAAACCAAGTGGATCCGATGCAATGCAAAACACCACAAGCATTATATCATGCATTCCATTCTGCATCAGACTTCTCACTCTTTGGGACCAGGTTCTATATGGGTACCTACGTGATTGAGCTCTACCTACTAGTAGTACTACTGCTCGCCAACTTTGTTCCTTATCGATAAACAATAATTCTGCCCCGCCAGTCGAGGCACCCAAAATTGGCGGGGCTGACTTTTGCGTGACCCATACAAACAGCGCCGATGACTCCTACCACAACCTCAAGCCTAATTTTTCCCCTCCACCCCTCGGATGAAGATAGTTTTGGCTGCATTTAGGTCTCTTCGACCATACCGGCCATTGTCGCAATTGCAAAGACTTCACCTTGCGACTCCTCTTCCACGCACTGCATCTTCGTTCCACTCACAAGCGCCAACCGTCGACATGGCTCCCAAAACCAAGTTCGAGCTAAAAACTGCCAAGGGCACAAAAGATTGTAAGTTGTGATTCTTGAACCACGAGCAAAAACTCGAAGCTTACTCACCCCACGGGAGTGGCAAGGACATGGTCATTCGCGACAAGATCTTTAGCACCATCACCGAAGTCTTCAAGCGCCACGGCGGAGTCACCATCGACACACCTGTATTCGAGCTGAAAGAAATCCTCTCAGGTAAATATGGTGAGGATAGCAAGCTTATCTATGACCTTGCCGACCAAGGCGGCGAGCTTACCTCGCTGCGATACGACCTAACGGTCCCATTTGCTCGTTTCCTGGCCATGAACAAGGACATCCAGAACATCAAGCGTTACCACATCGCCAAGGTCTATCGCCGAGACCAGCCCGCCATGACCAAGGGTAGAATGCGAGAGTTTTACCAGTGCGATTTCGACATTGCTGGCACCTACGACTCTATGCTGCCCGACGCCGAAGTCATTCGCATCATTACCGAAGTCTTTGAAGGCTTAGGATGGAACGGCGCATACACCATCAAGCTCAACCACCGCAAGATCCTGGATGGTATCTTCCAGGTCTGCGGAGTCCCCGAAGACAAGATTAGAACAATTTCATCTGCAGTTGACAAGCTTGACAAGCTGCCATGGGCGGATGTCCGAAAGGAGATGACCGAAGAGAAGGGCCTGGATGGGGAGATTGCAGACCGTATTGGAGAGTGGGTTGTTTTGAGAGGACGCCACGAACTGCTCGAGAAGCTCCGCAACGATGAGAAGCTTTCAGCAAACGAATCCATGAAGCAGGGTATTGCAGATGTTGCCCTCCTTTTCGAGTATCTTGAGGCTTTTGGCGCTCTTGATAAGGTATCATTTGATCTTGGCCTGGCTCGTGGCTTGGATTATTACACTGGCCTCATTTATGAAGTCGTCACCGAAGGCTCTGCTCCCGAGGCAACACCGGGATCAGAAGCCGCCGCCGCAAAGCCATCCAAGAAGAAGTCAAAGAGTAACGGAGAGGACGAAGATCGATCTGATGATCCCACCGTTGGTGTTGGAAGTGTGGCTGCTGGCGGTCGATATGATAACCTGGTCGGCATGTTTTCCGGAAAGAATCAGATTCCTTGCGTTGGTATTTCATTTGGTGTCGATCGCATCTTCTCCATCACCAAGGCTCGGATGGCCGCCGACAAGTCCGCCGAGCAAGTGCGTGGTAATGAAGTCGATGTCTACGTCATGGCCCTCGGTGGAAAGGGACTAGTCAAGGAGCGCTTAGAGATTTGCGCAAAGCTGTGGCAGGCTGGCATCAAGGTAAGACATTATGTTCTGGAATTGCACTTGCTATGACCTAGTAGCGACTCTTTACTGACGTATAATTTGCAGGCCGAGTTTCTGTACAAGGCAAAGCCCAAGATGCAGGCTCAGTTCAAAGCTGCCGAAGCCAACGGCGTGCCATTTGCCCTCTTCATCGGCGAAGACGAGCTAGCTCAAGGCAAGATCAAGATCAAGGAGATGGGCTTGAAGGATGGACACCCCGAAAAGGACGGAGTGTTGGTGGACACATCACGCATGGCAGAAGATTTGAAGTACCGCATTCAACGCAAGAGAGAACTAGAGAGCATCACGATACAAGCCGAGGGTCTGAAGGTGGTGGACGGCATTAAGGGTAACCAGGCAGCCAAGAAAGAGGCTGAAGCCAAGGCTGAGGAAACCAAGGTGGAGGAAACCAAGGTGGAGGAAACCAAGGTGGAGGAAACCCCAGCAGCTCCAGCGGCGGATGCGACGACTGAGGCCCCAGCTTCATAGAGAACCATGATTGAATTGAAAAAAATTGAACGCTATGATAAGTCGCAATCGAGCAGCATTTTGCCAACTGGTGTAGTTGAGGGCAAAGTTAGCCAGTATGGAGTTAGCCTTGAATTGAAATCCGACAGCAAGTCGGCCGCAAAGTCGGGTTTTAGCTGGAACGGCAAGGAGATTAGCAGTTGGGGGCTTATGTGCCTGGTGATATGCCTGTTGGGCCCCCTACATAGCCGAGTGTTAGCTACTGAGTTGGTGTTTATGCATTTGAAATAACGACACAGATAAAAAAACTTTCTTCTTATGTACCACCATATGATGATATAACCAGGTTTTTATATACGTGATGTATATTACAACACACAAAGCAGGGAAGAAAAAGGGATCCTACGCTTGAATTCGCACCCCTCCAATGGCTCACCTGAATCTTCTCCATCGTTTAATACTTGCAGTTGGCTCTTGACCGTCCGTGCTGGCTACAAATGTATGATGTCGGAGATATATCCGGTGAGCCAGTGGGCCTAGCTGTTAGTAAACATAAGTTGATCTGTGATTAGTTGATGAAAAGAGAACCAACATTATATATCACAACATATAGCATATCGGAGTCGTGAACAACACTCTTCTCCAGTGTGGACACACAAGTACTTTGACGATAATAGCGGTCTTATGCACAGTATGCAATACCATTACAAAGTCTGATGCGTGATCCACGCAGTCTGCATGACGCACCTGCAGCGCGGAGGGTCGCTGTGGGTTGGATGACGCATACCAGGTACCCAGCTTTCGGAGCGCAGCATCCTTGACACAAGTAAGGCCTTACTCTGTACCAGGATCGTCCGATTGAATCGATCAACCTTAAGTGATATTCATGATCGTAATGCCTGCTCTGTTATAAGTATAGATATTGGATATTGCATTACCATTTATTAATCTGGTACGAGGTACGGAACAAAGATCTTGGAGTTACCTGCAGCTACGATGCATCAAGTTGAACCGTTGATGTTGATAGCGCCAACAACATTGGCATAGATAACAGAGTGGAGTCTTTACGGGACCTTATTGGTCTACCGTTTGTAATTGATGAGGCTCATGATAGTGATACACTGGGCTACGGAATGATGGAAATATCGAGAAGCACTGCTGCTTTGTACTTTCGTTTCACAGACTACAGAAAGTATTGTTACAGTACTGAGAAAATAAGGTACACCTAAAGACACCCTCTTCTCGGATACCTGAGGTAGAAAGGAGCTGAATACGAGCTGTAATCCCAAGTTGTATGTCGACAAAAACAAGAAATGGAAGAAAAAGAAAAGAAAATAACGAGAG
This sequence comes from Trichoderma erinaceum, assembly GCA_026401215.1. Classification (NCBI taxonomy): domain Eukaryota; kingdom Fungi; phylum Ascomycota; class Sordariomycetes; order Hypocreales; family Hypocreaceae; genus Trichoderma; species Trichoderma erinaceum. The sequence goes on from JALIRY010000039.1 coordinate 106,672, forward strand.
CACGGACTGCAATGCCGCCAAAGGAGACGAGAGAGTAATCACTAGACCAGACGAGCGAACGGTCAGCGAACGGACGTGTCGTAACGCCCTGAATCCATGCAAAACGCAAAGAAACCCTTTTTTTTTTTTTTTTTTTTTTTCTCCCTCTTTTTCTTGCTTGATTTTCAACAAGTGGGACGATAAGCAGCAGTGATTAAACAGCTGGCTAGCGTTCAAAACTGTGATATGCTCCGGTATGTTTGTTGGCTTGCGGTATATAGGTTGTATTATGCGGTTGGATTTATAGGTATATAGAAGTAGGCTATCTGATGGGAGGCTGATAACTTGACTAGGCTTCCTGAAGAGAGTATTTAGAAGCAACAAAAAAAAAACAAGACTGGTTAAAACATCTAGCGGCAACGTGCATATGCATACTGCAGTGTGCATATCCAGGAGTAAAATAACAACGCGAGACGCGGTAACAGGTTCTGTCTGTCTCAAGGAGGATTTGGTTTCGCGTCAATGCAGGCGGCTGGGGACGGTACCTGCCTTGGCGATGCACCGGCTTTAGCAGATGCGGGTGGCGTATCGGGAAAGAACGACAGGTGCCAGGTGCATGGACTCCACTCACCCGTCGTTCTGGCTCTCACATCACAGCTCACTTGCAGCGAGGCAAAATGCACTGACAACCTCCTTCCGACATGTTGCGTTTGTCACGGGACGCAAAGCCTGGGATAACTCGGCGTCGTGCCATATACCAGGCAATCTAATCCAATCTTACCTCGTCCTGGTGCTACTTCGGACTGCAAGATTTTGCTGCTCATTTGCCCATCCGAACGGTGGCTCGCAGGCAACAAACAGGGCCTTGCCGCTGTGCAGGCCCGCGGCCCTGGTCTCCCCAATTTCACAATCTCGTCTTCGTGCCTGGGAGCGCCACAATTGGCAAGGCAGGGAGGCAGGGAGGCCGGGGAAGCGGGATCCAGGGGGCCAGGCTTGCAAGAACCAGCGTCCCATTCCCATCCTGGCCAGCACCACTCTTTTGCGGTAGCCGTACCGGTTGGCCGCTGAGTGACAGCAGGGTCTAAGTTGGCGGCGAAAGGGGGATTGGATTGGAGCCAGGGACGCCGGCTGCTAACGTTATACTACAGTAGCAGCAGCACCGTATTGTTGGAAGCGGGCTTTTCACCAGTCTCCCGGGATGCCTCTATGCGACGTCGTTGGGGCTTGTCCTCAGCAAGGAGTCGAAACATAACGGCGCCGCCGCAGGAAAGGAACAACACCGGCTCGCTAACAGCAGGGGATGCGGATGGCGCACCAATCACTCGAAGCAAAGAGAACGCTGAGATGAGAGAGATCCCGGAAAAGGACCAGGAAGACCAAGGCTCTTCCCCGAGGTGGCGGGTCAAGTCAAACCCCTCTTGAGCGGGCCCCCGGGATGCCGGTAGACGTCTGTGTTGCGTCTGTCAGTCTTAGACACGCACGAGCGTTTTTGCTTTTCCTTCTCTCTCTTTTCTTTTTTCCTCTCCCGTCCCTCGCGTACTCGATTTTTGTCGCCGTTTTCACTCTCATTGTACTTCGTACAAGCCGGTCCTTAAAAAGCTCAACTCGCAGTCTCTCCCTCCCTTGGCTGGATGGTTTTTGAAATCGTACTTCTACCAGCTTCTCCATCCTTATTGTCTTGCACCCTGCCACTCACTCCTCCCTTTCCCTGCCTTTCATTAGTTCTACGGGTATACTTATCATCTTTTCTTTCGTTTTACGGCTTGAATTCAGACAAGTAGTTTCATTTCTTTCACGTGAATAATATACGTTGCATACTACTCTTCGTCTCCAAGCCTTTATTCGTCGCTGCCACTCTCTTTCTCACACTTCCTCAATAGTCTCTGATACCTATATCTGTGTTTCAATATATACATACATACATACATACATACATCCCTGATCCTCTGCAATTTCTTTTATTCTTTTTTTTTTTTTTTTTTTTTTGGAGTACGCTATTACGACACTGCATCATCACTTATTGCTTTCTGTCTTCCCACACACTCTTTTATCTGATCAAGATCTATTCCATCACCCCTTCTCTCTAAACGTCGGACCCTCATTCATTCATCGACTCACAACTTCATCTTCAACATGCCGGGCTTGATCCCCCTTCGCATGAGCGCGCTCATTCCAGCATCAAAAATTGCAACATCATTCGCAGAAAACAAATACAATGCCTCAAGTTGGGAGCCCACGCCGTACAAGCCGAGAACAGCTGAGATGCAATTCCGGCAAGCAACGCGCGAGCGCATAATTCCTGAGCCTCTGATTATATCTAGACCAACTCCTTCTACGTCTTCTCAGTGGAAGAAGGCGTTAGCTGAGATCAAGAGAGACTTTGTCAACCGAAAATACCGGCACTGCTCTATGCGATGTCAAGAGATTCTCGACAACATGAAAGATTCGGTAAGCTATATTTTAGGCAGCGATGCGTCTTGCTACAATTTTATTGACATGATTTCTCCTAGCACAAGCCAGAGACAGCATGCTTGATCTACATCCGTTTCTACGCCGCATCTGCTCTTGAAATGCAAGTCCGTTCTCTTCATCACACCTCTCCCTACCGGATGAAGCTCCTCCTCCAAGCCCGCGACCACTACCGCGCCGCATCTGATCTCGCTAAAGAAGACGATGCTACTAAGCGGCGGCCCTCTTCTCGATCACGACACACTCCTTTTGGATCGGACGCATCGTTTTCTACAATCTCCTCCGGAAGCTCTGCTTCGCTCTCGATCAGCTCCTTAGACAGCTGTCTGAAGAGCCCCGGTAGCCGGCCCAAGCAAAAGAAGCGCGTCGCGTTCTGTGACGTGCCCTCATATGAACCCTTGCACGAGTCTACATTTGAGCCGTTTATTCGCCCAGACTCTCCAACCCTCGGTTTTGACGACGAGTGGTGCATCCGTCAACCTACTCCTGAGCCTCCGGTTCTCTACCAGGCTCCCCTCCGACCCAGCCTTGGAAAGTCGCAGTTTCCACTCCCTTCTCCTACAAATTCAGAATTCAGCTCTATTCAGGGCGATGATGACAGCTACCTCGATACTCCCACCACTGCAGACAGCTTCCTCCATGCCCGTTCTGTTCACCACTATTGCACTGTGCTTGCCAGCCTGCAGCGCCAAATCACCTCTCACCTGGAATGGTTAGAGCGTGATCTTGCTGCCGCAGAGAATCCCCAGCCTCCGCAAATCCTCAGCGAGGAAATGCGTAACCTGGAACTGCGTACGCGGATTGAGCGGCTAAGGGCTAATGGCTGGAAGCGACAGCGTTTTGATTTCCGAAAATACGAGGCACTTCGAGAGAGGGCCTTGGAGGATATCAATTAGAGGTGTTTGGATGTGGGAACAACAAAGTAAAACTGAAATTGAAAAAATATTACTGTTTTATTGCTGTTAAGGCTAGACTTTGGAGTTTGCATTGTTTGATTGGATTCTTCAGCATTGATAGATAGTGGTTATGGGTTGCATAGGTATGCTTGCTATGAAGGCGCTCGTTGGGAAAGTACATAGATCAATCTCTAGATTGGATAGGATAGAAAAAGGGGATAAAAGATGCCCTCAAAAGCTATGGTTTTTACTCAAACTGCATCCTTTCCCTTTTACCGGTTCAAAGTTTTCTCAGTTTAAAAGTGAGCCAAAGTGCCTTGTTCATGATTGCTATTCACGTCCTATCTCAAATTACTTTGCTTATAACCAAAGTCGCGAAAACACAGTAAATGATATTTCGGAAAACCAAAAGAAAAAATTGGTAAAGCAGGAGACCAAAAAAAAAAAAAAAGAATATCCCAAAAAAAAGTCCTCATAACCAGTCCTTCTCTTTCGAGACGTGAGCGCTTTAAGAAGCCTCGCTAAAGCTACGCCGCTTCGCCTCCTTTCCCATCTCTTCCTCAATCTGCAGCGTCTCCTGTTTCTGCTTGACGTCCTTGAGCGCAAAGAGACCCAGGGCGTGCAATCGAGCACCATCTCCCTTTTCTTGGCCACCTTGTACGTCTCCCATTTCCGAGTTCTCGGGGTCTTCTTCGTGTTCTCTGAGTTTGTTGATTCTGTTTTGGAGCTTGACGATTTCGATGGCGCGGCGGAGGCGGGAGCGTCTGCGGAAGGCCTCGATTTCAGGCAGCAAGTTGTGGTCGCTGGCGGTCTTGCCGCTGAGCCAGATGTGGCCCAAAGCTTGCTACAGGTTTGTTAGCTCATGTCTGTGTCTGAAGTGCCAAAGGATCGTACCTCGCTCGTCCATCTCTGTTCAGGCTCTGGGACAAGAAGGCGGTTGATAAAGTCCTTTGCATCAGCGCTGACGTCCTTCCAGTATCTCTCGTGGAACACGACGTTGCCCCTTGTGCACTCATCAAGAAGATCTTGCAGGTTCTCACTTCGGAAGGGAGAGTAACCGCAGAGCAAGGTATAGGTGATGACGCCCATAGACCACATGTCTACAGGCTTTCCGTGGCCTTTCTTAGCCATCACTTCAGGGGCCGCATATCCAAAAGATCCAGCCATAGTCTTGAGTGTTTCGTCCTTGCTGTCCAGCGTCTTGGCAATACCAAAATCGGCCAACACGAGGTCGGAGTCGTCTTCGGGAGTAACATAGATGAGGTTCTCCGGCTTAAGATCTGCAACTTTACGTGAGTCTCGTTTCGAATATTTGAGTATATTCAGCTTTTAGGGTGAATCGCATACCTCTGTGGACGACGTCGTTCTTGTGCAGATAGTCAACAGCATCAAGAACTTGCTTGATAGTTTGCGAGGCGTCTTTCTCGGTGAACTTGCCCCTGTCGCAAATACGATCAAAAAGCTCTCCTCCAGTGGCTAACTGAGTGACAATATAGAATTTGTCCTGCAGGCGCATGGTTAGCAAGCTCGCAAGTAACCCCCATTTCTTCCCCTCTCTAGTTTATAAGGTATAGACGTACTCTGGACTCGAACCAATCGACAAACTTGACAATGTGAGGGTGCTTCAGTCGTTGCAGCATGGAAAGCTCGTCATAGACCATCTGCTCGTTACCCTTGACGTTCTTCTTCAAGATGATCTTGACGGCAACCTTGCCAGTAGGGCCATCTGCCTCACGAACGACTCCATAGGTACCAGCACCGAGGGTGCGTCCGAACTTGTACTTTGATCTATTTCAAGAGTTCGAATCGTTAATGCTGAGTTCAATGTCGATATTCTCTCAGGTTTTGCATCGTACTTTTTCTCATAGCTCTCGGGTTGCCCATGGAGGCGATTGAGCATGTTGGCGACTATGTCCAGGGAGAGCACCTGTTAGCAAGCCGCACAAAATTGTAGGGGATCCCAAGAATTATCGAATAATGGAAAAAGGGATAAAAAAAAAGGAAATTATCTGACAGCCTCGCAGATAGGGCTGCTACCATCTTCAACCATAGGTATACGGCGGTGCAAGAGAAATGCGACTTACAACTCATCTTGATGTCTGGCGGGGTATTTTGGATGCGAGAAGCGGTATTCAAGCCAAGCTGCGATTCAGAGCGATTCAAGCACGCGCAGCCCAAAGGTCACAAAGATTACCTAGGATAGGGAGTCGCACAATAATTAAATCCTGTGAATCCTGAGAAGAAAGCGGCGAGAGGCAGCCCAAGAGGAAGTAAAGAAGTAAAGGAGAGAGACGAGGCGCCACAAGAGCCAGAAGCTGAAGGAGCTACAGCGACGGCTGAGATTAAATACGACCCGAGTAAAATATCAGCCCCTCATCAGGCCTGGCGGTTTCCAGCCGTCAGCCAAAGGGGCACTAGCACCACAGCCATACGGCATAGTGGGGATGGCGCCAGGAGAGCGAGGGAGTCTGTCGCCGCCAAGGTACGGAGTACAACGAGCACTGTTCATCAGCTAACAGCACCACCCTACTGCGCTGTACCTGTAGCTGAATGGCACCCGATTTTGCTCTCAGTACCTAGGTACCTACCTTACTCACAGTCCTACCTGGCAGTATCAGTAAGCTCAGGCATTCAACTCCTAAAAGCTCAATAGCATCACTTCGACTACAGCTTCAGCAAAATGGGAGCCAACAGTACCTATTCTCTCGGATGCATGGACGCGTGTTGTACAAGCACATGTAAAATTATCCCTTTCTTGGGCAAGGAAAGGCCCCCACGCAGCAGAGAGTAGGTAGGCATCAACAGCCCTGCGTTAAAATCGCAGCTATGTCGGCATTTCCAGCCAGCGTCGGGGCGCCTTCGTGGCTGTGCCCGCGACAAGGTCTCCATCTGCTCTGGTCTGGCCAACGAGAGATGAATTACCATTAACAATGTCTAACACAGCATAGAAAGAGGCACGAATTGGGCGGCAGATACTAAGACGTCACAACGGCTGGGCTGTGGCTCAGCGACTGGGCGGCAAAACTACCATACAGACTGCACTTCGATACAGATGCGCCCTCGCTTGGGTTTTGGGATACCACCACCTACCAAAGTCGGTCGACATGATGTAGAGGCTGTCGTCTTAGGCGGCCTCCGTCGCCTTTCTGAGATGTAATGTGCGATCTGCCAAGACAGCTGCCGAAGCACCGTTACGGCTTTTTGCAAGGCTGATTAGGGCTGCTTATTCGCCGCATCAGACCTCGATTGTATGATAATCCCTGGCGAGCGGCCTCTCGCAGTGGGTCGTGTGTTTTGATTCTCACAGTGAAAGCGTTTGCCAACCCCGTGGGAGTTGTTAATGCCGTTCGCGCTTGGGCGGCTAGTAGTGGGCACTAATGACTGACATGTTGCGTCTGCTGATACCTACTGTACGAAGTAGGTAGGATTTAGTACTTTGTACGATCCCAACCATATTGCTCTGGTAGACGTCATGTTCATCCATGGGCTGGGGGGAGGTCGCCAGGGAACATACATACATACAATCATACAATCAACGATTCGCGATGCTGGGGAGCTTCTGGTCCTAGGATTGGCTGCCCATCCAAGATCCGAGAGTCCAAGTATCATTCGATTGGCTAAGATGCAAATTGAAGACGCCAGAGCTGAGTCTGGGTCCATAATTTGGCCATGAAAGTCGGAGGGAGATCAAAAAGAACCTGCAGATGCCACTTGGCTAGTAATCCTAGAGATATCTATCATCTCATTCATGTTCAATTTGACAAAATTCGAATGCACTGACCCTTCCCAAGCACGTTTCACAATTCTGCATTTATCACTAGCGGAAATATTCCCGAGATTAGAAGCTGTATTGGCTGCCTCACTCTCACACAAGTCAATGTCGTTTCTGTAACGGCTACCGGAGTACAAAGTTAACTTCACCAAGGATGATATAATGGTATTTTCAGCAAGGCTTTCATAATTGCATAAACTGCATGATTACAATTTATGATGATTCAAGGCAGCTGTCTATTTAGATACGCAGCATCATCTTTTTCCGAGACTACAAATTTACCTACTAGAGGCTGGGCGGATAAATATGTCTTTACCTAAAGTTCCAATACAGTTGTTGAATTAAACATGTACCTAGTGTAGCAAGTATAAATCGTACGCTGCTAACAGCTTCAAAACATTGATGCATCTCTTTTTTCAGTTTTTTAAAAAGAAGGAGAACCCCTCATCTTTCATAACAGAGTGAACTAGGCAGCTCTATATTCAACTCGAAGTAATGGAGAGAAGAGGGCGTGTATGGGTAGATACATGTAGGTAAATGTATCTACGTACCTCTATAGCCGGATAACAATCCGCTGAATGTTAGCACTAAAAAATGAGCTGATGAGCAAGAAACCGAAGCTATTGACGATATCGAGATACCTGCTAAGAAATCAATGTTGTTGGTATATCCTGCATGAAGCGCATACGTGCATCTACAAGCGCTTACACCTACAGCCTTTCCAGCCTGCACTCGTTACCAATTCTCCAGCAGCTGTCACCTGACAAAATACATCAATGATGCAAGTACACTTGTACCTTGTCAGACCTGCTTAGGTAGGTAGGCGCTGAATGGCTACAGTTGGCCGCGCAAAAAGCGCTGCTGCAGCACTACAAGGAATCTTGCGTCTTGAATCATGCACTGCACACGCTGGCGGTCCAAAAGATCCGCAGTAGAGACCTGCTGTTGGCCTAATTCTTGCTATTGAAAAAGAGACCGGGGGAAAAAAAAAAAGGGAGGGCAAAAAGAGGTTATAACTGCGCCAGCACCAGCGCCACACATGATCCAACCCCTCCAGCGCGTTTAAAACGTGGAATGCTGCCACGCAACCGGCCTTGCAAGTACAAACTTTCAATACTACAAAACTTCACCAACACAAACCGCGCAAATTTGCCATTGTTGCTCTCGAGTCACACTTCTCAATAGAAAACCTCTGTGCAGCAAACTCAACATGGCTACGGGAATGCGAGCGAAGAGAGTGGCCAAGGAGCGCCAAAAGGTAAAATGCTTCGCCGTGCATTTGGCTGGTATAGATGCCCTTCTCCAGAGCTGACGCTACTTGTAGATAGATAAATTTGGCCTACCTCCTGGTGTAGAGCTCGTGGATGGTGACGACCTGAAGGAATGGCTCCTTGACATTCGGGTCTTGGACAACAACCCTCTGTATAAGGATAATATTTATCGGCTGAAATTCGTCTTCTTTGATTCGTACCCCATAGGTACGTGCATGCTGCCAGCACCCCTCGTCGCCTTTGAAGCAAGCAGACTAACAGACAAACCAGAGCCTCCAGAGGTCACCTTCGTCGAGCAACCACACCGCCCAGTCCCCATGCATCCGCACATCTACTCGAACGGGATAATATGCCTTGACCTTTTGGGAAATCAGGGATGGAGCCCTGTCCAAAGCGCCGAGAGCATCTGCATGAGCATACAAAGCATGCTTACCAGCAACAGCAAGAACGAGCGACCGCCTGGTGATGCAGAGTTTGTGCGTGTGAACAGACAGCGACCACGAGATATAGAATTCTTGTATCACGATAATACCGTGTAACGGCGTCTACTCTACTGATGACTGCACCTTCTCTGCTTTCTCTTCCTTTTTCTTTAGTCCTTCTGGGGGGTTCCTGTATTTAGCGATCATAATGGCTCATCGGCGTTCATGATACAACCTCTTCTTGCAGCATGGAACTAGACACATATCACTGCTTGTCGTGGGTCTTCTATCTGCTGATATCTTTGGGGCCAAACAAGATTTTTTTTTTTTTCTGCGGCTATTACGGAGTAGTCTGGGGTCTTGATTCGACGCCTCGCGCAAAGTCGTGTATAGCGCAAATAAGAGCGAGGACTGGCGGGGAGAGCTCAAGTACCTCTTGTAACCTGGAGGACGACCATATGTCTATACGCACAGCTTATAGAGTTGGCTGGGGATCTTTATTTTATTCATTTTAGGCCACATATAGCGTTAAAGTGGACTTCTTTTGCTGTCATTTGCGGCAAACCAGAAACAATAAATACTTATTCTCATCAATGGCATAATTGCTGCTATACGCCCAAAGAGGCCTGGAAATAATATGACGTCGCCCCTTCGCTGCTTTTTGTGCCAGTGACAGCTCTCCCCTCTGGCGGGGCTGGCCTCACCGCCCACCGTAAGCCACACTTTGGCTCCCCTGGCTGCTACAGAAACCAGGACCTGCAACTAGAACCGAAGCTGCCTCATTTATCACCAAATATTCCCCACGAGCTCTCTGCCGCGGGCAAATCATGGCTCCCCGCGCGGAATTCAGCACCGAGCAGATCCGGGGCAAAGCTCGAAAGGACCTGCTCTACCTGCTCGAGGGTGTAAGTAAGGCTCACTGTCACTGAGAGTTCGCTGGAAGCTCTGCCTTGCTAACCAGCAGCTTTCGCGCAATCTGTAGGTCCGCGGCAAGAAGAATCTCGTGTTTGATCGCAGCCTTGTCGGCCCAATCGGTACAATCGTCAAGGTCGCCACGCTCCAAGAGTACGGGGTCGACAAATTCTTCATCTTAGAGAACAATAATGTGGACGCGAGCCAGCGCAACGTCGTCTTTGTGGCTAGAGGCGAGTGCGGTCGGCATGCCGAGGCCATAGCAGGTAAGATACAGGAAGCGATGATACCCATGTGGGCGCCGTACTCTGTTTCCTCAGCGCCATTTTCAGCTTCATTGACCTGAGATGTCGTGGTCTCAGATGAAATGGTTGGCTAGCCAGCAGTTGTAGTGAGTGAGCTGACGCAACGTGCCCCTCCAGCGCAGATTAAGCGAATTCAACGTGAGAGCCAGACAACTCATGACTTCCACATATTCTGGGTGCCACGTCGCACCCTTGTGTCCGATCAACTACTCGAAGAAGCCGGCGTGCTAGGCGATGTCAACATATCTGAACTGCCACTGCTCTTTTTCCCGCTCGAAGAAGACGTTCTATCGCTTGAGCTGGAGGATTCCTTCAAGGACCTCTACCTGTCCAAAGATGTCACACCAAACTTCCTCATGGCCAAAGCGCTCATGGAAGTGCAGCAGAACCACGGCCTGTTTCCAAGAATCATTGGAAAAGGTGACAATGCGAAGCGGGTAGCAGATCTCCTCGTCCGCATGCGTCAAGAACGGTTGGCGGGTGAAGATGGGAGCGACGTCAAAACTGCGCTGACGCCCAGCACCACCAACGAGAGTGTTATCATTATCGATCGTGAAGTCGATTTTGTTACTCCACTACTCACGCAACTGACATATGAGGGACTTATTGACGAGATTTTTGAAATTCAAAATAACCAGGCCAAGGTAGATACAACCATCGTCGGGGCACCGGCGCAATCTTCAGCGGCCACCTCACAAAGCAGGAAGCGGACGGTACAGCTCGATTCCAGCGACAAGCTATATGAGCAACTGCGAAACGCCAATTTCGCCATCGTGGGCGGGCTGCTCAACAAGGTCGCCCGGCGTCTTCAAAAGGTACAATCAGATTACGAGAGCAAGCACAAGACAAAGACAATTGCCGAGTTGAAAGAATTTGTGAGCCAACTACCTGGCTACCAACAAGAGCACCAAAGCGCGAGGATACACACCGGCCTTGCTGAGGAAATCATCAAGCACACACGAACCGATTTGTTCAAGGGGCTTCTCGAAGTTCAACAGAATCTCGCTGCCGGTGCCGACCCATCGTCTCAATTTGACGGTATCGAAGAGCTCATTGCTAGGGATGCTCCTTTGCGGGAAACTCTTCGTTTGCTCTGCATCTACTCATGCATATCTGGAGGAATAAAACCCAAGGATTTCGAGCAATTTAAGCGTCTGATTCTTCAAGGATATGGCTACCAACATCTGCTCACACTCAACAACCTTGAGAAACTGCAGCTATTTCTATCGCGCTCTTCTCCACTAGCGGGGATGATCCCGATGGCGGGCAATGCTGGCGCCGACGGCAACAAAACCAACTACACCTACCTACGAAAGCAGCTGCGCCTAATTGTCGACGAAGTGCAAGAAGACGACCCCAACGACATTGCATACGTTTACAGCGGCTATGCTCCTCTTTCCATCCGACTTGTACAATGCATTCTTCAGAAGCAGTATCTATTATCTATTACGAAAGGAAATGGTGCAGCGAATGCCAGCGGCACCGTTCCTGGTGCGGGGGCCCAAGGATGGCATGGATTCGATGAAGCCGTCAAGCACGTTAGGGGCCATACTTTCTATGAGCTTCAGAAGGGTGAGGATAAGGCCGTCAAAGCTAGAGCCCTGTTATCCGGCAGTGGACATAAGCAGACGGTCTTTGTTGTCTTCATCGGAGGTGTTACGTTTACAGAGATCGCCGCGCTGAGATTTATCGCGAAGCAGGAGGAGGGTAAGTCGTTCAACAGATGCGGACGCCGGTGCATGCTTGCTAGTGCAAAAGCTAACATTCCTTCTCAGATCGGAGAAATATAGTAATCTGTGCGACTTCTATAATCAGTGGAAACAGGATGATGGATGCGGCAACCGAAAAAGAGGCATTCGCTCGCAAAGAGGCGACGCTGCCCAACAGCCCATAGCCTTTGGCGCATTGAGTCGTGAAACGATATTTGGAGTTTGGCGGCGTACTGGTCGGTGGGAGATAAATTCTGTGTGGCATGCAAGCGCCTTGATCGACATTTTGATATGAAAGCTTTCTTTTCCTCTCTCTTTCCTTATTTTCCCTTTTCTCCTCCTCTTTTCCTTTTCTTCCTACAACCTCAGTCGCGCTGTCTCATCGCTGATGCCTCGTTGTTTGAAGTTCGTCCGGAGTCCATAACTCCAAATATCACCGGATTAGTTCGGAGTAGAGCGCGCCCCACATCAGAGAGCGTCGCGATTGGATTGTCTGTCCCACGTGACCAGTGCCTATGCGATTGAACTCGGCGTCCTTGAGGGGGCCATGATGAGCTGATGGCCTATATTATTCCTGCTCATTGGCCCTTCCTTGCAGTAAAATACGAACGGCTGCGCTGTCGAAGTCTCTTTGTTCCCAGCAGAAAACTCATTCAATGGCCCAATAATCAGTGATCTTAGCCCATCTCTGATCTGCAGTGCGGGCCTTGTAATCACTACTCCTTTAGACTGCTCTTCAGCTGCTGAAGCCTCCAGGCCATCTTATTCCGCTTACAACAATAGGTACATATACACCAGGCAGTGAGATCAATGGAGGTCTTTGGCTGACATATTCATTAGAACAGAGGCTGTTCATGGCAGGCACTCTCATGATATGATGCATTTGCCCAGCGTCATGCTGTATATGTATGACCTAGTGCCGAGTATCGACCTCCAAAACTCCGTCGCCATTCCGACATCCGTAGCCTCTTATATATCGACGCCGAACCGTCCTAGCCGTCGTTAGAGCAGGTGCCTGGTTGGGCGCTTCACCATGGCAACTGTTTTCGAGACTCATGTCAGACTAGAAAAGGAAGTACCGGCTGGGCAGATTTTTTCGCATGCGCAAGACATCGACTCTTCATCGATATCAAGCTTAGCGCCCGAGTCCGTCTCCAACAACCAGGGCCATATAGCGGTGTCACCTAGCAGCAGTCTAAGCACTCCACAAGCATCGAGGCAAGGCTCATCGGATGAGTCTTCAGAGGTCGCGCCTGAGATTGTGGTGTGGACGGAAGATATGGATTTGAGCAGCAACTTATCGTCCCAAGACCCGGAAGAGACTTCCAGCATGCATCTCGGCACGGAGTGAGTTTTGGCCAACACATATGCCCTTGAGAGAAGAACAATGCGAACAATATTTTTTTTTTCACACCTTTCTATTTGGTTATTGCTCACTGCAAATCTTTATATCTTTTTTCTTTCGTCCCACTAACATCTCAATAGTGATGAAAGGCCTCAATATAGCGATAATGTCCCACAAGAAGCCGAACCAAAGGAGGATGCTTTTACCGAATCATTCTCCTCCTCGCACTCTGCATTAACGGAGCTTTCAGAGCCTTCATCTACTCCATCCATTGTCTCTAGTAAAGCCACAACGCCTATTGAGACCGAGTTACCTAGCCATCCGCAATTTAGTGAGGCTACATCAAGTTTTTCGGCCTCATCACATGGCCATGATATCGAGAGTTTGACCTTCAACATTCGACCAAAGTCATCTATACCTACAGATATCCCATCATATCAATATGCCAGCGAGTGCATCGCCGCAGCCGAATCATCGCGGCTCAATCCATACGCGCTGCATCCTGGAGAATATCATTTCCTACGACACCACATATCCCATACTCAGGTTACGACGTATCTAAATATCAGAAACGGTATACTGCGTATATGGATGAAGCAGCCGTCAGTTGGTGTAACACGGCAAGACGCAGTCGGGTGTGCAAATGCACGCTGGTTTGATGCTGCAAACGTGTGTTACGACTGGCTAGTTCGCAATGGGTACATAAATTATGGTTGCGTACAGCTACCTAAACTCCAATTGGAGTTCAGGGACGGGTCGCCCACAAAGAAGCGAAGGACCATCGCTGTTGTCGGAGCAGGTATCTCAGGCTTATCCTGTGCCAGACAGCTAGAGAGCCTGTTTACACAATATGCAGTTCGATTCTATGCAAGAGGAGAGGAGATGCCACAAGTGATCGTTCTCGAAGGAAGAAGTCGCGTTGGCGGTAGAGTATATTCTCGCGAATTCAAAACAAAAGCAGTTGGAACTGAGCCTGAGTTCAAGGGGAAGCGGCATACTGCCGAGATGGGCGGTATGATTATCACAGGGTTTGATCGTGGCAACCCCATGAATGTTATTGTCCGTGGGCAGTTGGGAATACCATACCACGCGCTTACTGCTGAGACTACAATTTACGACAACAATGGCAAACCTGTAGATCCAGTGAGGGATCTTCTGGTTGAGAAGCTCTACAATGACTGTTTAGATCGTGTCAGCGAATTCAAGTATAAGTTTCAGCCGTCTAAGCTGATCGAAGGCAATCGTGATCTTCTCGACGAAGGTCGGGATAGTCTCGGGGATGGCTCCAAGTCGATCATCCAAGCTGAGGAAGCAACCGCTGCGCTTCCTGATGCCCCTTCAGTATCACAACAAAACGTACCGGAAACTGTAAATATGGTTCCAGTGTCTGCAGACAAACTGACAGGACGAGTACATACCGAACCTGGTGTTCCTGCGACTCTGAAAGCTTCAGAAAAGGCAAAACTTATGGGGTGGAGCATAAAACCAGGAGCAGCGGAGAAGGGCAATCTCGATTTAACCCAAGCCAGCTCCCTGGAGAAAGCAACCCTGGGATCTGTTTTGGACCATGCCATCACTCAGTACAAGAACATTGTTGATTTAAACGCACAAGACCACCGATTGATAAACTGGCACATTGCCAATTTGGAATACAGCAATGCTACGAACCTGCATAAACTAAGTCTCGGCCTTTGGGACATTGATGCAGGCAACGAGTGGGAAGGCAATCACACAATGGTTGTCGGCGGGTATCAAAGCGTTGCCCGCGGCCTGCTCCAATGTCCCTCGCCGCTCAACATTACAACCAGATTCCCCGTCCAAAAAATTACCTATCACGGTGGAAGCTTTGATGGCCCCGCTACCATTGAAAGCGAAGATGGCACAAAGGTGGAAGCAGACGCTGTTGTCTGCACAATACCGCTAGGCGTTCTAAAACAAGGAAACGTGATTTTTGAGCCTCCCATGCCTTCCGAAAAGGCAGATGTGGTTGGCCGTCTAGGCTTTGGCATCCTCAATAAAGTCGTCTTACTTTACGACAGGGTGTTCTGGGATTCGAATAGGCACATATTTGGTGTGCTCAGAGATGCTCCTAACAGGCATAGCACATCTCAGCAAGATTACGGCGTGAATCGCGGACGCTTCTTCCAGTGGTTCAACGTTTCCAATACGACTGGCCTGCCTTGCCTGATCGCGCTTATGGCTGGCGATGCTGGCTTTGATACAGAGCATACGAGCAACGACAGCCTTGTCGCCGAAGCCACAGAAATTCTGAGAAGCGTATTTGGTAAAGATGTTCCCTATCCTGTAGAGGCCGTAGTAACGAGATGGGGTTCGGATCGGTTTGCCCGTGGAAGCTACTCTTCTGCCGCGCCGGACATGCAGCCAGATGATTATAACATCATGGCCCAGTCTACAGGCAACCTATTCTTCGCTGGAGAGCACACCATTGGTACACACCCCGCAACTGTGCACGGAGCATATCTGTCAGGATTACGCGCCGCCTCTGAGATACTAGAAGCAATGATTGGTCCCATTGAAGTTCCGACTCCTCTCGTCCTCCCAAGGGACTCACTTCTGCTGCATAAACGTAAGGAGGCAGCCAAGGATCCCCGGCAGGCACGCTTAGAAGCATACGAGATAGAAATATGGGAGCATGTTCTTTCAAAGATTGGTGAACGGCCGCTCCGCCCAAACAAAGTGTCTGGCAGCGCCTACATCATATTTAGCAAAACCCACTTCGACGCCGCGAAGAAGAGGTGCGAAGCAAGCCGCAAACCTGGCAGAAGTCGGTCGGTGCCCAATGAAGTCCGCATCATGATGTCCCGCATGTGGAAAGAGACTACTCCAGACGAGCGAAAGCCGTACGAGGAGCAGGCCGCTGAACAGAAGAGGCTCTACTTGCAAGCCATCCAGGAGTATAATGGGCTAGCTGAGAAGTGGGATCGCGAGGCTATCGCTATCCGAGCTGCCTACGAAAAAGAACATCCTAGCCTGCCAGGCCCAGAGGAGAGTCCAGATGATCTCTTGATGACGCCGAAGCATCGTCGGGCAAGGAATGTGAGCTATACGGAAGCCAGGGATCACGAGCTGGAGTTGTAAATTGACGAGAGACCTTCTCGTTGCAAGCATTTAAAATCATGGCGTTTGGATGTCAATTTCCTTTTAGGTCCCGCAGGATCCTGGGAAACTTTTATAAAAAATCTCGGTTTTTAACGGCGCGGATAGGGAAACCATGATTGGGCGCAGGGCAGTTTTCATGGGATGGCTTTTATATGTATGCTGCATGTCTATAACTTACAAGTACTTCATACCTACCTACTCTAGGCATCTGTTAATCGATGGGACATTGTAGCTCAACCATTTATTTGTCACTTTTCTCATCTAAGTGCGAGCGTTTTGGTTCTCGAAGCTGTATACAACTTTTGGTTCATTTTCCTCTTTTGATCTACTAATGAAAATTTATTTGTGGGTTTGATACACTGGCTGGGGGACCACCGCGCTGGGTAACCTCTAGCTTCGATATTACAAAGGATGGGGAAAAAAGCTCAGCGCGCCAGCTCTCTTTCTACCAACATAAAAAAAAAGATGTAACTTTATTCTTCGTCTTCTTTTTTTACATATCGGCGGAGGCAGTAGCACCAGTAATAATTTCGACCAGCTCTCCAGTAATGACAGCCTGTCGGGTACGGTTGTACAGAATCTGGTACTTGCCAATCATCTCACCAGCGTTCTTTGAGGCGTTCTGAGAAATTTGGATCAGTATTTGAGAAGGAAAATAAATTAAATAGTTATGTAGAAGGGAATAAAAACTCACGTCCATAGCGTTTCGTCGGGCAGACTGCTCGCAGGCGTGACCCTCAGCCAGAGCCCAGTAGAGGGAGTTGGCAAGGCTGTACTCGCGGAGGTTGCCGAGAGCATCGTCCTCAACCTCGAAGGCAGAGATGTTGGCTATTTGACTGTTAGTATTGTTCTCTGGCTTAACAAAATGACAATCGCAACATACGGGACTGAGAGATGGCCTCCTCGGAAAATGCCTCAATGAAGGTGGGCTCGTAGCTGGTGGCGTTGATGAACTTGTTGTACAAGATCTTGACGTCGGTGTACTCGGTGGGCAGGTTGACAATTTGGTCGGCGATAGCCTGGGCATCGGCAAAGGTAGGAATGTCCTTGCCAATACCGGCGAAGCTGAGCTGGATGTTCTTGGAGTTGGTTCGCTGCAGCTGAGCCTTGCTCTTCTCACCAATGAGGACCAGGTCGAAGTTCTCGCCCTCGGCGAAAAGGCGACGAATGGTACGGGACATTCCGGAGTGAATACCACCGCAGAGACCCTTGTCGGAGGAGCAGACGATGACGAGGGACTTCTTCTCGTCGGCCTCGGCGGCGGTGGTCTCGGCGGCCTCGAAGACCTCATTGGAGGTCTGTCCGTACTTGCGGGAGTCGTTCATGCTGCGGGTAGCACGGGTGAGCTTGGTGGAGGCGACGATCTTCATGGTGTTTGTGATCTTCTCAATGTTTCGGATCGACTTGAGACGAGTCTCGATCTCACGGAGAGTCGCATAGGTGGCGGCGGTGCTGGGGCCAGCAGCAGCTCTAAAGCAGAGTCATTATTAGCCCACCAAGTCCGTCGAACTTGCATTTTCCCTCTCTTCTAAGCAGTTAAATAAAGTAATTCGCCCTCGCATCCTTCCAGTAGCCGCAGCCCCTTCGCGTTGGGTTGTCGTAAAGGCGTCCATGAAAAAATCGCAAAACTCGTTCGCGGGCCACTTCGATGCGGCTATAACAAATTCTTATAGATGCTAGTTCCCGAAGAGAAAAAAAACTTACCGGGAGGGAGCTGCAACTGCAGCTCGCAGAGCAGGTCGGGCAGCCCTTGACAACATTGTGGCAAGTGTGAGAAGTCGAAGCTAAGCCCTCTGGTCAACGCAGACCCAATTGATCGTGACAGGCAGCGGATCAATTGACGGGGTGTTCGTGGGGATGCGGTTCGGGTTGTTGAGTGATTGCAGTTTTGCTCACTTTCTCGGCAAATCGACGGGAGACTACGGTGAGGACCAAAGTATCTTCGTACCTGCTATACCGCTATATGCAAAGTGTGGGGGCTGCAGCCTTGCTCGTGCACTAACAGCTATTGCAGGTGGCCTGCAAAGAAAAGTGTTATCCCATTGTTGCGGCGGGACCCGTTACAGCGATATTAAGAGTGGGGCTTCCGAAATATCGCTATAAAGCATATCTAGGGTAGCTGCATCGAAGACGATAGATGCATAAGGCTTTTCATGCCGAAAACACGAGGGCGTTCCTTCTTGAACTCTTTTTCCGCTCAGCTTTTCTGCCTTCTTTAGACTATCTCTCGCCCTAAGGCTGTCGAGGTTAAGTTCTCGCCAGCCTGCTCTAAAGTCAGCAGATCTGTTCTTTTCTTTTTTTCCCCGACTCTCCCTCGGCCTTGCACTTGGCAATCGCGGCTTCAGCATTCCTTCGGTCTCTCGCGCCTCATTCAGAGCCTTGCATCTATCGAGTGCCAGCCGGTCCACGCTGCAAACCATGGCTTTCGACAGCTCAGACGATGACCTGCCTATTGCGAGGGCAAATGGGCGTTGTGAGTCATCTCCAGTTTGCATCCTGACTTTTCTCCTTGTCTCTCTTCTCTCTTCGAACTCCTAGGATCGATCTATTCTCGGCTCACGCGCGATTGCGCTGGCGCTTACGGTCGAGACGCACCTCCATGTCGAATCGCGCGCAAGTAAGCATTGGCAACTGGCTAACCGTGGCATCAACTCTAGTGTCATCCTCGAAGATCTCTCGCGCCGAAGACATCGCCTTGGATAAGTCCATGTCCAAGCCCTCTGGAATGGCAGGCTTGTCCATCCGAAATGGACCCGTTGAGAACGGCGAGATGGACTTAGACTCGCCGTCTACCAACGGATCCAAGCGCAAGTCACGAGATTCAATCACCAAGGTGGACTACAAGGATGAGTCGGAAAGTGATGGTGAGCCTCTGGTAGGTGATGCCCTTCATAACTTAGATGGCGACCTCGGTGTAAGCGCTGTCAACTAACACTATGCGCTATAGGCGAAACGACAACGATCCAAAAAGGCCCAGGAGTCGGATTCAGACGATGAGCCTATGGTGAAGGCTAGAGGGAAGAAATTGCCGCCGTCTTACAAAGAGACTGCGCTCCCTGAGTCCTCTTCTGATGAACAGCCACTCGGTGTTAAGCTCGCTAAGAAAAAGGCTGAGATCGAGAGGAAAGGCGAACTGGAGGCCAAAGCAATTCGTGCTAAGGAAGCGAAGGCAAAGGCGACACCGAAGAAAGCCCTCAAGAACGAATCGGATGATGACCTACCTCTCGCGTCATCCCATAAGCGACAATCAAATGGCACGACTGCAAAGAGAAAATCTGCGGTCGTGAAGAAGGATGAATCTGACTCTGACGCTCCCATCTCCAAGAAGTCCAAAGCCGCCAGTGCCCCTGCCAAGGGGAAGAGAGCTTCCTCGGTAAAGGACACAAAGGATGCTAAGAAGGCCAAGGCCAAGTCTAAAGAACCCAGCGATGAAGATGAGGAAGAAGGATTTGAGTGGTGGAATGCGCCAAAGAAAGAAGATGATAGCATCAAGTGGAATACCCTTGAGCACAACGGAGTTCTCTTTGCGCCGGAATATCAACCTCTCCCAAAGAACATCAAGATGTACTACGATGGAAAACCTGTGACTCTCAGTCCGGAAGCAGAAGAAGTCGCTACCTTCTGGGCATCAATGATGACTGCTGCTTCTACTCACCACCTTGACAACCCTGTCTTCCGCAAAAACTTTTTCACCGATTTCTCTGATATCATTAAGAAGCATGGCGCCAAAGACGCGAGTGGCAACAAGATTGACATCAAGAGCTTCGACTTGTGTGACTTCTCCAAGATTGCAGAATATTGGGCTGCAAAGAACGAAGCTAAGAAAGCTATGACCAAGGAAGAGAAAGCAGCTGCCAAGGCCGAAAAGGACGCACTCGAAGCTCCATACCTATATTGCACGTGGGATGGAAGAAAGCAGAAAGTTGGCAACTTCCGAGTGGAACCTCCCAGCTTATTCCGTGGTCGAGGAGAGCACCCCAAGACTGGTAAAGTCAAGACTCGAGTGATGCCGGAGCAAATCACCATCAACATTGGCAAGGGTGCCAAAGTCCCAACTCCGCCAGCTGGACATAAGTGGAAGGCCGTCCAGCATGACCAAAAAGCGACATGGCTTGCCATGTGGCAGGAAAACATTAATGGCGCTTACAAGTATGTCATGCTTGGCGCTGCCAGTGATGTCAAGGGGCAAAGTGACTTCAAAAAGTTCGAGAAGGCCCGTGAGCTCAAGAAGCACATTGACAAGATCCGCCGAGATTATACTAAAGATCTTAAGAGCGAGGTTATGGCGGACCGTCAACGAGCTACAGCTATGTACCTGATTGACAGGCTTGCTCTCAGAGCTGGAAATGAAAAGGACACGGAAAACGAGGCCGATACAGTTGGCTGCTGCTCATTGAAATACGAGCACATCTCCCTGCAGCCCCCAGACCAAGTCACATTTGACTTTTTGGGTAAGGACAGTATCAGATACAACGAGACAGCTCGCGTGGATCCCCAAGTTTTCAAAAATTTGAAGCTTTTCAAGAAGGCGCCGAAGACTGATGGCGATGACCTCTTCGATCGTCTTAACGTAAGTAGCATTACATTCCTAAGATCTATACAGCATAGAATAATTACTAACAAGGAACTCCTAGACATCTCAACTGAACAAGCACTTGAATAGCTGCATGCCTGGATTGACTGCCAAAGTTTTCCGTACTTACAACGCGTCTCATACCATGTCCGAGCTTCTCAAGGAGCTGGGTAAGGACCCACGTTCCCGAGGAACTATTGCGGACAAAGTGAAGCTGTACAATGACTGCAACCGCAAAGTTGCCATTCTTTGTAACCACAAGCGAACTGTTGGCGCAGGCCACGAGCAGCAGATGCAAAAGCTTGGAGATCGCGTAAGCTTCTTTCCTCCCCCTTCTCTCGAGATATCTGTAACGAAAACAAGCTGCTAACTATTCATCAGATCAAGGGCCTCAGGTACCAGAAATGGCGGACAAAGAAAATGATCCTTGACATTGATCCAACTCAAAAGAAGAAGAAAGGCGCAGCTTATTTTGTGCGAGATGAGGATCTTGATGATGAATGGGTCAAGGAGCATCAGGCCTTTTTGGTTGATGAACTACGCACCAAGATCCAGAAGAAGTTTGAAAAGGACAATGAGAAGCTCAAGGCTAACAAGGAGCGAGTCATGCCTGAAAAGGAGCTCAAAGAACGCCTTCAAGCAGTCAAGGAGCTTGAGGCTAGATTCAAGAAGGAAAATAAAACTGGCAAAGTCGAAGCCGAGGGTAGAGGAGCGTCAGTCGACAAGTATCTGTCTTCTATCGACAAGATTGATGAGCGTATCAGGGTCTTGGAGACTCAAGCCGAAGACCGTGATGGCAACAAGGAGGTCGCCTTGAGCACTTCGAAGATTGTAAGTCTAAGAACAATGTTCGAGTGTGGGATTCGAACCTACGCCTCTTGTCTCGTGTAAGAGATGCTAACAATGGAACACAGAACTACATTGATCCTCGTCTGACGGTAGTGTTCTCGAAGAAATTCGATGTTCCTATCGAGAAATTCTTCTCCAAGACTCTGCGAGACAAGTTCCGATGGGCTATTAAGTCTGTCGAAGACGCAGAAGACTGGGAATTCTAAAGCGAAATTCACAGAAATGGAGCTTTTCACGGTGCTTGATGTAAGAAAATCTATTTCATATTTACAAGTTGCTTTTGCTTTTTTCTTTCCTCTTCATTGAAATCATTCCGCGGCCTCCACAAACAGAGGCATATATTTATATATACAATATACATTTACAGTAAGGGTCGCAGGCAATCTGCACCTTGAGGAATCCAGCCCAAATATCATTCAGATAGACGCGGCACAGCAAAACAGAGCACTATTTTTTTTTTTTCTCTATTTTTCAATTGTACTTTCACGGCTCCCACGAAACATGGTACGATGGAGTTTATGAGGGGTGACGGCGAAAAAAATGGAGAGATTCGAACATGGTCAAACGCACACAGCGGAAACATTGGGAGGAGGCTTGCACGCACACAAAAACGTGCTTATTTCGGGGTGTCTAGGGCGATGAACGGAGTCGTAAAAGGTAGAGTGAAAGAGAGAGGCGCAGAATTCTTTGCTTGCTCAGATTATTTCTTTTACGTTGGAGATCCGGCTGAGAGGGAAAGGGGCAAGTATAGGCGATAACGAGAAACATAGCGAGGAATTTAAGATAGCTTTGATCTGGTATAGCTTGAGCCATGCCGTATTGCTTTAATTGATGATTTAACTTGATGTTTTTCTTCCAATTGGTAGATGTGGGATATCATCAATGTTTGCTTCATTTCAATGCCAATAAATATTGCACAGTTAATAAGCGTTCGACAGGTAATACAGGTTGTCGACTTCATTGGTATGTGAGTCAACGCTTGCCTATACACATGGAGTGTATACAAAGATTTGAAATCTTACAGCATAATGCGACTGCCAACTTGTCCATCCTTCTCTTCGTGCTCATGCCATCTATAGTGAGTATCAAAAAGCTATGTATGCCGTGATATAACGCCCTGATAAAATGCAATTTCCGTGTGGAGCACTATTCCTCTAGCTTCTTTTGCCAGTTTATAAACCCCAATCGACATCTTCTTCCCCAATATATACATACCAGCCATTCATTACGCATCATCAGCCATTAAAACCGCTGTCGGTTCGTTCGTGCACTCATCATTAGATTCTTACAGCGAGTGCAAGCGCACCCATTGCCACATGGCCCAGCACAACCATCAGCAGCGACGGTATAGGCACACTCAATGTTGTTCCAGCGTTATCGCGCGCAATCCTGCCATTGGGATTGATGTGCCATCCACTAGGGATGCTCCCCCCTGTAGCAGATACACCATCAAGCCAGGGAAAGTCAGTCTGGGTGGCAGTAGCTGGGCTTTTATCCGTGCCGATGCCGCCCACGGGAATGGAAAGGACAATCGACGGGGAGCTATCAGGCGTGCTGGCTGTGGCCGTGGCAGTGAGGCCACTCTCGCCGTTTGCATTGCCGTTGATTTTACCGCCGACAGCTTGAATCGATTGCCACGAGCCAGAGTTGTTGCTGTAGACGTATTGCTTGCCCGTAGAGTAGTCTGTGATGCTGATGCTCTGTACCATCATAGTAAAGGGGCCTTTGCTGAAATCAGTAGGTCCTTCAGCCCATTTGACAGTGCCTGGGGCATTGGTGGCTGGATCACCACCGGCCCATGAACCGAACTTGACCTGCATCGGAGTCTGCGGGTATTGGTTCGATTCAGCATCGGCTTGAGTCAGAGTGCGCAGCACAGAATCGCCCGCCATCCAGACAATCCTGTCTTGTGTCCAGTCCACCGTGTACTTGATCCAATTTGCCTGAGTGCCCGAGACGGTGTGGAACTCTCCACGGTTGTAGGATGTGGTTTGGCCTTTGCCAAAGTAATTGGATTGCATCTGGTCCGGCTCAGCCCCAAGCCACTCCATATCAATCTCATCAAGGTCATCCGACTGTAACACCACCGATGAGACAATACCAGCACCAGGGGCAGCCTTCATAGTGACTTCCACCCGGCCAAACATGATGTAAAACACGGAAGTGAGCTGTGGAGCATCGCCACCACTTGCAACGGTAAACGAGGCACCATTGCTGTTGTAGGTTGGCGCCCCCGATGCGACGAACGAGTTGACGCTGCCCTTGGTGAAGTCAACGTTGACGCTCATGCCCAGAGCCGTGTCCGCGGGACATGAGCCTGTCAAGCCGCAAAGACATGTCGGTTAGTCGACAATTGCAAATCAAAACTGAGTCAACTGCCGTGACTGATCAACTTACCAGTTGTCAATGGGTTGCACCGGCTATAGGTCTGTGCCAGAACTGCTCCCGGCAGCGCCAGGGCAGCTACAGCCGCGCAGGCGAAGCTCGCCGCTCGTCTCATGGCTGCAAGGAGGAGCGCCAGAAAAATGACGGGTCGGAAGTCGAAACCAGGAACAAAAGCAGCAAAGGATAGTCCCTGCAAGCGATGCAGCCTCGTGCAGCTTGTGTGGCAGAAGGACTGGGCTAGTGCCACGCAAGGGCGAGGCCCGATAAGATAGTGCAAGCAAGCAAAGAGAGAGCGCAAATAAATGCTAGGTATGCGTGCTTGCACGTAATAGTAGCTGATGCTGCGTGATGCTGCTCTGTCGCTCCAATATGAACGTGCGTGTACGTACTTCGCAACTGGCCCAAAGTAAACAACACTTGGGCTTGGCCGAGCCAACCGCAAAGCACAGTAAAGCGCGCAAAAAAAAAAAAAAAAGAAGGATATGCAAGGAAACTCAGACTATGCCTTTCAGCATTCCAGTCTCAGAACGGCTTCAAAACGAGAGAGAGATGGGGAAAAAGATGTGAAGCTACGCAAATTTGGGAGCTGCGATGCAGTAAAACCAACCAGAATAAACAAATGGCTGGTTATAAGCGGGGGGGCCTTGCACCTTCCCAGCCACTCGAGTTGCCAAACGTCTTCGTCATCGAGGCCAAGTTCCAAGGCAGGCTCGTATCAAATTAACGCTATTTCTGGAGTAGTTGCCATACTCTTGTTTCCTGCTTTCCTTTTTCTCATGTCTCTTTTCCTTCATTTCCTTTCCTTCTTTTTGCCCTCGCCGGTTCTTGCACAAGACGTGTAAGCTAGGCAATTCCTCCCTCGCATCAACGACCCACCGCCTTCTCTCAATTTTCACTACCAACCGAATCATATGCTTTCCCACTTTGACATTTCTGCCTTTTCCTCATTCTCTGCATAATGCATATGCAGCCGTCGTTAGTGACTTTTCCCTCGCAGTCTTTCCGTAGGCTCTCTTTCCCCATACAAGTAGCATCTTCTTCATCTCCCAGCGTGCATTGGCGGTCAACCGCCACTCGTGCGCTGGCCTCTGGATTGACAGCTGTCCGACGTACCCAGCACTATTAATGCGGGTGGTTGGGACTTGACGCAGTAGCATGGCCGGCCCCTCCAGCCGCGTCCCGATTGGGTGTCGCTGCTTGAAGCCCAAAAGCGGGCCCCGGAGCCGAAGCGCAGAATTTCGGTGAGGGCAGCTCGCCGGCCTCCCGGCCTACCCTACAGGCCTCATATGGAGCTGCAGTACATGCTGGAACCCATTGGGCTTCTGACGTGGCGGCCGAAGGTGGAGGAGCGCCGGCAGCATCGTACGGGACATGCGGTGAAGGCCCGTCCATTGTGCCGTTTACCAGCGGCGGACTGGGTGCTAGGAAGGATGCCGTTGCGGTTCGACAACCCCAGTTGTGACGTCGTGCTCCTTTGAAGGCTTCTAACTTGCTCATGTCTGTGGGAATAGCAGCACTAGCAGGCAGTTGCTTTTCCATACAGTAGTCATGATGCTTGATAGCTATACAAGGACATATCGACATGGCCAATATCGTATCATATCACACACCCCGCGGGCTCACTCCCCAAGCGCAGGGAACGGGCCCTTGCAGCCTCCAGGACACAGCATTTCAAGTCTACCTGCAGTGTCCGGGGCATGAACCAGACAACAGTGTATCCAATGTGAATGTCAAGATTGTGACAGAGTCTGATACCCATTCACGTTACTCACCAGCTCTGCTACCTAATAGGTCTAGGCTCTGTGGTGTCGTGTAGGGAGAGCATTGTGGCGGCTCCGCAGACCGCCTGGACCCCTCCTTCAGTAAGGTAGGGTCCAAGCTGCCGCATCGCCAATCAACTAACAGCCGCGCCACTGGCCATGTTCCGGCTCGTATCAATCAATTGATAAGGTTTACCTTATCAATGGCATAGGGAAGACAGTGATTTCTCGTCAAATTAGACACAACGCACGGGTCGCTAGTCAATGTGACAGTTGTACGCGGTTTGTAGTAGCACTAGGCAATGGAGAAACAGGATAACCACACAAGCGTTAGGCCATTGGTAGATGCAGGAAAAGGCACAGCGTTGTTTCGGGCTTCAACTAACCCAGATGAGCCAGTCCAATCATCTCCATAATATCACACACCCATTGACTCTTCCCGAGCCGAGACAAGACACACGCCAGCTTGATCATGCACGTTGCATCTATGCAAGTCTCCCGGCAGGAATGCATGCCGGTCTCGGTTTTAGCAGCAGCCAATTGCTGATGCTTTTCCCCGACATGAGAGTGGCCAAAAAATAATAATAATAATAATAATAATAATAATAAAGAAAAGGAAAAAGAAAAGAAAAGAAAGTGATTACCCTAGCTGGTATTGTACTGGCCTAATGCGTGGGCAAAAAGGGCAGTCAGTCGTAAGACACAACGGCGAGCTAGCGCAGCAAATCGCAAGCTATGATCAAGATCTGTGCCCTCTCACACACATCTTATTACCCCTCCAACCCGGAAACCAGGCAAAAAAAATCCCACTTGTCTCATGATGTTAGACAGATTCTTCCATGGCCGTGGATCGTGCGTAGCAGCAAGAGAGCGAAATGACTGGTCTGATTAGCAGAGGTACTGGTAGTGAGAATATCACGAGTTCTAGTGTAAAGTTCAATATCGTCGAGGAAACCATATTGCCATCACATTGAGGCACATCATTCCAAGTCCGGCCGAATTCAATGTCACATACGACTGTAGCGCCGAGTCGGAGAGGATATCAATCAGGCGTCTGAGCTTATTTCCTGCTTACCCAGCAGAGATGCAGCTGGCTAGTTCTTTCTTTCCTTTTCTTTCCTCTCGCTATCCAGAAATCGAGTGATGGGATGCCACTTGGCTAATCTTCTCGTCCTACCAGGCCATCAGGGTGGTATGTAAGGTAGTCCTTGACCCATCCGATAGGCCTTTGCCCTGCAAGATTTGCCGCGGGAGCCGGAAATTCTTCTTAGAGAGAAGAAAAACAAAAATAAAGTAAGAGAATATGCAACAGGCTGCAGCTCGCAGTGTCACGCTGGACCCAAAAGCAACAGAATTGCAACTGCATCAATCCTTCTGCGGGCAGCTCGTACATTGGCCCAATTTCCCTTCTTACCCTCCGTGATCCGCATTTTCTTGTGGCACTGACCAGACTCGCGCTTTGATACGGGAGGAGTTAAAAACGGAAACAAACTATAACGCCACCCGAGCTGTAAGGAGATTTGGTTTTCCTTAAAAAAGAAAAGCAAAGTGAGAGAGAGAAAGATTGCAAAGGGGGCCACTAGACATGTCAGAAGTCAGAAGTCGAGCTTCTTAGCCTGCTTTAGCCTGGACCTCCAAGAGCTTTGCTCATGTCTCAGCTGTTGGTACGCCATATCGCTATACTGTACGGAGCAACGCACTCCATATTGATGACATGTCGGACTAAATGACGCGCGCCACTTCCTCGTGGGCACAGGGCAATAACCATGAGCAAAAAGCAAAGAATGGTGGTGCTATGCATCATCCTTCGTAATTCCCCGTGGCTCGTGTCTGTTGGTCGATCCGCCAGGCACTAGTCGAAGCTAATATCGCAACGCAGAACATCATCATCAGCATCACCGCATTGGCATGTACTGTAGTGCAGAGCCACAGTCTGCAATTGCCATCACAATCTTCACAGCTCACGGAGTGCTGTCGCCACCGGGCTCCCGTCATGGCCAGCATCCGTAGTCCGGTCCGTGCTCGTATTGATGTTCTGAGCCATCACACAATTACACGCGGATATCGGTAATTGTCTGTGAATGGCGCAGCAATATTCTCGGCGAGAGACCGTCTAGGGACTCGTGCGCACAGCTATTGCTTTTTCTTCTCTCCGTCCGGGTTGGCTGGAGCCACTCGGCTGCGCTGCCGCGCCGGCGCTTTTGAAATGAATAGCCCACACACCGTACGCCACTGAGTGAGGCGAAAAAAATGGAAGAAAAAAAGAGCCATGACTTGACTAGGAATTCCATCAGCAATTCGTTCCGTAGCGATATTATCTGTGTAATTTTAAAGAACCACCAACCCGTTGGCTAAGGGTCTCACACATAACATTTGTATGGGGACACGATTTAGCATGTAGGTATAAGCCTCAAAATATTTGGAGATCCACCGTTTAATACTACCTGTGGTAGCAAATTTTAAAGTGTTGCTAATTTCCACACAGTACCCCGTCCGAGAAGATGAAAATAGAATATTGTGACGTCCGTTAAGTGGACATTCGCTTGATTTAATTCACCTGAGCGTTTCTATTTTTAATAGAAAGATTGAAATGGCACCGATGAAACACTGACGTCCGCAGGTATATGAGGCCAATATGACATATCGCAGTAGCTAGAGTCAGTTCCCCGTACGGCGTAGCTGTAGCAAGATTTCATCAACAAGTGTATAGCTCGTAGCAGCCCGTAGCCCGTGACAATAGCTCAAGCAATTCGATTGATCGTGCGTGAACCCTCCTAGCTTGTTGCCCGCCCGCCCCTCCGGCCGTAGTTCTAAATTGCTGCTCACAGACCGCATCCCGCACTCTGCATTCAACGGCTCTAGCTGCTTGATCTTGTCAAGCCATGCTGTGCTGTCTAAGTGATTCACGTACCCTGCAGCCCCGTGGCGAGAAGGCAAACTAGCGCATTGTAGCGACCATAGTGATACAGAATACCCGCGGTTGACAGCTACTCATAGCAGCATAACGAGCTTTCTTGAGGTGGTTTATGCGCTCTCAAACGGTAGTAGGGTAGCATCGAATGACTGCCGGCATGATGGGGCGGTTGAACCTTTGCTAGCGAAACGGCCTAAGCCAGCCGCTCACATCCGCGCAACACTAAATGGTAGGCCTAGATAGTCGCCAGTAGCAAAGGGCAGAGTCGACCGATAGCGGCTGTTCTATCTGGCGCCACTTTGACTGCCGCGGAATCGCTAAATCGGAATTGCTGGACGAGTATTTCGCTGCCTTCCGCAGAAAACTTCCGTGGGCATATCTGGAATCGCCGACGTAGCAGGCGCGATATTGAGCTGAGGCCGGGCATGAATACAGGAATGGATACGCCATACCGCCGTACGAGCTGCCAGCACCACCCGGGACCTTCGGTTGCTGTGCCCTTGTAGGACCTCCCATCGTGAGGACGACTACCTGGGAAGATTGGCTATGGAAGGTCGAATTGTGGGCCATGAAACCTTCCAGAAGCTCCATGGGCTTGGGTTGCGGAATGCCCAATTGGCCATCCTAAGCCCATGCTGGAATAAGTCGTACCTGCGCTAGCCCGGGGGATGCCCTGGCTAGCCTTTTGCCAGCAATGCCTCTCTCCACTGGGCTCTTAACATGGCACAGCGAGTTGATTTACCATGGTCGCGGTAGCGGGTCGGCCATAGGCATTGAGCAGCCGAAGCATTGAGCCCTTTCTGCCGTTCCCAGCAATGGACCCTTCTCCCCCGTAGTGCCGGCATGAAGTGGTGATATGCCGTCAAGAACAGAGCAATGCGGCCTTTAAAGACGAGGCACGCTGAAACATATGGCAAAGGCGAAACATAATGCCCAATGGTTTAAAACAAGTCTAAGCCGTGAAAATCACCCGTGCCGCATCCATTGTTATGCCTGGAGCGGGGAAGCCTGCTTGAACGTCTTCTTCTTCGGCAATAGCACTACTGGGTGCTATCCAGTAGTAGTTCTTGTAGAGTAGGTAATCCCTACTAGTAGCAGCACTTGCTTGCAAGCAAAGGTCGTCTCTCTCGGCTCACAAAGGGTATAAAGAAGGACGGATAGAAGACTGGCGTTGTTCTTCCAGTGGACCGTTGGGCACACAATTTGCCATGGTGCCGTGCCATGGCCAAGCAGAAATCCGGGGAGCGGGTAGACCGCTAGGGTCCGGTGGCAAGGGCCAATTGATCCCGGTCCGCCAGACCACTATGGTATCAGAGCGAGATGCTGGCCACACGGCTGCGAATCCGGGCCGCTGCTAGTCTTTGCGCATTGTACAGTGAGAGCTTTGTCTCCCAGGGCCCTGGTCGTTTTGATCTCAGAGATTAAGTCCTGACTCGTCCGCATCCGTCAAAGTCACTTGACATTGGCCCTTGAACTCGACGGTGTAAAAGGCGGTGGCAATTATCGACTCAACTTCCCTTTCCCGCCTCTGGTCGAGCAAATGCTTGCCAGGATGCATCACCGGCTGTGAGCTCCGTACTCCATAGTTGATATGATAGTTCCTAGGCTTGTAGGCGCCAAATGGAGCAGATGGACTCCATGAGTTATCTCGATTTGCCGACCATGTCAGTGCTTTTGGCCTCCTCCTATCAAGGTGAGGACGGACCATCGAGCGTATTTTTCGTTCGAAATTTTCTTCTCTGCGTGTACAGCATGCGGTGTTGGCTGTGCGTAGAAGATGACGCTTGTGAGTTAATTTGGCTAAATCTCGTAAGCTACCCCAAAAGGAAGTAGCGGTGGACAATTTTGACACATTGAGCAAAGAAAACAATAACAGGAATTGCAAGAGCGCAAACCAACGGTGAAAGACACAACGTGCAGAATGCTTGCAGCAAGAAAACTGCCTTGAGGTGGGCAGATTGTTGGCAGGATCCAGTTAGACTACTATCCGCAATAAGCAAGCTGCAGAGGCGGCCCAACCGGAGCATGACTTGTACAAGAATAGTGGCGAGCAGCCAGCTTGGGCAGCGCGCATTGGCTCGAGCTGCTGCCAATAGAAGCCTGTAGTGTCCCAAGTAGTGCAGCTCCCCATGTCGGTTTAGAAGGTCGACTACGACTCTTCTAGGGCTCTCGCTCGAGTCCGGGGACGCTGTCGCAGGCATCCGTAAACCAGTGACCGGTGCCACAGGCTGCCAGGGGTCGTCCGAGTCAAGAAGACCGCCTCGTCTATACTGGAAAGATGCAGCAGTTGTCGTACCCTTGCCCTACCCAGTGCCAGGCTGTCTGAGAGCCCGCCGGAGTTGTGCTAGCAGTGCGATCTGTCGTCTGCAGATGCCAGAGACACCTCGCCTAGCAAGGATGTTGCCGAAATCTTTTCTCTTTGTTCCAGGCGGTGGACGCTGCCGGTTCCGCGAGCAGTAGTGCTTGGCATCCTTTTTGCCTCTCTTTGGCGAAGCGGCGAAAAAAAAAAAAAAGCTTTCCTCGCGCAGCCTGTCAAGCACCACCATCCTGGTTTCTGGCGGTGTCGGTTGGGATCCCCTCCCCTCTCGGCTGCCAATTGAGCGCAGCATGTGCAAATACAATCTTCAGAGCCTCAGAGCGATCAATAGTCGGTGGCCATGCAGACGACGGACGAGGATCTGTGGAGAAAAAAAAAAATCTCGGGCGCGCTGCGGCTTTGCTGGCTGGTTCATCTTGCTCTTTTGTAGCTCGTGTCGCTCTACAAGATTAGGCTATTGCCTTAGTCGACCCAGGTTTGCGGAGGCGGGTAGTGACGCTTCGCTGCAGCGGCCCTCTGCTGTTCTGCTGTGCTC
This sequence comes from Trichoderma erinaceum, assembly GCA_026401215.1. Lineage (NCBI taxonomy): Eukaryota > Fungi > Ascomycota > Sordariomycetes > Hypocreales > Hypocreaceae > Trichoderma > Trichoderma erinaceum. The sequence continues at coordinate 138,205 of JALIRY010000039.1, forward strand.
TGGGCGAACAAGGCGACGAGCTGACGACGGTTACCTGGAGCAGCTTCAGACGGGTCGAGGGCGGGTGGAGAGAGAAGCGTCGGTGCTAGGCCAGGCTGGGGACGACGGGAGGTGGTGATGCATCGTGCATTGCACAAGGCCCCAGTAGCCTTTTGTGCTAGCATGCGGTGTACAAGCAGGACGGATTGGCACAAGCGCAAATGCGTGAGTGAGGTGGCAGCTCCAGATACCTGCCAGGGGGGAGGGGGGGGCGAAGGCCAGGCGGAACGAGCCCTGAGCAGCTGTGGGCGGTACCTGCATACGGCGGGCTCCAGTGGCCGCATTGGTTCCTGCATGGCTGCGTCTGCAGCGCAGTGGCGGTCTCTTCACAGTGGGGACGCGCCAGGCTGATGCAATGGCCAGGCGGTGGGGGACGCCGGCCAGTCACAGCGCCAGATTGTGCATGCGCGGGCGATGAAGCGTGCACTTCGTATATGCTGCGATTAATGACCCCGGGCCTGGGGAGACATAATTTGCTGCTTTGTCGGTCAACCCATTGAATGCTGGCCGGCCACTTACTCGCACTCCCTCATGCACACTGTAATGTACATACTTGTAGTAGGTATGCGTCTCCATTCATCACATCATGATAAATTACATAGTGCGGCCAACGGGGCCGATTGATTAATTGCTCGCACAACAGTCGTCTGTTGGTTGCCCGGGGTCACAGTTGTCGGCACAATGTCGGTACGGGGCGGAGCGCCGCCTCTTTAATTTAGCAACACGGGGCCTAGCACCGTCTTGGGCGTAGCAGCGCCGTCGACGGCCAACGGCGCAGAGACGGCGAGTGATAGTGGCAGCACTTGGGACGATCCATTTGTTATTTGCTGTGCCTGATCGTTTGATGTGATTGCCTGTTCCGGCTAGCAAATCAATTTGACGGACGGCGCTTGCGCCTGGCGCATGTTCTCCAAGTGTTCTTCAATATCCCGTTTCGTCCGCACGTGCTATCCGCGTCCAGCGGGTGGAGGATCATCCCATAATTGCACATCATGCGCACTTGGAGCTTCTGCCGGAGCATTCGCTTATCCTAGTGTGTCGGTGAAGGCAAGAAAATACCTGCCTGCTGTACATACAGTAATGAGAGAAATACAAGTACAATGGATCAAATGGGGTTATGGATCAAGGACCCTTCATATTATTACATGCTGCTACCATTACGGTGTACCAAATGCTGCTGTGCACAGCAATGGCCCGGGCCTGCCGCTGCCAGGGCCTGAACGCTGAAGTGGATTTGTCCGAACGTCCACGCAATGCGGTATATCGATAAGTAGGTAAAAAAAACAAGAGATTGATTGCCTTGGACGGGAAAAAAAGACGCCTCTCTGCTGCTTTGTGCAAGGTTCAAGGGTCTGTGCACTTTGTTCATGCACTTCTTCCCTTCTCGACTCGTTATGCAGCACTAGAGTTTCAGATTAATCTGCGCAGCCAATAGGACCGCAGCCACCGTTCCAGCATATGGCATAGGTCCGTTACGTTAGCGACGGCGGCAGCCAATGCTGGCATCGTGCGTGTGATAATCGGCGGATGCTGCAGGCGCAAGATTCCTGCTGGGCATTGAGTGTGTACGGAGCATTGCAGGCACCGTCACCAAACGTCAAGTCGCTGACACTGCTAGACGGCACCGACGTGACGGCTCGGACTGGATGAAACCCTCTGCATGCGGGACGAGCCTGTAAATCACATCACACACACACACACACTCTCTCTCTCTCTGCACGCACACTGCACGCGCATGAGGATCAATGCTTCCCGCTCGGCTCTGATAGGGCCATCTTAAGTATGGGGAAATTGGATGTTGTGATAAAGACTTGGCTTGTAGTAATCAGAGCCAGATGCTCGCGCAGCACATGCTCTCCGTTTCGATAAGACGAACCCCAGGACAATTAGCATCGGCTCTATCAACTCAACCTGGCTTCGGCCTACAGAGTCCCATCGTTTCTCCAACAACTACCTAGAGATACCACCTCTTTTTTGCCCTTTTTGTCAATACTAGCGGAGCCGACTTATACTATTGCCATCTAGGTATCTTAGCAAACTGCCATAGTCCTTCCAAGACAAGACTAACAGCAAGCCACCAATAAACGAGTGCTTCTACTTGCTAGTCCGCAGTGCTACCGCTGCAAGCAAACAGGCAGCCTCTTTATTTTCCCCAGCTGCACGGTGATGGACCCCAATGGCTCGCCAGACATTCTGGCTAATGAGAATATGGCCCGAATGGACGAAGGCGAAATAGACAAGCGATTGCAAAATTGAAACAGCCCTCCCACCCATCTTTCGACACACCGTTAGATGCCAAAGTGGCGGCCATGCAGGCTGTTTGTCTGGCAATAGTACGGAGGAATGGCTGCATGCGACAGCCTATCGGACGGCTGCCAGGGCTCGCTTAATCATGTACGTACACCGTACAAAGGGAAAAAGTGGGAATGCATCCCGGCAACCACCCATCGCTGTAATTGCGGTGACAGTTGCATGTGTTTTGTCTTGGATTGTTCCCATAAACAAGCACGTGCAAAAGTACTCTACGACGCTCTTCATCACCATTGTTGGTTGAGATGAGGAGAAGGAAGTTACATGAACGCTAGGGCACGCCAGCGCACAAAGATCGCCCTGGACGACAGAGCCATTCCCACTCTTTTCCGCAATCGACAACACTTGTTATGACTCGCTTCAGCAGCCTTCACGGCCAATGGTGAAACTGGCGGTTTGCTGTGCCGGGGAAAGCCACCGACTTGGAGTCGAAGTGGCTGGCTCCGCACGGAGTACAGTTAGCTTCAATGCCTTCCAGTAGCCTTTAGCGGGCCGGAGAACCCACCGGCGAGTCGACGGCCGTGGCTCGATTCTCAGCCCAGGCGATGGGGGGGCCTGGAGCCTCAATGGGGCAATTTTGCGGGAACGCGCGGGGCCACCAGGCGATAGCGAGCGCGGTTCTACGTTTGGCTGTCCCGGAGAGGGAGGAGGTTGGACGGAATGGAAGCTTTGCTGGAATCTTTTGGCACGAGGCGGTATACATACATATGCCAACACATAGGCGACTACGGCAGAGAGAGGAGGGGTTGAACATGGGTTGTGGTTGCTCTCTCCATGCAGCAGCAGATACAACAGAGGATACAAAGCAAAAGAAACGAAAGGAGTCGATTAGGAGCGAGAAGGGACAAGAGAAAAGAGAGGCAATGCAAATACGGATATTTTAGTTTCTGCGGGAAGGGGGTGCATCTTGTTTGGCTGCAAGATTGTTTGCCACGCTGCCCGTATTTTTCTTATTTCTCTTTTTTTTCGTATACCTATACTGCAGCCTGTTCATCTAATCCAGGTAAGCACGTTGCTCTTGTCTCTCTTGTCTCTTGCTTTTACTACTTGCGAGTTGGCGTTTCGTATTTGGGCTCTTGTGTGTGGCTACGGGCTCCAATACCACTGTCCCGGCCAGAACTAGCGCGCAGCACTAATTTGACACAAACAACAGAAAAGAGTCCTAATGCATAAGCATTATGGAGCACATACGAGAAGGCTAGGAACAAAAGTGTGAAACAGATGACGAAAAAAGGTGGTATTGAGTGTATAGCACCGAGTGGAGCTGGCCTATGCTATTCTTGTACAAAAGTACAGTGGTACATAAAAAAAATCACAATCCACTCATGCAGTCTGCTCCTCTTGGATTGGGATCGACGCACTAGGCCTAGTTCTGGCAACTGGGCAATATGTCAGATCCCGTTTGGTTGTCGATGGCCACCGTAAGACCAGATCAATACCACAGATACTGTAGGTATTCGTGCTTGTGCTAGCAGGCTGCAGGCTTATAACAATGGATGAAAAGAAAATACCTGCCTTGGTACCTACCACAACCAGTAGGACCTGCACAGCCTGTGTGACTGCTACCGGCTCGCAAAGATTCATCAAATCGATGGATGGATGGATGGATGGATGGATGGATGGATGAGTGAGCTGACTGGCCCGTCGAGCAGGTGAATATAGAAGCACATAAGACATCCACTCAACTGATAATAGTATGTATGCCCTGACGTGACAAACACACCATCACATAATTAAACAGCCTGGGCGGCAGCATGGCCAAACAAACAACTCTCTTCAGCCGTTGCCAGTTGCTGTGGATGTAACATCAAGCCCCATTCCCACTCCGTCGGCCAATCTGGCACCCGCATTTGACGTCGTTTTGCCCTGACCCCAAGATTGCGATAGGGTTTGAGGTTTACGATTGGAGCACCACCGTCATCTCGAAGCATTCCCACTCCCACTCTCCTAGTGACAAAACGGCCGGTTTCACCTGAGCTACTAGACACTTGAATGACTTACAACCACTGGAATAGCTGAGCGGCGCCTCGCCCAAGCAGCGATATCATGTGCCTTGCAGCGGTGGGGATTGTACGTAGGTGTGACGCCAAAAGTCCCAAGTCCAATGGCTGTGCATAGTCGAGCGTGCGTCAGTGTGCAGAGCTGAGACGGCGGCTTTTTTTGTGCAAGCTGTGAGGTTCTGCCCTATCAATCGCACCACACGGCACTTTGCAGGGCTTGTGACGCGCTCACATTGTGCTCGTGCTGCGCTGTGAGTGGCCGGCGAGTTGGCGGAGGGGGGCGCATCGATGGGAAAAATGGCGCGCACAGAGGCAGCCTGTCAACAGATGGGCAGCGAGATTTGCGTGCAGGCTAGAGCAAGAGCAGTGCAGTGCAGTCTGGTGCTACCACCTGGAAAGCTTTAGCACGCGTAGCACCTGTGCTTGGAATTTTTAGTGGGCGGTGGTACCTGTTTAGTTTGGATGGGACGAGTGGTAGCAGCTGGATTGGCGCCGGCGCAGGCCACTTGCACTGCATACCCGCCAGTCTGATAGCCTGAGCGCCGTCTGGCTGATGCCATAGGCGGCCGCTCGCCATCAGGTGTGCGTGCGCGTGGGATTTAGCATCAAATCATCGAGCAGACAAGACGAACGGCATGGCAATCTACGGCCCAATCATCGGCACTACCGCCGTTGAGATGTCATTTGCGAGGCATCCATCTTGTCGAGCTTTTGAGGATCTCGTGGGCTCTTTTTTTTTTTTTTTTTTTTTTCTCTTTTTTTCCCTGCTCTGTGCGCACGCGCGCCCACACCTCCAAGACGGATTGTGATAAGATGTGATACTAGCCGTATGCGCGCGATAGCAGCAACAAACAACCGGGGAAAAACAGCATTCATAGGCTCGGTTGATGATGGTGGCTTTTTTGTTCACCCTCTCTTTTCTTTTTCCACTTGCTTTTACTTTTCTTTGACTTGTCTATCCTAAGATAGTAGCTGCAGTGGAGAGAGAGAGAGAGCCTGCGCGTTTGTTGCTGTGCCTGTTGCGGTGCAGCCGAGAGGCAGCAACATTTTCTCTCTCTCATTACATACATACATACTGTACAGTATGTTTGTTCCTTATGCCGTATGGACGGCTGCACTCTGGACGTTACGCTCGCTCGTATGTACTGGTAAGCCCACACCACAAGTTCAGTCCAGAATTAGAAAATGTGGCTGCGCCCTCGCCCTCCCGCGGTTGACTCAAAGCCAGCCAGCCAGTCATCTCGTTAATTTGCACGGCACAAACGCCCACTGCGAGATGGGTTGATGGGACTCCAAGCAAGTCTGAAAAGTGCGCGTTGTTGCTTGGCTGGGAGGAGCCATACGGAGCCTAGCACCCGCCGCCTCGTTCCAAGGTTTTGATTCAATGTGATTTGGTTTGATTGCATTGCATGCAATGCTACGGCCATGTAACTTGTATTCATGTAGAGCTATTACTCGTGCTATGCTATGGACGCTGCTAGCTCGCGCGCTCACCAGACGAGAGCGCAGAGTCGTGTTGTCTCGGTGGTGAGGCCCACCGGCTTAGCAGCCCGTACCCACTGCCAGCAGAGCCAACGACTCGAGCTTGGCCTGATCAACTGCGGATTTTTTTGTCAACTTCCCACCTGGGCCTGCTAGCTCGGCACTAGGTACGTACCGCCTCCACGGACGCTCTCGACGGCCACCGGACCAGGGTCTCGTATACTAAACTAAGGGATCCCTGCAAGGCCGCTGGACCTTGGAGTTGGGTCCTCGCAAGGTTCACACACCCCAGGCGCTATCCTGGTCACCTCAGACATCCCAGACGTGCTAAGACACCCTGGCCCAACTCGACTTTGCACACCACTCGCCCCAGACACCTCACGGCCGGACAGGGGCCAGGGAGGGAAGCCTGTCCCGTCATGTCCGCGCAACGGATCCTGGCTTTTGGCCCGCCGTCGAGTGAGACAGAGTGGACATGGGCCTTCGTGGAGGCAACGGAGCGTTCCCACCTTTGGCTCTGCCTATCGGTCGATTGATGATCTTGCTTGGGCTTCATCGTCCTACTTATCCTGCCATGGCCCCCCGCCGAAGCCATCAACTCATCTCATACGATCGACAACCTTGAGCTTGTGTGATCTTGTTTTTATACCCTCGATTCTTCCTTCTTTTGCGACCTGACATTCTTTGGACCCTCGATATAATTCTTCGAGACTCCTTCCCTTCTTTTGCTCAGCCATTCTTCGTCCACTCGCATATCCTCTCTTCAATCTTGTCTGTTTGCGCCAATACCATACAACGCAACCAGCACACATCCAAACCAAACTCCTCTTCAGTCTTTTTTGACAGTCATCCATTCTTTATACCAGAGCCGGAAACGACCTGACGACAAACCAAAACCACTCTTTCCCTGTCTGACCAATTGCCTGGGCAATTGTATAATACGGAACGCTACCTACTTATTACCAATAACTATAACACTTAATATTTAAATATTATTCGGAAGCAACCACAGAAAGGTTAGACAAGCCGAGCAACGATGCCCATTTGATGATGATGATGCCAGAGGAACACCTGAAGAGCTAACACTCGCTGCAACAAACAGAGAAACAATGGACGGTATGATGTCTCAGGCTATGGGACAGCAAGCGTTCTACTTCTACAACCACAACCACGACCACAAGATGGCCCGCCAGGCTATTTTCGCACAGCAGATGGCCGCCTACCAGATGGTACCAACCCTGCCGCCCACGCCCATGTACTCGCGACCAAACTCCTCCTGCTCTCAGCCCCCGACCCTCTACAGCAACGGCCCTTCAGTCATGACTCCCACAAGCACACCTCCGCTGTCCCGCAAGCACATGATGCTGGACGCAGAGTTTGGCGACAACCCCTACTTCCCCTCTACTCCTCCTCTGTCCACCTCTGGCAGCACCGTCGGCAGCCCCAAGGCCTGCGACATGCTGCAGACCCCCATGAACCCCATGTTCTCCGGTTTGGAGGGCATCGCCATGAAGGAGGCCGTTGACACTACTGAGAGCCTGGTCGTTGACTGGGCCAGCATCGTCTCGCCACCCTTGTCGCCTGGTATGTGATTTCCCCCGACATCTTTTAATTAATTTCCGCCGCCGTTGCATCGAACATTCCCTTCCTTCCATGGAAGTAAAAAAAGAAGCAATAGGCGGAATTGCAACGTAAAATGAATATTGGGGCGGGACACAGGCTAATCCGCTTTGGGCAGTGTACTTTCAATCCCAGGTTAGCAAGGTGCCTTCGCCCACCTCCAGCCCAAGCGACATCCTGTCCACAGCCTCATGCCCTTCTCTGTCTCCCTCGCCAACTCCCTACGCGCGGTCCGTCACATCAGAGCACGATGTTGATTTTTGCGATCCTCGCAACCTGACCGTCTCCGTTGGCTCCAACCCCACTCTGGCCCCGGAGTTTACCCTGACAGGCCTGGCCGAGGACATTAAGGGCGAGCAGCTGTCCACCGCCCAGCCCACCTTTGACTTCAACCCAGCCCTGCCCAGCGGTCTGCCGACCTTTGAGGACTTTTCCGATCTGGAGTCCGAGGCCGACTTCAGCAACCTGGTCAACCTTGGTGAGGTGAACCCCATTGACATCTCTCGCCCTCGTGCCTGCACCGGCTCTTCTGTTGTCTCTCTGGGCCACGGAAGCTTCATCGGTGACGAGGAGCTGAGCTTTGAGGACAACGACGCCTTCGGCTTCAACTCTCTGCCCAGCCCAACTTCATCCATCGACCTCTCCGACGTCCACCAGGACAAGAGACGCAAGAAGGAGAAGAAGGAGATCAAGCCCATCATGAACACTGCTGCCAGCGGCTCCCAGTCTGGCAACGAGCAGATTGGCGCCACTCAGGCTGCCTCTGCTGCCTCCGACTCCAATGTTTCCTCCGCTTCTGAGGATCCTTCTTCTTCCATGCCCGCTCCCACCAACCGCCGTGGCCGCAAGCAGTCTCTCACTGAGGATCCCTCCAAGACCTTTGTCTGCGATCTTTGCAACAGACGCTTCCGTCGCCAGGAGCACCTCAAGCGACACTACCGCTCTCTGCACACTCAGGAGAAGCCCTTTGAGTGCAACGAGTGTGGCAAGAAGTTCTCTCGCAGCGACAACCTGGCTCAGCACGCCCGCACCCACGCTGGTGGCGCAATTGTCATGAACCTCATTGAGGATGGCTCAGAGGTCCCCGCCTTTGATGGCAGCATGATGGCTGGTCCAGTGGGTGATGACTACAACACCTATGGAAAGGTCCTGTTCCAGATTGCATCTGAGATTCCTGGAAGCGCCAGCGAGCTCTCTTCAGAAGAGGGTGATCAGGGCAAGAAGAAGCGCAAGCGCTCTGACTAAACGACTTTGGTCCATGACTACCCATATACACGCCTGACATGATAATTCTTACCGATTCTTGCTACACTTTCTCGCTCACTAGCTTGAGGAGAAGTGTAAGCCCTATTTTCAACACATACACTTTTACCTAGAGGAGGTTATATACTACATACAGGGAAAAAGCTCAAGCGGTTATGATTGCATTTTCAAACCTTCAGTTCTTGTATCGACTTGCAACATCATACTGATGATATTCTTTTTATATCGGGATTACCCAATCCCCTTATCTTTTCTACACTTTATTTTTTTGCATCATGACAAAAAGGTTCGACACAGATCGAACTTGGAAGAGGACATGAGTTTTTTTATTTACTTTTGGGCGCGCATGGCGGACTCTTTTCTTTTTCTTTTTTTCTTTTTATCTTAGATTTCTTTTTATATATTTGGCACTCACTACGACGGCATTCCAATCAGTTGGCTCTGCCCCTGTTATTGCACACAAGTGTAATAATCCATCGCGAGCGATGGCTGGAAAAGTCGTTTTTGCCATGGTGGGAATAACTGAAACATAGAGACGGGATGCTTTGAATAGCATCAAAGGCCAGTGGAGGATCATTACCACCAATCATTTGGAAGGTTGATTCCTTATCTTTTAGTACATCAATTTTTGATTTGTACTGCTCTTCATTGAGCACGTGGGTTTAATGGCAGTGTGTGCGGGTCGCAATCAATTTTTTTTTTAGGGAGAAAGATTTTAACTTGACGCTACGCCAAACCAATAAGAAAAAACACTGTTGCCAAAAATAACTTACTGAATTGTGCCTCTTTGAGATGGTGACTGAATGTTTGCCTGCGGCCAGTGAAAGTTTGTTACGAATTTCTTTGTATATAGAAATAGGAAATGGGATATAGACTATGGGACTTAGACATTTTAGACATACTAGACACACTATTACTAGACATAGAAAAGAAATCATGTTAACTAAACTCTGTCTCTCTTGCCTTCTTACTATTCTATCATAATTGGTCTGCTTGGGGTAAACTTGTGTGCGTGGTGTGATACTACTACTACTGTACGCTCAAGCAAGCCGTCTTACTTCCCGATACAGAGCCAAGAGCGGCTTCGTCAAGATAACGTTCTTACCACCCCTCGATTGCTCCTCTGTTCGAAAAGCGATGTGTAGGATTCTTCTACGAGTTATCACAAACACAGCATATAACGACAAGAGTTACGCTCTTGAACCGTTTACCCGCCTACATGATACCCTTATCTGCAACAACTACAACTAGAACCCTAAAACCTACTAGTAGGTCAAGAGTTGATAACCCTTGACTACCTATTCTTCTACGAAGCGAATAAAAGGAAGGGGGAGGTGACAGAAAGAGTGACAGGTGAGAGGGGGGGAAAGGGAAACTTGTTTGACAGTTTATGACCTGTGACATCTCTCGTCGCAAGAAGGGGAGGGGGGGGGGGGGGGGATTCAATGGCAAAATGAGCAATGGCCCAAAAAGAACAATTGATGGAAGAGTTCGCCGGGTTGAGCGAGTGGAGAACATTTGCGGCATTACTGGCTGTTCCTTATCCGGCAGGCCATGGCCCTGCATGGGTTGCTCTCTTGGTGAGGCGTAGAGTTCAGCTCACATTTTCTGGATTTCCTTCTGTGACGGTTCTATACATGTGGGGATGTACCTACTTCTTCCTACAGTAGTTGCCCTGGCTAGAGGAGGAGGGGGATGAAAAACGACCCCGTCGCGTCTTTCTCCGGCCCCATACTCAGACCAGCCATGGATAGCGTAGTAGCAGTCGCCGTAGTTTGAACTCGGTACTAGGAAGCTGGGAGGAGGGGAGGGGAGGGGACCTTGCCTGGTCTAGGTAGCAATATAGAAGGATAATAGAAGAAACGAACGAAGAAAAAAACCTCCTTTGCGTTTGATCCATTTCGCGGGGACGCTACCTCAGGTACAGCCAGGTACTGTAGGAGAAAAAAGTGAGCCGTCACATATTCGCTTAATCGTACGGGCTTGCTCGGTGGCATTCTTGGGAAGTATCCTTTGTCGGAGAGAAAACGCTAGCGATAGGCTACTCGTACAAGACCCCCCCCCTTCGGCGTAGTCTGAAATATACCAAGCCAGGCACGGCGGCGCTCCGTGCCTACAGGAAAGTCGTGCGACTCCATATCTACGATGGAGCTAATCTCTCGCGCAATCTATCCGGGGGCCGGGTATGGCCCGTCTGGTCCGTTGAAGAGGGAACGTGCCATGCCCAGGGCTCACTCTTTAGGCAATGCGGAAACGCCCTAATATGGGATGGGGACCAAGGCCGGCCATTGTTGAACGGTCCCTGGACTAGCTCATAGCTGGGAGGGGTTTGGAGCTTTCGAATTTAGGCCCGGGGTGTGGGCTCTGGAAATGGTGGAAATGAAAGATTGGTGATGCGCTGCTACGCCATATTTAGACAGGCGAATAGCTTGGCCATCATGGTCCCTGATAGAGTCCTCCCCCCAGTGGCGTTTTTTTCTGGTGGCGACATATTAATTTGGAGGCGAAGCAAAGGGCTATCTCGTGTAGTAGCAGTGGCTAATTAACTCGACGGTGGGTTTCGGTCAATGGAGCTATTCGGTGATAGCTTTGGGTGTTCCTGGTCCGCGGTGCTGGGTACATGTGTGCCAAGCGAAAAGCAAAAGAACAAATTAGTGGGCGTTATCGAAGGCCAGTAGAAGGCATACCCTCGTATCGGCTCCATATATGAGAGAGCATACGGAGTTCGGAGTGTACTCTTGGCTTGCAGGCTCGGAATCCAGCCAGAGATGCCTTGAACTGACGCTTATGCGGAGAAGAGCATCATTCTTTGCGGGCGTCCTGGAGAGACTCGGCCGATGGATATTGCTCGAGTGCCTGTCCATGTTCATCTCTGCCGATGAACACCATAAGCACCAATTGACCTTGTCTCACTCCAGGCTACTAGTATCTTGGTATCTGTGCTATATTAGCACTCCAAGCTATTCACTAGCATATCAAGGAACTGGACTACTGATCCGTATAGCTCTTCTCGTAGCGCCTGAGCTTGGAGCAATCAATGGCCACCCCCACAGAAGACTAAGGGCCCAAGGGCCGTAGCACAGGGCGCTCATCGTCCTGCTCGAGTCAGGGCCTCATTTTAGGAGCGCGAGTAATACTAGCAGCGTAGCTGATAGACTGCCAATAACTAGCATGGCACACGTGCTCTCATAGCCTTCTTTCGCCTTCAAGGCCGGCGCATACTAACGCCGATGGCGGGTGAAGGGTCGCTAGCAGTAGAGGATCGCCGTTGCTATCATAGCTTGATGCGGAGTAAACATGCGCTGATGACGGAAGATGTGTCGTTAGTTTGCCAACTAGGACAGGCGTGCGGTTGTTGATATCTGCCTAGAAGCCTCTTGTGCTCAAGCTGAAAGAATTAGACCATGATAGCCCTTGTGCTAGATTAGCGTGAAGAAGTCTTATCTCAGGGTTGAAAATTGGTGATGTGGGCTATGGGTGACTGAGTCGTATCAGCCGCACGCTATAGGCAGCTTTGCGGCACATGTTGCACTGCGCACGAGATGAAGAATTCGAAATTGGGAAACAAAAGTTATGCTATGTCTTGTCAGCAGAGACTCGTTATGATGTATGTGCTTGCGAATCTTTTTTTTTTTTTTTTTTTTTTCCGCTTTTCCAATACTCTCTAGAAGGTGATGTTGTGGAAACTTGAGGTTGGTAGATGTTGAGATCTTGTAAGCGTACCGAAAAAAAGATAGCACCAAAAAAAAAAAGTTGCATGCACGTGAGAGCTTTGATGCGCATTTTGGACCTCACAAGTTTTGTGCATACAGGCTGCAGTGCGAGCTCTAATCCAGCCCAAGAATGGCCACCGAATCATTAAATGTGATTGCGCTTATTTCGGGAGGCAAAGACAGCTTCTTTAACCTGCTTCACTGCATTCGTCATGGACATCGTATCGTGGCCCTGGCAAACTTGTATCCAGTGGTAGATGGTACCACAGGAGCTCTACAAGATGTTCAGTTTATCGATCCAGCACAGGGGATAATATCGCCGGCTGCAGAAGATGCAAAGCCTATCGAGGAAGACCTGAATAGCTTCATGTACCAGACGGTTGGGCATGAAGTCATCCCGCTCTATGCTGCCGCAACTGGCCTACCCCTCTATAGACAGCCGATTCGCGGCGGGGCACTGCATCATGAAAGGGATTATGATTATTCGTCTGGCGAGCAGAAGGATGCACCCTCGAAAGTTGATGAGACCGAGTCAATGCTGCTTCTGCTTTCAGCTATCAAAGCTCGCCATCCTGAGGCAAACGCCCTCTGTTCCGGAGCTATCCTGTCTACTTACCAACGAACTCGGGTTGAGTCGATAGCTCTAAGACTTGGTCTCACTCCTTTGGCATATCTTTGGAAATACCCTATTCTTCCACCTCCTGCCAGTGAGGCTGCAGATGAGGCTCAGTTGCTGCGTGATATGGCTGTCGCTGGGCTCGATGCTCGGATCATCAAAGTTGCAAGTGCAGGCCTCGATGAAAGTCATCTATGGGAACAAGTGTCAAGTATCAAAGGGGTAAATCGAGTGAAGAGCGCTTTGAGAAAGTTTGGTGCGGCTGAGGGCGCTTCTTTGGGCGAAGGAGGCGAGTTTGAGACGCTTGTATTGGATGGGCCGTCGTGGTTGTTCAAGAAGAAGATTTCAATTCCCGAGGAAGGGCGGAAGGTTATCAACGAAGGGGGTGGCTCAACTTGGTTGATGCTTCGGGGAGCCCATCTTCAGGACAAACTAGAAGATTCTGACGTTGATGCGGGCCCAGAATCATCCGTCAGAGCTCCTGAGCTACTGGATACAAAATTCCAATCAATATTGGATACAATTTCAAGCACAACAGAGGCTGAGAATAGTGGGAAGCAGAACACAGGAGTTTTGAAGCCGCGAATTCTCGGCAACAACTTCACCTCAGCATTGGAAGAAGACGATGACACTCTTCGATGGTCTGTTTTAGCCGACCCTTCTGCAGATCGAACTGCTATCGAAGCAGAAATGCAATCTGTGGTTAGTCGGATTAGGGAGTTGCTCTCCTCTTCGTCTCTTGATGCGGCTCAAATTACCAATACAACCATTATTCTTCGTAACATGGCGGACTTTCCAAGAATCAACGGAGAATATGGTAAACTCTTTGCAAGACCGAACCCACCATCTCGAGTGACCATCTCATGTGGTCATCTACTTCCGCCTGGCTACAACGTCATGGCGTTTCTCACAGTCCCGAGGTCCGGAGTCGAATCTCACAGGAATGGCCTTCATGTTCAGTCTCGATCATATTGGGCCCCAGCGAATATTGGTCCGTATAGCCAAGCTATTGATATCTCCGTATCAGCAAAGGCAGAGGAGACTGGTGTACGTGCCATATACATCGCCGGCCAGATTCCTTTGATACCTGCGTCAATGACGTTGCCACCTCTATCGGAGACCAGCTACGCCATGCAGATTGATCTATCCTTACAACATTTATGGCGAATAGGACTTGAGATGAAGGTTCAGCTCTGGAGCAGCGCTGTAGCCTACTTTGCGAAGTCATCGTCGCCTGATGAAATGAAATGCTATGCCAAGGCTGCTGGTCTCGCGTGGAAGCTGGCTCATGGGTCACCGGAGGATGAGGAAGATGACGAAAGCGAGTTGGATCCTTGGGATCTTAAGCATAACTCTCAATACGCCTCACTTGGGAACAATCAAGAGAATGCTCGAGCAAAACTACCTGATTGGTCTGTCTTTACATTAAGACAGCAGAACGAGCCAAACTCGTGCATCCCTCCCTTTTTCGCTGCTGAAGTGGAGGAGCTCCCTCGACAGTCCATTGTAGAGTGGCATGCTCATGTTGGTCTATCGAATATCGAAGAGAGCAGCGCAGAGATCGTGTATCACCCAGAAACGACGTCATCGTGCTGGAGGGCATGGCACACGTTCGTTCGCACAGAGAGAGCCACGCTAGTATACACAACGCTGGCTCTCGTCCCGTCGCCTGACTACGGGGACAGCAGTTGGGGCGACTTACAAGAAGGGCTCTCCGCTTCATACGCAAGTTCAGTAGAGGCTCTTGGGTTGGCGCCTCTGGTGCACCACGCAACCCCTCACCTGGCGTATGTAGAGGCCACCAGCGTCACATTTCTGTCGTCGGATGTCGGCGATGCTGGGCCGTCGGTGCCCTTTGCGACAATTCCGTGCCATACAATCTGGTCTGCGGGAGGAGAAAGGATAAAATGCGTGGCATTGTATAAAATGGTTCTGGCGCAGTCACCGACAGATTAAATAAAAAGGTAAACAAAAAAAGAAGAAGTGATTACCAAACATTGCGCCGGCAATGGCATTTGATACCCGTCTGAGTCTATCGTTGAAAAGATGCAGCGAGAGCCCCGACGAGCCGACGAGGTGGGTTGCGCCGCACACCAAAGCGCCATGCAGCCCCACGCCCGTCAGACGATCTATGAGCCAAGATGCGAACTTCCTTCTCTGCCTGGGCATGAATAGGACTACTGGTTCCGTGTGACCTCTTAGCTGGGACTGAGAATGACACGGCGCTTGGAAGAAGCTGGCTTTAACGTAGATCACGTCTTGATCTTGGCGTCTTTGGCTGAGAGGCGAGTGCTGCATGGACAAGAGAGGGATTCACGGACAGGCAATGACCAGAGGCAACATAAAATCCAAATGGAAACGTCAATATCAAACTGAAAGCTGCACCGGCACTAACATGGCGAGGCGCATAGCTGGCGCAATGACGTATATAGCGCGGCTTGCATCGCGGATCTCGCTCTTCGAAGGGCTGACGGAGACCGAGTGGCTACTGACAGCGGGTGGGATAAGTCACCACTTATCTGAGCATTGAACTAGTTATACCGCGCGGGAGCCAATTTATTTCTTAATTCCAGCTGTCTTCCTTCTTCTGAGTCCAATCTCAATTGCTTCTCCCATCTCTCGCCGCCGCTGGTTGTGCCGCCACTCCGCACCAGAATCACGCAACCAGGTCCAAGTCCAAGTCTAAATGCGCCGCTTTGCGCGCCCGAGTCGAGCCTCCGCCCATCCCCACAAGAGCTTGCGCGCATGTGCCGTAGAGTCGTAGTCAAGTGAGACCAGCACCCCTGCGCCAGGCGTGGGCGTGGACGCGGACGTGACCATGGCCATGGCCTCTCAGACCAACGACGTTGATGCTGCGGCAGCCAGTTCTGTAGCATTGCCCAAGAAGACGCTGTCGAGGGCTGACCTGCACCAGCGCCGCCAGTCGACTGACCGGATTAATGACATTCTCGAGGTGAGACGCAGCCGTACTCTTTGTGTTTAGCTTTTGCTTAAAAAGGCGGCGTCTGTTGTGCGTGCTTCTCTATCTTTCTTATCTCCATTGCCACCCTCCTATCTCTGTCCCTGCACCGCAGCTTGAAGTGTCCTACCATGTAGGCTGGCTTGCCACAGCACCTAAATCTTGCATTGGCAAAGTGTTGAATGTAAGAGGCGCTAATCACAAATGTTTGCGGCAATCCAGACAGCTTTGCAACGGGCGGAAACCATGGATCCCGCCTCTTTGAGCCTCCTCCAGAAAAGCTCCTCACGCAGTGCCAGCGCCGACAATGGTGCCTCGGCAGCGACGGGAAGAGGCATCTCGCAAGGCTACCAGACCCTTCCGACGAGCGATGAAAGCGACGCCCCACGCCCGCCGAGAAAAGTTTCATACAGCGATACGACGAAGAAGAATGAGATCCATCACAGAGACCCAAACCACCATTCTTTGAGGCGGCGGAACGGGGCCGCCAGCTCAGAAGATGTGGACGGGCCAGCAAAGGCGACATCATCCAAGTCATCGTGGACGAAGGAGACGTTTCGGAAGTTTCAATCACTCGAATTGGAGAACAAGGGAAGTGTCGCAAGAGACCATCTAGCTCTCGGTATGTCGCACACGTCACTTCCACCACAGCGCCCACGTGCATATCGACGGCTGAGCTGCATGTCTCGGGAGAAACCAATTGGCTGACCACGCTGACTTTTTGTTTTTTCTTTTATATTCCAGAGCGCACCTTCTTAGCATGGCTACGAACCTCTTTAGCTTTTGCATCCATTGGCGTCGCCGTGACGCAGCTTTTTCGCCTCAATACCAACTCTGCCTCTGCGAACATGGTCGACTTCGATCACACAAAACTGCAAAAGATGGGCCGGCCATTGGGTGCGACATTCCTCGTGATTAGCATCGTGACGCTGCTGCTGGGCTGCAAACGCTACTTTCACGCACAGGAATGGATCCTCAAGGGCAAGTTTCCAGCCAGTCGTGGGACCATCCTCGTCATGTCATTTGTGGCGCTGGCCCTCATGATTTTGTCACTGGTGGTTGTCATTGTGATACAACCTTCGTGATGCGGTGTTGAGTGATTGAGAGGTCATCTTTTTCTTGTCATCATCACCTTTGAATTTGAAAGTAGCTGCATTATTTTGGAGAGCATTGGGATAGGCGTAGAGATTTTGGATTTCGGATATTGGATTTTGGGGGGGTTTATTTTTTGCTCTTTGGAGTGGAGGAATATGGTGTACCAGGCGCATGTCTGCATATGGGTCAAAGCGAGTCTCACCAATCAATACCTATTTGGCAATTTGGCACACAGGAAAGAAAGAGAATTGGATATATACAGAACAGATCACGTTTACCATTTGACTCATATTTTACTTGTGCACTCCTGTCTGTCATACATGTGAAAATGTGCTGGTTGGCTTATCGATTCGATTTACGAGGCCGATAAGAGCAGGTATGGGTGTGGTATGTCATAGTCCAGATGGTGGGGGTTTTTGCGGCCGCTTTGTCACCCCTCTCATATTACAGGCTGCGAATTGACTCGACACATCTGGAGCTCTCCAAGCTGCCCACTGCAGCTTCGTAAAGACGCCGTCCATGGATTCAGTATACGTGCCGTCTTTTGCAGCGACCCAGCTTGCCCTGCTAGACCAGGAGCTGCAGAGCGAGATCCAGGAAACGAGCACTCTCATCACCAATCACAGCCCCACTGGACTGCAGCGAGCTGGACTGGCCATCACAAACCTGACAATCTCCTCGCAGCGGACAGGATTGGGTGGCAGGATGGTGCTGGAGTTGAGTCCAGACAGCGCAACTTCAAGCACGGGGGAGTTGCCTGAACATGGCATCCGAACTGGGGATATTGTCCTGGTGGCAGAGCAGCCTGCGGGGAGTGCAAAGAAGAGAGAAATCAAAGAGCTTGAGAAGAAGGGAGCCAGAGGCGTAGTTACAAAAGTGCAGAGAGCAACTGTTAATGTTGCGCTGGATGAGGGGAAAGATGATGTTATGTTTTCGGGCAGAGTGTGGATGGTGAAACTGGCCGATGAGGTTACATATCGACGGTAGGGAGTAACAAACACTTGTATTAATCCGTTCTACGCGAATGGAATTGGAGCTCTTTAAGCTGACCATGAAAAAGTATGAATCAGACTATGGAGAAGCTACAAAAGATGGGAGAATCAGAGTATTCGAGCTTCATTAGAGTGCTGTTTGGACTATCGAGCCCTTCACCGGTACTACAGAATCTATCAACGAGCGATGAGGTCGGAAGCATTGAATGGATAGACCCAACTCTAAATGATTCGCAGAAGGATGCCATCCGGTTTGCGCTGGCTTCTCGAGAAGTAGCCCTCATCCACGGACCTCCCGGAGTAAGTGACCAGCCAGCAGCATCCTGTGGCATACCTCTCTTGATAAATGTGCTTGGCGACGCTAATTTGAACAAAGACCGGTAAAACTCACACACTGATAGAGCTGATTCTGCAAATGATTAAGCGTAATCAGAGAATATTGGTCTGTGGGCCGTCTAATATCTCTGTCGACAACATTGTCGAGCGGCTCTCACCGCACAAGATACCCATTCTTCGTCTTGGTCACCCTGCTCGACTCTTGCCATCTGTTGTCAACCATTCTCTCGATGTTCTCACACAGACTTCTGAGGCGGGTGCCATAGTCAAAGATGTCCGCGCCGAGATGGATGCCAAACAAGCATCGATTAGGAAGACCAAGAGTGGTAAAGAAAGGAAAGCCATCTACACCGACTTAAAGGAGCTACGGAAAGAATATAGAGAGCGGGAGAGAAGATGCGTCAGCAACCTCGTTGGCGGTAGCAAAGTTGTTCTTGCTACGCTACACGGTGCCGGAGGCTTCCAGTTGAGGAACGAACAGTTTGACGTGGTCATCATTGATGAGGCGAGTCAAGCTCTGGAAGCGCAGTGCTGGGTCCCTTTACTGTCCGCAAAGAAAGCAGTCTGCGCCGGAGACCATTTACAACTGCCGCCGACAATCAAATCTCTGAATTCAAAAGTGAAAGCATTAAAACTCAAGGAAGGCGATGACAGCACGCCTGTCATCAGGGGCATGACGCTTGAGACTACTCTCTTTGACCGCTTACTGGCCCTTCACGGGCCGTCTATCAAGCGGATGCTTACAACGCAATATAGAATGCATGAAAAGATTATGCGGTTTCCGTCAGACGAGCTTTACGGGTCGGAGCTCATTGCGGCTGATGCGGTCAAGGCACGGCTGCTCAAGGATCTAGAATATGACGTGGAAGACTGCGAGGACACTACAGAGCCGCTCATCTTTATTGATACCCAGGGAGGTGATTTCCCAGAGCGAAATGAAGATGATGACAAAGATAGCCCTAAAAGGGGCAATCTGCACGGCGAGAGTAAGAGCAATGACATGGAAGCAGCTCTGGTGCGCTTGCATGTGAAGCAGTTGGTAGAAGCCGGCGTTCGACCCGAGGACATTGCTGTTGTCACCCCTTACAATGCACAGGTAAAGTAACAAACTCTTCCGTCATTCGTACCCTTTTAAGAGAGATGACTTCATATTTCACATAGAGAGAGCGATCAATGCTGACTAGTGAGAGCTAGCTCGCTGCGCTTGCAACGTTGAAAGAGAAATTCCCAGGCATTGAACTTGGTAGCGTGGACGGCTTCCAGGGGCGTGAAAAGGAGGCTGTGATTGTGAGTCTTGTGCGAAGTAACCCTGACGGCGAGGTGGGCTTCTTGGGAGAAAAGAGAAGACTGAATGGTAAGTTGTCTATGCATGCAGAAGTTTTCTGTCGATTCCTGCTTTCTGTGTTCCAGCATGAAGCTGCATCATCCGAGTGATTGACAAGTGACAGTCGCTATGACACGGCCCAAGCGATCATTAACGGTTATTGGAGATTCTGAGACGGTCAAGAGGTATGTAAGCTCCATTGATGATTACAAAGATGGAAGCAGAAGTACTGACGATGTTGCTTTTCCGTTCTCGTAGGGGAAGCACTTTTCTGAAAAAGTGGATGGAATTTCTAGAAGAAAATGCCGATCTGAGGTATCCTGACGCGACCGAAGTTAGCCGAGAGTAAATCGAAATAGACTGCGCCCACGATACAGAATAAACGAAAGAAATACGAAGTACAAGTAATACTCTTGTTAAGCATCATGAGAAGGTAATATACTCGATACTTACTAAAAAGCATGGCCAATTTACGGAAATAGGGTACCTCACGCCATCTTTATTAACAGCCATTTCGCCAAAAGAAAAAGAATAAGAAAAACCGAGATTAGGTAACCAAGGTTACATTATACATATGCCCGAATTGGTCAATTAGATGGAAATAACGCCGGCTTGAAATTACAAAATTACACTTTAATTACACGTGTTTGCGGTACGGACGGCCCTCTGCGTTTCCGACGGGCCTTGATGTTTGTTTGCTGTCAAATGTTGGAATCCAATCCGTCTGACGTCTCTTTGGGGTCCCATACCATGTAACTGTGCGCTTGTACTACCATTGCCTGCCTACACGCTGTTGTCGGCTGAGATGGGATGCAGTGGGAGCATTAGAACTATGATTCTCATGGTCGCGAGAAAGATATTACTATGAGAAGCCGCAGGTGGGCGATGGATTGAATGATATCTTCAAATTTGTCAGTGTACCTGTAGCTTCTGAGGGCTTTTTTTTGGTCCCCTGCTGTGTACGCATGTGTACGCATGTGTTCCCAGGCTGGGGAGGCATGCCTTTTTCGCTAGCCAGAAGGCATCTCATCTCGGTAAGGGGAGACGATTTTCGTCAAGCTGCCAATCCCAGCAGCGAGATACCGGCCATGCTCACAATTACTCCGCGTCAAGCAAGCAGAATATGCACATCATCGCCATCACAAATCACGAACGGGCATCTCGTGAGGGCAAGGCTGCCGTGTGATCACTGCGTGGCAATTTGAGATGAGAGAAGCACGGCCCTCCCTTGCATTCCTTCTAGAAGGAGGCTTGAAGCCACGCGGATCTACCGCATGAACCACACGCATCAAAGACGACCCCTGGTCCAGATCTCCAAAATGGCCTGAAACGATTGGGCGACGCGACCATTGCAACAGGGCTTACTGCTACTATATGCTTTGCATAGTGCTTAGTCGGATAACGGCTCCGGCTTGGCTGGCCGCATGATGGAGGAAACAAAAAACGGAAAAAGGCCAGTCTGGAGTAGAGATGAGAAACGAGAAACGAATCCGGGGGGCCACGAATTTGCAATGCCAGCTGAGCTGGTTTCTCAGAAGGGAAAATCACAGAGCCAATTACAGCAATTCCACCGGCGCTTTGGGATTCGCTGGCGGATATGGTCTGACAGGGGAGGTTTTCGCTTCCCCTAGTAGAAATTTCTCGGTAGCTTTCCACACGACAACGGAAGCAAGAAATCACAAACGGCCGCTGCCCCGGTGGAAGGAAGTACTAACTGCTCGGTAGAACAACTGGAAGAAAAGATTGAGCTATTTTGGCTTGCTTCGGAGATGGAATAGAAGATGGAATAGACGCCCGTTTGGCAGCCCTTGGAACGAGCCACGCATGCGCCTGGGACAGTAGTGCGGCCTGTCTCGTCACTTGTCACAAAATCCTGGCAGCACGATGGTCGGCCAGGACGCTCTCGGTGAGTGAGTCGATTTCCTGCTTGGGGCTGCGTTATTCCGCAGTCAGTTCCATAATTTGTGCTGTGCAATGTATGTTTCAACGCCATGCCGGCCCGAGTACGGCGTGTCTGGGCTAGCAGTAGTTTATAATACGCTACTGGATATTAGTTGATGAGAGCGAGGATGAGGTGAAATTGAGCAGCTGCGGAGTTTGGAGTTTCTAAAGTCCATACAGTAGCATGGATCATTTTTGCTTCTCTCCAGCTGTGATTGTTAATACTTTATTAGTGGTAGTATTGAGTTAAGCTGTGAGCGGAAATTCTGTGCTCACCCAATTTGTCATCTCCACCGGCCATGGGTTCGGGAAGGTGCAGCTTTGAGAGATCAACTCGTTTCGCACCTGCCGCTGCAGTAGTGCCTTACGGCGCCTCTCACCTGAAGCTTGGAGCTTTTAGCGGTAGTAACGCTGACAGGGACTTTGCCGGCGCAGATGCAGATCTCTGGTTCTCTCTGCCTCAACTGCTCTTTGTAGGCGACATTGGATTACCTGTTCTCTCCGCTCTCGTTGTTCTGGCTTCGTGATCAGTATCCCGCCAAAATTGGCTCTGCATTCAATGTTCCTGGCCGTCTCTGCCTCTGACAAGCCACAGCGGAAGCTGCACCACCACCTCCACCACTAGCATCAAATAGCAACGCCAGCTATTCTCAATGGATATCAATGATGGCGGTCCCGTCGGGTTCAGCCGCCCACCAAGCATCTGCTAGTCCTTGCAGCTACTCGCAGCTACAGCCACCGCCAGCGCTATTGGAGCCAGGCATCGTCTCTGGTCGCTTAATCGAGGAGCCAAGGCCGGAGAGGCCCTGTCTTGCAGCGAGCTTTCTGGCACCCACCGGCCGGTATTCAGTCCACTATCATCAATACCGATGCTGTCTCTCTCGCTGCGGCTACTGTATAGTACAGGCTTCGCGATGCTGCGCCGGGAACCCCTTTCTCTTTCTCTGCTGTCGGAGTGCGGTCCAATCCCGAGACCCCATCAGCCCTCCCCCTGCGAACAACGTGGCCGGCATCTCTTGGCGGAGAGCCCTGCTGGAGAACGGGGAATCCTGAGTCGCTGCGGATTGTGGCTGCAGCTGCCACGACAGACGTCTGTCAAATAACCTCGTCCGGCGCCATTGACATGCAGAGCGGTGGTCTCGGCCAGCATGAGACGCTTGGCTGCGCGGCCATCCATTCGCCTGCCGGCGTGCTTGTGCCGCCCCTCGGTGGCTAGACTGCACTGCACTGCACCGCAGCTCGCAGCAGGCAGCAGAAAGAGAGGGGCCCTGGGCATGGCTGCTCCATCATGCTTGGATCTGGTGCATACGAAGTGCAGGCCGTATTTCCACGCACGCGACCCTCGTTTGAATCTGCGTTCCGTCTTCCGCGCTCCAGACAGCAGCTCGCCGTATTATACCTACATGGACGGTACGCAGAGACACCGGCCCTGGTCCAGGTGAATGTGCTAGAAAGGGAATAAGGCGGCCGGCCTGATACCGGTGCACCGCACTCCATACGAGCTCTTTCATACCTTGGGCGGCTCTCTGGCGCGTCTCTGACCTGCCCTTCCTGGGCGTTTCAAAGTATGCGCCTCGGCCGGCTCGATACCAGCTCCTCATCACTCACTAGCCTGGCTGCATGCTTGGGGCCATCTGGGGGCTCCGTTAAAATGCGACCAGGGCGCAATCGTGTTTCATCCTCCGTCTGTCCAAGGCCTATTACACAAGATGAGCTACTCGCCCCGGTCGTGGCCGCGAGCTATCAATCTTCATCGCCGCTCCATTCCATTGCTACCTTGTGCCACCTCAACTTCTGCAACTTTCTTGTGGCGACTGGCCATGGCGTCGTTGGCCAGATCGCATTGACCTTATTTCGTGTCTCTCGTTTCTTAATAGTGATATCTTTCTTTTTTTATCTTTTGCTCCAGTCTTCTTCTTCTTGCCCCGCGATTTGCCCCCCCGGACGCTTCGACAACGCCTGGCCCAAGTTGACTTTGATCGCTCCGTCGTAGCCTGGCGAGCTGTCAGTGGACTGAGACTCAGAACGGCCTCTGCTCTCGCCAAACTGACCTGACATAGCCGACCGGACGGATTGACCTGGCGCCAAAATTAACACAAGCTGAGGGCGGAAAAGCCGAAGCTCTCACCAACTGGTCTGAGAGTTCCTCCTCAGGAAACCGAGATCAAGTAATAATAATAAGCAAAACTCGGTTTCCTGCCGCTGAAGCTTTCCCTACTTACCAATCGCCCCTTCTCTACAACTCAATTCTCGACACTCGTTCAACTTACTCTGCTCAATTTAAAGACTAGCAATTTCCTTTTTCATTTTTTTTTGTCCTTTCCTTTTCCTTCTTACATGTCATTTTCTCAATATTATTGAAAATAAAAGATGCATCGATCATCTTCATCCCCCCTTCCTCCCCAAGGCATGCCCCGGTCATCGAGCGCCGCTGCCATCAACAACAATAACAACAACAACAACAACAACCCCAAAGTTCGCCCTCAGCCCAGCTCCAGGATAATTCGAGGCCAAATTTCCAGCCCAATTCCAATGCAAGATCTGCTGGATAAAGAACTGTATATCAGACCACACGATACTGGAGCCTCTGGATACGCACCGCCTCCGCATGTCAATTTGTCCAAGCCCTCCATGGAAACCTCCCGGCCGTCAGCGGAGTTTGCTCGCCGTCGCATCTCTTCAACACCTGAGCGGTCTAGATCAGTCCTTCGAACGGCTCTTAGCAAAATATTTGGCCGCAAAAAAGCTCCCCGGCCCATAACACCTCTGGCCTCTGCTGATTCAGAAGACGAAAGACAAGATTCGCATTTCAGTGTAAGTACATCACTCTGCGGATCGGGTGAGTTATAACTTCTTGTGGATGGTGTATTGATACATGCAAATAGGATGCCAAGAGGGAATCTGTTCCTGTACAAAGGATACCCCCAAAGAAAATTGAAACGTTTCCCATCTCTGAATATGATCGGGCCTTGCGCTCTCATTCCGTTGGCCCTGAGGATGTTATAGCCATCCGGAGCGCGCGAAGCCCAGTCAACGCCGAATATAGCGGGCATTCGAGGAAACGCAACGGAGCTGGTAGCGATGCTCATCCGGCCAGTGCGCGCTGGGTGAAGCCAACAGGCCTGACTCCGCGCCCTGCCAGTACAACTGACTGGGGTAGCAGGCTGGTTGATGCCAGCCATGACCCTGAAGAGATTGGCCGTGCCGTAACCATCGGCCTCAAACGCAGATCAAGGAGCTTATCGTTCATCCCATTGATCGAAACCACGGATGCTCCCAACATCACACGACGCCGCAGCGATGAATTCCCTCGTGGTTGGCGGGAAAGCTATGATCAGGAGCCCGCATCGCCTATATCGTCAACTGCTCCAGATGGCGGGGATCGGCGCACCTTTGTTAGCCAAAAGTCCAATGATGAGGCAGAGCTAGTAGACGAAATTGATTCGCCTGTGAAGCCTTTTACATTTTCGAATATGCCTTATATGGCCGAGTTTGCCGGTACCGCGAGCATGAAGATTACAGATGCTGTTGGATTGGAGACGCGGATTGGCCAAGTCGAGAATCGTCTGAGTCTTGTTGAAGGTCTTTTGACGCATGCTCGTCAAGCATCCCCTGGCGGGGGATTGGCAAACGATTCCTCTGAACGATTGGCGCCGCCCCTGCCCGCATGGTCTTCTACTTTTTCAACGGCGGTTCGACCCTCTTCTCACTCTTCTGCCCAAGTTTCTGGAACATCTAGACTCTCCTTTGGCGAGATACCGACCTATACACGATCGGCAAGCCAACAGACGTCAAAACAACCCATGTTTGCAGCTTCCACTCTTTCTAAATCTGTGCCCACCGGGTCATTTATCATGGATCATGAGACCTACAATGCACTCGTATCAACAATGGAGAGCGACCGAGCTGCTCGACTAGCACTAGAGGCACAGGTCAAGGAGCTTAGTCGACAAATCAGTCGCCTTTCCAAAAGCATACCCGCAACTCGTGCAGCCCAAGCGAATGATGAGGTAGCGTCCCCCTCCTTTGGCCAGCCACCAGTCCTGGATTTTGGCGACGATGAGGATGACGAAGATTTGAAGACAAAAAAGTCTCGACGAAGCTTCAGAAAGGCTCAAAACGAAGATTCCGGCATTGGAACCGAGCCTGGTGACAGAGACTACCCCGAATCGTTCGCTACACTAAACGATGAGCATCACAACTCCAAGGCAGATCTGCCATTTAGCTCACCCGATGCAATACTGTCGCTTTCTAAACTCACAACGCTGCATTCCATGACACACCCAGCATCGCAGCAAACCGTATCACAGCCATTCTAGACGGAGTGAGTCTGGAATGCGGTCGGAGAGAAACATTAGCATATGGTGATATTGAAAAGTCGCTAGCGCTTCATTATTTGTATATTATACCCCACTCAAACGATGTTAAGTCGTCTGAGGCTTTTGACTATAGCATTTTATTCTTTGAGGTGTTGATTGGCGTTGGCCAACGGAAGTTCTTTTGTCAACAAGGGTTTGGGAGGGAGAACTGGGATAAACTATCATCATCCGGTGTGGGAGAGGATTTAACCGTGCTTTATATACATTAGACCATTGCCAGAGAGAAATAACTCGGCAATTTTTCAAGGAATAAATAAAGAATTTATTTCTAAAAAAAAAAACAGCGGTATTCTATTGTGAGATGTCTATGGGAGAGCGGTTTTCGCCAGACATGTTGGTCTTGTGACTTATACTGTGAGCCCCCCCCCCCCCCCCCCCCCCTTTACGCCAGTAAATATTCTTTCTTTCTTTTCCTTTTTTTTCTTTGTCTCCCATTATTCATACAAGATATTGAGTCATTTGACACCTATTCAATTTGCTACTCCTTAAATCCAATCATATCACTAGTGAGACAAGCCATCTCTGAGCCCCCAGCTGCCCACCAGAGCCATGGACTTTTCGTCTCCAGGGGCCAAGCGGTCATCCTGCAGCGTATCAGCCAGGCACGTCCAGGGATCTCGGCCACCGCCCCATTTCAGCAAGTTCTCCTTTAGGCGCTCGCCGTTCTCGCGACCGATGGCCGCACCGTCCTCGCCGGCACGGAAGACGACGCGCCATACTCGCTCGGCGAGCACACGGTCGAAGAGGTAGCTGTAGTAGGTGCTGCCGTAGCTGTGCAGGTGGCCGAAGAAGCCCTGCCAGCGGGTCTCCGGGGGGTCGCGAGGCCCGTGGGCGAAGCGGCGCTGGATGTCGTGGAAGGCGGCTGTGGAGTCGAAAGAGGAGGAGGAAGTGACTTCTGGGGAGTGGTAGGCTTGGTCAACTATGGCGAGGAGGATCTGGTGCTCGGTGTCGATGCCCTCGAAGCGCTTGGAGACGCGGATGCGCTCGGCGACGAGGTCGTAGGGCAGGGGTTTGTCGGTCTTCCAGTGTCGGGCGAAGAGGGAGAGGACGGTGCGGTCGGCGGCGAAATGTTCCATGAGGGTGGAGGGAAGCTCGGCGAAATCGGTGGCGCAGCGGGTGCCGGAGACGTTTTGGAAGGATGTACGAGCGAGGATGGAATGGATGGCGTGGCCCATTTCGTGGAAGAGCGTCTCAACTGAGTAAAAGGAGAGGAAGGCGGGCTCTTTGGCGTTGTCGTTCTTTGGGAAATCACAAACAAGCGCAATGGTGGGGAGCTGCTTCAGGGTGCCGTCGTGCGTGGAGATCTCCATGCCATCGTTGGCGGCCTGCTCGGCGGATTCGAAAGCTGGTGTGTTGGGGGAACTGAGGTCCAGGCCGGCTTCTTCGACTTCGTCGGGAAGGATCTCGCGGGAGCATCGGACGGTGAAGTGTGCCGGGTTTGGCGACTTTTGCGGGCGATAGAAGAGATCGCAGTAGAGGACGGCGACTTGGCCGCCATTGTCAGACACTACGTCGAGGCGCTTGACGTCTGGATGCCAGGTTTCGCCTGGGAGCGTCTCTCGCGGGACAAGGCGGATGCCGTAGAGGCGATCAAATAGGCGGGATAGGCCTTGGATGACGGTACCGACGGAGAAGTAGGCCGTGAGATGGTCATCAAACCGAACCTTGGATCGCATCTCGGCCCTGATTTGCTCCATGTAAAAGTCTCTGTCCCAGGCCTGAAGAGTGGCATCCTGGATAGCAAGCCTCTCACGCTTCTTCTGAGTTAATTCGCCAAGTTCGTGCTGAATGATGGGAGCGTTGTGGTCTCTCAGGGCAAGTAGAAATTCCATCACTGAGGCGGGCGATTTGGCCATCATTCGGTCCTTCAATGCCATGTGTCCGTGGCTCTGGAAGCCGGCGAGGTTGGCCAGCTCAGCTCGAAGCTTCAGCATTGTCTCCAAGAGCTTGATGGTCCGGCCAGAGGCTCTTCGCTGGGCGAGATAGATTTCCTTCCGGGTCTCTTCATCGTAAACGCTCTGCAGGGCAGCCGCGGCCTCGGAGCCGCTGGTGGGGATCGAGATGTTGGACCGGGTCTTGAGCGATGCGGCGAGGCCGGGATATAAGCCGTAGAAGCGATGAGACGGCAGTGTGACAACTTTGCGCTCTGGTTCCATGCCTTGAACAAATGCCGAGCCGACGTCACTAATGTGTGAGGAGAGTTCAACGAATTTGTCGCGCGCGGCTTTGGGCAGGTTGACGGCAGACTTCATGAAGTCAAGCTTGAGCAGCTCTGCCACTTGCTTCTCCTCCTCGGACCAGGTCGAAGTGACCTCGGGCCGGGACATGGCCTCTCCCAGCTGGTCGCTCAGTCCCGTCATGGTGTTGAGCTGATTCATGTACTGGTACACCATTGACCAGGCATCTGCCGCAGCCTGCTGGAAGCGAACGTCGGGATGCGTCATGCGAACGAAGTCGGCCATGTCGAGGACTCGGCATAGCAAATCACTCAACCGGTCGAGATCGCGGACGAGGGTTTGGTACTCGCGGGTCGTCGACGCCGAGAGCACGCGCTGGACAATTTTGGTTGCTCTCTCCAGGTTCTTCTGCGCAAAGGCAAGGAATCCATCGGGGCTGGTCAGGTAGCGGTTCTTGAACAGGCCCTGGCTCTTCTTCAGGCTGAAGTTGGCGAAAGTTCGCCCGGATGGGGCGTCGAACAGCTCACGGAGGACGGCATCGTCATGTCGAGAACTTGTAAAGTGATCGAAGGGGAGCTTCGCAGAGTCTGATGCCGGCGTGGCAGTCGCGGTTGCGGTCGCGGTGCTTGATTCCCATCGGATCTGGTTGAGGTTCTGTTTTCCCTTGATCACGCGACGAGAGCATCGGGTGCAGATCCAGAGGCGGGAACCTCTGGAGCTAAGCATTGTTGGAGTTGGGGATAAAAAGGAATGCTGGATGCATGCGAGGAACTAGATTTTCTCATAATAAACATGCGCGAAGCATGATCAAGAGGCGGTTGCAATTGGAAATTGTGACGAGACAGAAAAAAAATCCAAGGTGGGAGGACGATTTCGGAGTTGCGAGGGGTGGGTGGTACTTCCAGGATGTACCCGCGAGATGCCGAACGCCGGTTATGTGGTGGAAGATGCCCCCTCCAATTGAGCGTTGATGAAAATGTCTTTGCTGCTGAACTAAACGCTCGATAGTAGTTCTAACTTGAGAATTGAATACAATTTGAGTGAGGTTTTCCACTTTCACGGAGATGATTTGTTTTCCAACTGATTGTTGTTCGTTCATTACAAACCATGAGCCCCTCATCCCTCCGCATTTCTGAAGGGCTCACTTACACAGATGGAAGGGATCGCTGGTCTCGTGCCGTGCCGCTCAAGAACAAGGTTGTCTTCTCACTCCACATTTTATTATGTCTACCTATCTATACCATATTGGAAAGCGATAAGTTATGGTCAATAAAAAGTTTCATCAAAGACGACTTTAAAGCCGCAAATATTTGGTGTGGTGTTGTAGGTGCTCTCGCCCTGCAGTTCGTGGCTTCTATCTCGCATCTTGGTTTGATTTGGAGACACTTATCCTGCCAACTATACACCAATCTCCTTCAATCGTTTATCTACTCAAAGAAAAACTCACTTCTCACCGGCTGTTGATTGTTGGCTTGAGGCATATCAATAGCTACCAGCTGTCCAATCGAGACATGGAAATAATAGAGCGAAACCAAGAACTCTACCGGTCTATAAATGCGGCAAAACGACCCTCTCTTATGTCCTGAATTAAATATATCATTAAGCTGCTTTGATAAGCCAGGCTAGAATCGTTTGAACAAGATCTTGATCTGGTCGTCGAGCTAATCTAGATTGATGGCCTATCTGGAAATGATGAATCAGTTAGATGTAGCCTTAGTATAGCTGCCCTTTAGACCGGCTAGATAGGTAGATACTGCCACTCTGCTGCCAAAACAAAGACCGCGGTGAGTTTTTAATAGTAGCAAAACCTTATAAGATTCCGCTATGTAAACTTCCAACTCCTGCTGTAAAAGTTGACCACCTCTCACGTCGATATCAAATCGCATTATCTTTAGAAACTTCTGATCAAAATCCCCGATCAAGATCTCCGACCAAGATGCCCGCTCCGATGTAGACTCCGATGTCTCATATCCGAACCCGTGATGCCAGGGACCAAGGGCTTAGGCCTGTATTCAGCCGTCCAATATCTACCTGTGATATATCTACCTACACTTCTCGTATACGAGCCAGGGTGTCAGCCGACCACGTAGATGAAATCAATAGTTGGATAAGCCCAAGATAGTAGCGTCATCTCTGGAAAGAGCAAGCTTCATGTGCTTGGTCTAGACAAGGCAATTGCCTTTTCAGCGTTTCTCCCCACCTAAGCCATTAACGGGACTAAATATGCGCAGATACATTCGTAAATAAACGAGTCGCTTACTTCGGATAGCTCGTCAGAAGCATTTACGGAAAACCGATGAGTAAGGAAATCAAAAATAAGACTCCTGTGCAGCAAAAACGCGGCAGTTATCAGAGCAATAAGAATATACGCATCTATATGTGCTCATGTTATTGCTTATACATCGTTGCGGTTGTCCTATCCGTTTCGGTACCTATTCCTCCGTTGTGATTGATCCACAGTGGTCACGCCGTATCAAAGAACGAGATACTAGCGAAACAGAATGTCTTAACAACAGATAACGACTTGCGGCTCAAATAGGACTGCGGACTACGAACTTAATAAGATTTTAGCGCTTATTTGGAACAATATTGCGAGAATAGACGTATGAAAAATCGATATCAAGATGCGAATCCTGCTGAATATGCAGTCATGACTAAAGTAAGCATCACATGTGAAAAGGCTGCACACCTAAACTTGTACCACCCGAGTTGATAAGTAATGAAGAGTAATTATTTTCCTCTTCATTGGCATATATAGACAGTACAAGTAAAATAAAGTAAAACAAAGAAAATATAGATGACCAAAATTCAAGTTCTATTATTTTATTTGAATGTGATTTACATCAAACAACAATGTTTATTTTTGTGCTATTATTTGGTGGACTTGCCCTTTGGCAGGCGGGAACAGCGATTTACCATCTTTGGTTTTCACCTCTTGCAAAATTTCCTGGTCCCAAGTTGGCAGCAAGCACTCTGCTCTATGAATTCTATTATGAAGTCATACGCAGTGGGCAGTATACACGCCGGATCGAAAAGATGCATGAAATATATGGTTAGAAGAAACTTATAATGCTGGTGATTTATAAGAAGCTAACGATAGTATCTACAATCTGCAGGACCAATTGTGCGCATTAGTCCATATGAAGTGCATATCAAAGATCCTGATTTCTGCGTGGAAGCATTTTCTCCAGTCAAAAAGCTAGACAAATATGGCTGGTGGTATAGAGTCTTTGGTGGACCTGGTGCAACCGTCAGTACCGAACATCACGATGTGCATAGAAGTCGACGCGCAACGTTCAAAAACCTGCTATCTCCAGTCGCTGTTAGAGGTTTCGTGCCCACAATTCTTGAGAAAGTGAAGCAAGCTGGTGTCATCATGAGCCATCACGCTCAAATGGGAAGGCCGGTAAATTTGTCAAACTTATATCGGTGTATAGCAGCGGATACGGTGTCGGCATATGCCTTGCCGGCTTCGCTAAACTTGCTTGACTCCGAAGATATGGGCGAAGAGTTCCAATCTGGCCTGAGGTTATTCTTTGAAGCAGCCACTACTATGCGATTTCTCGGATTTCTTCAGCCCCTGATGATGATGATGCCTGATATTATATTCAAGCGATTGTTGACTGACCCCGCGAAATCACTAATAAAACTCATCAGAGTGAGTAATTCAATTTACTTTGGAGGATAGAAATTATGTGTATTGACTAGTTAATTAGAGATTGGAGGCTTGCGTCGATGAGACGATCCAAAAGCCGTCTGACATGGAAAAATCACGTTCATGCCTCATTGAATGTATCAACACCAACAGCTACAGGGAAACTGGAGACTTCCGTGAGCGGTTACTCCAAGAAGCAGAGCAGTTCATTGTTGCTGGTACCGAGACGACTGGCTACGCATTATCCGTGACTACCTTCCATATTCTTCACAATGCGGATGTTCAGAAGAAGCTACGTCAAGAACTCATTGATGCAGGGATCAGCCTAAACAAAGATCTTGACATCACAGCTCTTCAGAATTTGCCCTACCTGGTTAGTCCTTCTCCTTCGGGCAACAGTATACTATCGAAATGGAAATAGCAGTAGCCAGAAGCTGACATGTTGCCGAATTCGTAACTTTAGTCTGCTGTTATCACGGAAGGGCTTCGGTAGGGTCACCCGAACTCACACAGTGCAAAGAGCTGACGAAATGTGCTAATATGTCCCGTCTCCCGGCAGATTCGCTCATGGCGTTGGCTCAAGACTGCCCAGAGTAAACAAAACTAGCGATGTACAGTATCGTCAATGGCGCATACCTGCCGGTGTATGTTGAAACTGCTTTTTCTTCTTCTACTCATGATAGTTCTCTGGAATAGCTAACTAAACATATTCTTTGAAAGGTGCCGGTGAGCATGACATCAAGGCTTCACCATGAAGACCCGCAGCTCTTCCCAGAGCCGCTCACGTTCCGTCCAGATCGATGGCTTCAGCCACACAGCAAACAGCTGAGAAAATATCTCAGCCCATTTGGTCTTGGGTCAAGAATATGCCCTGGAATGCAGTAGGTTAAAGCGATCATCTTTGTAATAATTTAAGGAGACTGTGGACTGACACTGGACCGAAAATTATAGCTTGGCGTTTTCTGAAATATATATTGCGATTGCGTATATATTTACTCATTTTGAGGTGGAGAACAATGGCACCACGAAAGACGACCTTATCTCGGTTCACGATCTGGGAGCACCATTTCCCAAACGAGATTCCAAGGGGCTTCAAGTAACTCTGCAGCTTAGATGAACGCGCACAACAGGCGAACGATAGTGAATAGAGTATACAGAGTAGAGAATATATTATGAGAATTACAATTTAGAACTAGTCTTTATCCACAGCCCAGACGCCTCCAACTTGACTATTTCTTCCAGGCCTTGTGTTTGGCCCTTGACAGGCTCCATTTGAAAAGCTTGAGCTCTCATCCAATGCTTCCGTCCATTATATGCTACACACCACGATTTAACTATCAAGAGCCCTGGGGTCCGGACTGGACGTTTGAATCCTACTTCGAGTTTCGACGTCAACAGAGTTCTCCTTACGTCGTCAATCTTTTCTGGATCAGTTGAGAAGTGCACAGCCAGCGTATGGGCCATAGCTTCGTCAAGAATAGTTGACAAAAGCCCGCCATGTGCTGTTGAAGGATGCGAGCAAACACCCGGACTGGATAATTCAAACAGGGTGATCAAGTGCGGAGGCGTGTTTTCGTAAGGGTGAACAGAATTGTCCTTTGGATTTATGGTAGGATTGACTTCTGGTACCTCTGTCAAGGCCGGAAGAGTTGCTTGCTTTAGCATCAAGCAATGTGGTATCGTTGATTCTGTTGCGAGAGTCTGAGAAAAGAAGAAGTCTTCGCCGCTAGACTTGCGGATTCGCCCCCAAAATGGGACAATCTCATAGTCTTGCGACTGCAATATGTGTTCGAGATAAGAAATTCTAGAGAAGTGCTCCATGATGTCACCAAAAATTCGCTGAATGCATACAATGTAGAGCTTGAGTTTCACTATGTAGTAGGTTGATAAAATTTATTATTAGAAGTTGTTATCGTGTAAGTCTATGGGATTATGTATGTTCTTGCAATCTCACACACACACACTTATGATTGTTTACTAAACTAGCTGACCCTTAGATGATGGAGCTGTAAATATTGGCATAAATATTGGCATAATATACCGTTTTCGGTCGGTTACACAATATCTTACGGTGCTCTGGAGGTACGGAAGTCACTTCTCTTACACATCACGATCTATTTTGCAAATGCTGAACTAATAGACTATGGATTTCGGAACTATGCGCACCGCTCCGTGCGGGCGCCAATATTGGCGTAAGCGATGGGGGCTGACGAGTTCTTTTTTTTCTTGGTCAGAATATGCACACCCCGCAGCCATCATGTGTTTATTATTCGAATAGATCGTTTCGGAGCTTTGCACAAATCTGTTGGAGCAACTTTATCCGATAAAAGGCACAGTGGGCTAATGCATGATGAACCAGACTAACAAGTAATAGATACGCTGCAATATGACGGTGTTGCGACATAGCCACGCCGGATAAGATCGAAGAATGGGTGCGTATACGTCCAGAAGATCCACAGTAATACTTTGGTCGCGTGCAGTCCAGCATGTAGGTACTTTTTATTAATTTATTGATTTTCAATTTTGAATAAGAAAATTACTTCGGTAGGTCTAAGTCCAGATGTCGCTACAATCATGGTGCCAGATACATGCATGTGATTGTGCTATAGTACATGTACTTTATAAACTTGATAATCGCCCAAAGCTTGATTCGCCCGAGCTCTTATCCCTATCCCGCTACTGCCTTTGGTGAACCGTATAAAGATGGCAGATAAAGCTATCAAAGTCGATTATAATGGGCGCATTGCCGTGATTACTCTCAATCAGCCCGAAAAGCTAAATACCTTCAACGAAGAGCAATTCTATTTTCTCGGGGAGTGTTTACGAGAGATAGCAAAGCACGATGAAGTGGCCATCACTCTGCTCATTGGAAACGGACGATTCTTTTCATCGTATGTCATGATGTTAATTGTGCAATCTCAATTCAGTATTCTCTCTAGTATCTAATCCGTCATCAACTCTGTTTAGCGGCGCGGATGTGTCCGATCTGGGTAAAGTAATGGCAGCGCCGAACCGCAAAGACATCTTGGCGGCATCGCTGTTCAACAACATTGACCTGACTCGCGCATTCTATACACACCCCAAAATACTAGTGGTGGGCCTCAATGGCCCTGTTGTCGGCTTTCCAGCGGCATTAATCTCTTTTGCCGATTTTATATATGCTCGGCCTCATGCCTACTTGCTTCTTCCATTCTCATCGCTTGGGTTCGCGGCCGAAGGAGGTGCCTCACGTGCGTTGCGAGACCGCCTCGGCGTAGCAAAAGCAAAAGAAGCCCTGATGATGAGCAAGCGTATTCCGTCCAGCGAACTTTTAGCTTGCGGATTCGTGAACAAGATTCTTCAGCCGCTCTCACATGGGTCGAAGGCGGATGGAGCTGACCCGTTAGAATTCTTGAAACAAGTTCTCAAGGAGCTTGATATAGGTCTCGGGGGTCATCTTAGCGATTCAAGCTTGTTGACTATTAAGCAACAGTTTTTCCAAGATGACCGGCGAACATATGAGCATACAACTGTGCAGGAGGCATATACGGCGGTGGAGAAGATGTGTGCTGGAGTCCCGCAAAAGCAGATGCAAAGAATAGCCGCCGCCAAAAAGATGAAATCTAAACTATAGATGGTAACGTATATAAGATAATATTATAAGAAAGTAGCATATCAGGGAATATCAAATATCACAAACAAGAGAAGAAAAGTGACATCCTCAAGAAGAGGTCCTAGCTGCTCTGACGGTTGGTTATAAGCACGAGGCCTAGGTACCTAGGTACCTATAGATTTGCTGGAGACCGGCACGTAGACCAAGACAACAAGCTATGCAAAAAAAGGAGCAAAAAAGGATTGTATAGTAACTGATAAAGAATAACAATCGAGCAATATTACTGAGAGAACTTCTACTATTTAGCTTCGGACAAGCACGTAGTAACATGACGGGGATCGAGAGAGCATGCTCGTCTCTTGGATTTCCCCATTCGGCAATGACCTGGCAAGCCCCCGGGCCGGAATTTCTCTGCGCCGCTCCATCAGTCGGAATCGAGCGGGTTGGATCCGATCGCATGAGCGCCTTTTCCAAAAATACGTCGTTGAAACTTCTCGAAGCTCGCCAGAATCGCCTGCAATCATGGCCGCGAGAGTGCTCCTGCAACGGGTAGGCAATTGAAATTTGATATTCACTTCTCTTCAGCAGTATGTGTAGGTTAATTGACTTGTCCTTCTTTTAATCTAGCGCTTTGCGCCGCTGGCCGCAGCCGCCCTGGGTGGTATTGCTTTTTCTCCAGCGGTCGCCTTTGCTGAGGCTCCCAAGGTATATTTCTCTATTTATTCTTCTTTCTCTCTCCTCTCCTTCTCTTTATAGAGCCATGACATCCTAATTGGGCCTTGAACAGAGAAAACCCATCTACGATGAAGTCGAGCACTACTCTCCGCTGCCTTCAGCACCATCACCGCCGGCGATTCTCCCGAGCCAGCCCATCCCGGACAACAACAACAGCAGCAGCAGCAATGAGGAGGAGTCCTGGACCCCTACCCCTACCGACCGGCTAGCCGTCCAGATCGGCCGCGCGCGCCTGTTCCTCTACGACGTCGCCGTCGCCGCCGAGAACAAGGTCAACCAGACCGTCGACTCAGCCTTTGACCTCGAGCAGTCCTTCACCCGCACAATCGCTTCCCTGGCCCCCCCGCGTGAAAGCGGCGAGAAGCTCATGCCCGGCGCCATCTACGTCCTCGTTGCCGCCATGGCCGGCAGCATCCTCACTCGCAACCGCAACATTGTGCTTCGCGCCACCACGCCCTTTGCCCTGGGCGTCGGCGCCGGCTGGACCGTGCTGCCCATCACGATGAGGAACGTCTCCGACCTGGCGTGGAAGTACGAGCAGAAGTTCCCCGCCGTGGCCGAGTCTCACGTCAAGCTGCGCGAGGGTATCCAGAAGACCATTTCGTTTGCCAAGGTCCACAGGGAGGTGGGTGTACAGTACGTTGACGACAAGGTCACTGACGTACGGGAGGCGTTGGAGAACTGGGTTAAGCAGGGGAAATAAATTAAAAAGAGGGGTGGGGAAACATATGTGTGTTATTAAAAAAAAAGCGATTGTACCATTACATAGAGATTTTTTTGTTGTTAAAAACCGTTTCTTTTTTACATCTCATTCGGTTCAACTGGAAAATTCAAAACGGCTGAGACGAGATATAAAAAAAGGAAAAGAGTAAGATGGGCATGAGATGCTGGGAGAGATAATAACAGAGATATTTCAGACTATATAAATACATTTTCATTATTAAATATTGCAGCTCGGCTATAAATCCGTGGCCATTGAGGCATATGCTATTGGATGTATTTACTCATTAGTTATGATGTCTATCTATATATATTTTGAGCTTCATCAAACAGAAATAATGGGCTTCAGCTCCATTTCTGGTTGTGCACTACTAACTACTCGCTCAGATAGCGCCTTTTTCTGCTGTGTCTTGACTCTTGCTTGACCAGTCTGTCCGCCGGCGGCCAAGGCAGTGGCGTTTGATTTACCCTTTGACTGCTTCACTGGCGGCTTGTCCAATCCTCGTCTGACGTCTGCCTCCTTGGCCTGCTCCATAAATTCTTCGTGACCCAACATCTGGCAAACGGCTGTATAATTCTTGCTTTGAGTCAAGGGCTGGTGGAGCCCGGCTTTTCCGGGAACCATCTGGGCCAAGAGATACTTTGTGTTGCCGAATCGGTTCTCGACATCCATGGCCGTCTTGACGTATTCCTTGACGACCTCTTCCCAGGGAGCGAGGCCTCCATCGGCCTCAGCCCTAAAGCAACTAGGATTCTTCTCCGCAGATACGGCAATCATGGCGCCATCTGCGCCGAACTCCTGTGCCAATTTTAGACCTTGGTCTCTAGACTCTACATCACCATTCATCAAGCAGGCCACGCCGGCCTCGTGGCAAATGTCGGCAATCATACGCAGCTGGCCTCGGATGGCACGCTCTCGGGGACGCATTGGTGTGGTTCGGCAATGGACTGTGAGGCCAGTGATGCCCGTGGCGACGAGTCTTCTGACCAGGGCCTCGGTCTCAGCTGGTGTTTCAAGAATGCGAATTTTGACGCTAATGCCGATTTCGAATTCGGGGGTGATGTTCTTGACAAGCGTTTCTAGAATGGCGCACAGCTTGTCTGGAGTTCGTAGCAGGGCAGCGCCCATGCCACCGCTGGTGCTGAAGGGCTTGGGGCATCCGGCATTGACATCAATGCCGGCAACGTCCGCCGCGACCAATCTTGCGGCTTGCAATGCGCGATCTGGGTCCGACGTGCCAATCTGGAAGATGAGTTTGTTCTTCTCCTTCTCGGGGTGAGTGGCATAGATGATGTTTTCCTTTGCGTCTGGCGGCGGCTCTTTCTGTCCGTGAGAAGCAACTCGAAACCACTCGACTGTCTGCGTAGCCTCGTTGTAACGTCTTGTCGTGCCGATGATTGCGCGGTCAACAGTTTCGGGACCTATTATGTTTACGGTTAATAAAATCCAACATACTCTAAGAAAAAACCGGCATCGTACTCACCCCACACGAGGTCAGCGCCGTACTTCAGAGCCAGCAGACGGGAGGGAAGTTCTCCAGAGCGCACCATTGGCGCAAGGACAATCTTGCCGCGGTAGTCCACGCCGCGGCGAGGGATAGGGACCATCTTGACCTCTGAAGCCATGATTCTATTCAGCAACCTAGAGAGCATGCCACTCGGGGAGGGAAGCACTACTACATGCTCTTCTGTAAGATTGAAACTAAGTCGATGAGGCGAATCAAAAGTTGAAGTGGGATGCCACACTAGGCCTAGATGATGATTCATCTAGCGTTTATCGGCGTTATCTCTTATCGATAACGGCATCTCGATCAATACTGGAGACCTCGCTCCGAAGTGGGGTCACGGACGCGGCGCCGAAAGTCGCTCCGCTTGCTGAATTTGGATGCTTTGTCTCTCAGCCACAGGGACTTCAGTTTAATGTTAGATATGGGTGAAACCAAATGTGGGAATGAAAGAGCAACGGTTCGGCGTGCGCAGCTCGCTTGCGCCCGGAATGCGCCCAAGGCACCACGTAGCAACAATGGGAATGCCCGCAATCTTAATTTCTAGGCGGATGGGGTCTATAGAATATTGGCTAAATTGCATGCGATAATGGCCTGTGGTATTGGGAGTGGAAGTAATCAAATGCTGAATGTCGCGTGACAGTCTACCTTCCGCTAAGAATGAGAACCAACTTCGTTTGGCGGGGGGGCTGGGCTTGCAGATTTGATGCAGCCGATAGCGGTTGAAGTGACAGAAAAGGTTACCCGACAACGAATTGCTCGGGGGCTTCTACTCGCGTGCCGAGTATCGTCTTCCCAGAAGACGCCTGTGTGCAGCTCGAGAACAGGCGCAGAAATAGCTGCAATCTCAGAAAACAGAGCCACTAGTGAAGCCTCGGCCTAGTCTGTAGTTTAGTGCTCCCTGACCGAGCTGGAATGAACAATGCTACTATTTCAGGCGTGGTTTCCGATGGCAATACGATGTTTCGTCGACGATGGCGATGAGTCGACATCCTTTGCAGCATTGAGGAATATGCATGCGAGGCTGCGTCTATTTCGGGCGCTCGTGCCAGGAGGGTGTGCGGGATTGTCGCGGTGCAACCCACGATTACGAGGCGCGATCTCCAAGCGCACACAGAGATTTTCGAATTTGGGATAGGATGGGATAGATACGGTGACTAGTACCCAGGAGACAAGATCTTGGCTTGATGTGCCCCCCAGTCGCCCGCCATGGATAAACAAGGCAATAGCTTGCGTAGATCAAATCATGTCCTGGCCCTAAAAGATCTAGTACGAATACAAGTCGACAGTTGCGGCCGCCATTACTGCTCTCAGAGGGATCTCTTTTTGTTCAGTTCAGATGTTGCGATGGTTCTGAATTGACTTTGCATTTGAGTCAATATCTTCGAAACATTGGGAAATATGCGTGTACCTGGGCAATCATAGCGAATATGTCGGCCCATTCCTTAACTCCCCTTGTAGCATGGAAACTATTGGGCGGTCAACCCTCACCCGCGCAGAGCCTGATTTGTTTCGAAGAGAGGACAAGGCCAGCCAGCCGACAAGGGATGCGAGAAAAGGGAAACAACAGCTTGATGGGATGCTGCTGCATGCGTCGTCCTTCAATATTGAACGAGATGAGTTTGAACCTTGGGTGAGGGTGGTCATGGCGCTTGGTTTCAGGGATCTCGTAGGCTGGCTCCAGCGTTTGTATTAGCCGGGTCTAGCACTCAAAGCGGCTACAAGTACATGTACCCAAGGGGACCCAAAAGGCCCTGAAAGGCCCTGAAAGGCCCTGAAAGGCTGCGGTTGATTGATGGCCCTTGGAGGTTGATTAACTTGGCACTGAGCCAACACTCAACAGACAAAACAAAGAGAGAGATGCTCGTCTAGGCTCGGCGCTAAAGAATGGAGGCGAAGCCCCCAACTCTGTGCTCGCTGTTCTCGTACCAGCCAGCTGTGCTGCTTCAGCGAATTAGGCGCCATCAGGCTGGGCAGATGGGCGCTGACCCCACTATTAAGCCACTACGAAGCCCCTCCTGGCCCGCGATGAGCACAAGGAGGAGGCGCTCAGGGGCTGGTTGGTGGGGAGAGCGACGAAGAGAAATGGAGGTCACTGCGAGCGAGCAGAGCACCTAGATTGCCTTAGCTCACGACTGTGGATGTGCAGGCTGGAGGTGGCGTGGTTGAGGCACTGGGAGAGGGGAAAACACGAACAAAAGGCACAGGTTCAAATATAGCATCTGCGCAACAGGACGGACAGAGTCTGCAAGAATACGAGCATTCGCAGCTTGTCGTATCGACCAATAGAGAACCCTACGGTACTTGTCAGATTCTATTTTCGAGTACCGGCGCCAGCTTTCTGCTCGTCCCTGGGAGGAGGTACAAGCCTTGTGGTACCTGCACCCCTGGGTCTGTGATAAGGGTCGTCTCCATCTCCAGAAGGGCTGTGGGTTTGCTCGCTGCGTGGTCTAGCCGTCTTGAATGCTCTGAAACTTCCTTGCCATTCCCTGGAGACGCCGATCAAGGCCAATTGGATTCCCTCGTGACGACATAGCACCTGGTGCGCGAGTAAATCCTAATAAACCAGCCGTGCAGAAGTGCACCCTCCCAGGGCCTCTGTAGCAGTCGGTAGTACTTGTACGAGTGGCATCCCATACAAGAAAAAAAAACATACTTGTATAATCGACATTCCTGCCGCCTGCCCACGCCTGCACCGCTTCTGCATATGCTGGCTGGCCAACTCCGTCCCTCCTACAGCTTCATCGCCCGTTTCCTGCGGCTTCAGCCTCTGCACCGCAACTGCAGCCATCCAGCCGCGCACGGGGAGTAAGACAAGAGTGCTCGCTGCCAGTGTTTTTCCCGAGCCGGCGACGGGGGGTGCCAACACCGCACCATATCTTGGCGGTGCAGAACGTCCAGGAGAGCGAGAGCCAGCGCCAGAAGCATCATCCCGCCCACACCAGGTCCTGCAGTCGGTCAACAATGGACAGCGCGCAATCGTACATGGCCGACGAGGCCAAGTCGTCCAAGAGGGGACGGCTGATGGGCAAGCTGTTTGGTGGTAAGGACCGCAAGCTGGAAGAGAGCAGCAATGCCTCCAACCTCGACGCCTTCCTGAGCTCGGCCGACACCCTCAACGTTACACATCCTCCTCCACCGCTGCCTCCCACCGTCGCCCTGCCGAAGCTCGACACCAGCATCTCCCGCTTTCCCCAGGCGCTGGCCGTCAACCAGCAGGCCCAGCAGAACCGTCCTCTCGCCCCAGGCGCTGGCGTCGAAGTGCGATCCCCAAAGCGAAGCCCACGACCGAGCCGCAAGGGCCTCTCCGTCAAGTTCACGGAGGCGTACCCCGATGTCATCGGCGAGGGCGGTGACGAGTGTGAGAACCCTACCATGGAGGTGTCGAGGCGAAAGGGCCAGCAGCAGTCGTCTCCTCCTCCTCAGAATCGACCAAACCCCCCCTCAAGCAGACCCTCTTACTCGAACAGCAGCATCTCATCGCCACAGGATGATTTCGTACCTAAACCCATATCCCGAGTTCAGACGTCCTTCTCGTCCATCTATAGTCCTGATGCTGACACCAAGACTCTGCCAAAGACGAGGACGAATTCGTCGCTCGGCGTGGACCGCCAGAACTCGCTGGACCCTGGGAGAAACCTCTCGCCAGGAGGACTCTCGCCAGGAGGACTCTCGCCAGGAGGATTCTTGGGGGCTCCAGGAGGTAGAAATGATGAAAACAGAAAATCTTTCATTGAAGTTCAAAACGCGCAGATGGCTTTGGCTGAAGGACGAGCCTTTGCCAAAGCTGTTCGCACCGCCAGTGCGGCCTCTGAGCACGACTGGGGTGAGAAGAAGCTGCCTCCGTCCCGCGAGCTGAACGATTCGCCAGAGCCTACATCCCCCGAAGTCCAAATCAAGCCTACGGAATACAGCCCGGTTACCTCCATGTCTACAAACTCAAGCGCACACGCTTCGCCAGCCAATCCAAACCCGCCAAAACAGATGCCACGACGCCCCAGCGGCTCCCAGAATGAGCCCGCATCGCGTCCTCCGCCCTCCATGGCCTCGAGAGCTCTTTCAGTGCGAGTTACTGACGCAGCGGCCGCCAATGAAGCTCTCAAGACTTTTATTGCCAGAAGCAGGCACTTATTTGCACTATTTCGACTACATGCCGAGCAAGTTCGGCCGCTGGGGTCCTGCACTCAGTCACAACTGGCGCGGGGTAGCTTATGGTGGTTTTTGAAGGGCAGAATGGGTCTGGAGGCGGCTATACGAGATCGCCCAACGACCCCCCAGTCACAGATGCAGCTTGACCTTGACCGACAACAGGCGCACTCCAACTTGGCCAAATCGTACTGGCTTTGCCAGGAAGTGCTTCCCAATATCGTCGAGTCGCAAGGTCAAGCCCCGGACCCTGAGGTTGCTGACGTGGCCAAGAATCTCGTCACTGCCTTGACGAAACTGGCGATTTCGATGAAGCGCAACGAAATACTGCCACCAGAAGATGCCGTACTGCCGCAAACCATCGACAAGTCCATCTGGGTGGAATATCCTCCTCTAAGCCAGGATCTGGTGGCTTTAATGACGGGCAACTGGGGTGGCGGCCTCACCGCGATGCAGCATCCTATGACTTATCTGGAGCTACTGGACGCATTCCCTGTAGGTGATACGACGGAGACGTTTTGCTATGGGAGAATGTCGGCGGATGTGTTCTTGATGGAGCAAGGTAGAGAGAACAAGCAGCTACGCTTCCCCTGCATGGTTTCCTTGGTCCGACCCAGCAGGCAGAATGGACTCATCTTTGTGGTATCCAGCCAAGATGGCAATATCCAGCTACCTATCCAAGACCGAAGCAAAGGAAC
Source organism: Trichoderma erinaceum (assembly GCA_026401215.1). Classification (NCBI taxonomy): domain Eukaryota; kingdom Fungi; phylum Ascomycota; class Sordariomycetes; order Hypocreales; family Hypocreaceae; genus Trichoderma; species Trichoderma erinaceum. The sequence goes on from JALIRY010000039.1 coordinate 181,502, forward strand.
CGGACCATCGTGGGAGGATATCCGCTGGAGGCCTGAGACCTCTTCCTTTGATCTGCGCCTGCCGCGTGGCTTCAAGCTGGCCCTGCAGTTATCCCAGAGTGATTACAAGATGCTTTACAACATGTACGACTACGCTACGAAACTCCAGGCGACTCTCCAGCCTCGGTCAGACGAACAAGTCGTGTTTCGAAACACTCTCCGATCGTTTCAGTACCTGGATGCGGATCCCAACTCTCGGGCTTTCCCCAAGGAATCGATACCTTCTTGCGATTTAGCCCTCTTTGAAAAACTCCGAAAAGAGAACGGCCCTCAGGGCCAACGGACCTGGCACACCGGGTTCCGCATTGCAGTTGTCACAGGACCAAAGACGAGGACGGCTTGCGGAGTGTCTCACTCTTATCCTCCACCGCTTCCTGTGCAGTTTGGATTCTTCAGGGCTGAAGGAGACTTGCCTGCCTTTTCGGTCAAATTTGAGAATGGCCGGCAAAAGGGACGCATGGTCATGGTGTTTAGTGACGAAAAGGAGCGGAATCGGTTCCACTCTTTACTCACGGGTACATCTGTAGAGCCTGGCGAGAAAGTGTTCGCCGATGTGCCAATTACCGGCGTTACCATTGCCCAAAGCCTTCGCGAGCCGCTTGGCATGTCGCCTTTTAGCCGACTGCAGTGGAAAGCAGGCAGAGTCGTGAATGACGAGTACGGCTCTGAGGGAGAGGAGGCCCCCACGGTCCTCGCAGACAGACTGAGGATTGTTCTAGAGCATCAGTATGGCACGATTACGGACAGAATCAATGTCGAGCCTGGCGAATTACGCATGCGTTTGGAGGTTAGCAACGCTAGAGTCCTTAAGCTGCTTCGCCAACCCCAGGCGGATATGACTATCGCCATTGCAGAATCGCAAGTGGGCAAGGACGTGCCGAGGAACATGTGGGACTCGCTGCAGCTTATCAAGATGAACCAGACGATACGATCAATCGAATTCAACAACCTCAAGGATCTCCATGCCTTCCAGTACGCGGTTTTCGGCTTCGAAGTTATTTTTGATTCGCTAGCAGTGACCTTTGCCATTGCGCGACGCCGCATGGTTGTGCCCATCCACAAGAAGTGGGAGGCAGGATACACCAGAATCCAGGTCATCAAGCAAGAGGACAAGCAGCTGCAGCTGTTGGCATTTTTCGAAGAATTTAGCCATGGGCACTGTATGAATTTTGTGTTGAAGCAAACAGATCTATACGAGGCTTTCCATAGAAGCGGCAAGTCAGGCATCCGGTTTATCGATGCCAAGTTTCCTCTCCCGCGGCTGCCGGCCGACAAGGATGGGGATTATGATGATATGGCCTTTGTTTGCCTTGATCTACCGGACCTGCCGGGTGAGCATGATGATATATCAATCATGTTTGAAAACGAAGAAGGTAAGCCCACGTTTTTTTCTTGTCGTAGTTATTGTCCGGGGGAAAAAAAGAATGAGCTGTTTGCTGACAATATGCATGCATAGACCGAGATCGCCTTGCGCAGTGTCTTCCAGCCCCTATAAAGGGCTCCTCGAGAATATCACGAGTGAAATGAGTGGATAGCGCCTACGAGGACACGTAGAATGTCAACTTGTACGAAACTGGCGACGGCATGCGCACATGAACAATGGTCACGCTGCACGCCCCCAAAACACGTTGTCAAAAGAGCTGCAACATAGCAAGCAATATGCATCCTGCTTTCTAGCGTGCCGGAGTTTTTGGAGTAGACTACTAGTATTAGTATCATGGGATATTAAAAGCAACGAAAGAGCGGAGTCAAGGAATAGAGAGAGAGGAGACGAGCCAAGAGGAAGTTGGAAATAAGATATATGTGGGAGAGCAAGCCAAATGATCAGGCTATCTACCAGTATAAGAGCATGCAGCACATGCTTCTACAGAGGCGTACTATATGAATACCCAAGAAGAGAAAATATGAAGAGCAGGAGTATGACCCTGATATGAAGAGCGGCGTCAGATTTAGCGATTGATGTAATTTTTTCTTTTCTTTTCTTTTTCGCGCAAGCATTGGTTGAGGGAGACAAAGTTATCTTGGAAATGCTATGTCATTTAGACCGAGCCGGCCAAACGCAGTTATAGATCGACATGCAGATACTGGTGTGTATATATACCTGGAGTATTAGTTTCCATTTTCATCTTCTGTATTGTTTCTAGAACCACAAGTGCCTTTCGGACGAGGGACGATGGCTAGATTAATTGGTCCGAGTCTGTATATATTGACAAGATGGTGCCTCAGCTATTCGTATTGTGACAAACTTAGATCTTGTCTATGGGAAGAGAGCGCCACGCACCAACTTGGGCAATTGATGCTCCCGTCAGCCGGAGACATAAGATGCAAGACGAAAAGTCATAACTAATCCCTCGGATCAACACCAAAGAATAGGCGGTGGCGACTTGTTTAACAGGTCTTTGGGCCTATTCCTCGGGAGCGGCGGGATACTAATAAGGGGGCTGATTTGCTTGGTTTTTTTCTTAACCCCGGAGTTTTAAACCGGGAGACAAGGTCGCGTGGACACCATCTTTTTTATGTATGATTTCTTTTCGATATTTCTTTATTTTAGCAAATTTAATAGCCGGAGTTTATATCGACTCCGAGGAGCGTGGACTGCGACCCCCGCGCGGCTTCGGGGAGAGTTCCGGCAACCGAATTTGATTACTGCTATGGGATAAACTGGGTTTTCTCGACAAGGGAACAAAACGGGATTTTTTGTTGGGGAAGGATGGCCATGGCTCTAACCTTCTGTTATACCTACCTAGGTAGGTATTACTATTGCTTGTCATATGATGCGGGACCTGGTTAGTGAGAGAGAAGAGAGAGGGGGGAAAAGACAAAAAATGTTTGGCTGCTTATGGCGTTCCAATTTATTAGGTGGTTCCTGCTATTTGTCCTTGGTATTATTCATTGGGGGTTTTACTGCGATGAAAAGCGCTTGGGCTAAAATGGAAGACGTCTTGCGCTGAGAACTGCTGCTCTAGGGTGTACAGTAAGTTTTGGTGTCAGTTCGGTAGGTAAGTTTAGAGGGTCCAGTAATAGTGCTTGAAAGGACCACGATACATGCAGGCTTTCTTCTAGACCACTACTGCTGTACTAACCTCTGTATATAATTGGCTCAGCCCAAGCATCTGTCTGGCTGCCTTACGTGCCCCAGTGACTGTACATTCTTTCAGCCCTTCAACAGCCTCCATGCATACAACGTCGGAACCTGCCTCGTCACCATCCCACGCGGCCCAGCGTCCGAATATCAGTGCCTGCTGCGTGTGCAGACACACAGACATCCCGCTGACCTAATTCCGAGCGCTTTTCGCTTGTCAACCATGCTGTTGGATGCGTCTGGAACGGCCTTAGCTCTGGCGCCTTGCGGAGGGTCCTAGCGCGCAACGTCATAGAGAATGTTGGGGGCACTAATGTACAGTGGACATGAAAAGCATGTGATAGCCCAGCTTTTGGCGGGGGTACAGAGTACCTCGTATACCAGTGGTGTCCTGGCAAAGTCGTCCTGTCTTAACATGTGCCAGGCGGCGGGCTTGTTCTTTGTTCCCTCCAGAGCTTTTTTTTTTTTTTTCTTCCGCCGCCGCCTATTGTTTTCTATGGCATCATCGCCCGCGAAGGAGGCCTCAGTCTAGCCTACGACTGGCCTTACGTAGTCTATCTGTAGGCACCCGAGCTGCGAACGATGCGGCCTAATTATAGGCAAGGTAGAGTTTCGGCAGCCGGCACCGGCTAGGAAACCATTGAACTTTTACTATCTTGTACCTTATGATTCATCGCATCTGGGTGGCTGCAGGGCCATTCCGTGGTATATCCCGTGTACATGGATGCGGTTCCAAGTAGATCAGCTCATTGACGCAGAGCCGTGGTACAAAGGCAGCCTTCACTTGGCTGCATTCCTGGCTAAAATAATGACAAGACATAAACTTACCCCCGGCTGATCCAGCTATTGGTCTTTCTAGCTTGACGTAGTTTTTTCTTTTCCGTCTTTTCTTGGCTTGGCATTTTCTCTCTTCTTTTCTCTCTCACTCTTCTTTCCTCTTCATTCTCCATCGCCTTCCCTTTCTCCATCGCTTCTTCCTTTACCCTTCTAAGCTTTTTTTTTTTCTAAGCGTCTCTCTTTGGAGCCAAGCGGACGGATTTGAGCCGTCTTATTCACTTACTCCATCAGCCGCCCGTTAGACAAATACGTCAGTTTAGACATACCTGCTCCGCCACCGTTCAAGGCGTTTTAACGCCCACCGAGAAACCCAAAGCTGTTACAGGCCAAGCCAAGCCTGTCCAGATATTTTAGGATTCACAATTGATTCCGGCTGCCAAGACGGAATTCAGCTTGCCCTGCGGCAGCTCGTCGATTGCTAGCTCTCGCCACGAACGCTTCTTACACGCCATAGCCTGGTCTCTTACTGTTTTTCACACTGCCCTTGTTCGATCAGATTATTGATAACGAAAGGAAAAAAAAAAAGGAGTTAGAGGGGCTATCGGCCTTTTTGTCCTTGGTTCTCTCAGCCGAGCTGTCCTAGCTACTACCCAATTTTTGGGCCATGGGGCTTTCATCCGTGCTAGCTCTCCCCCGGAGGAACAGATCCTCTACAACTGGTAGTAAGTCTGGTGCTAAATGACCCCTCCGCTTCGTCATTTCTTTAGACTTGAGTGACCTCTTTTTTTTCCCTTGTTTCATTTCGACAACCTACAAAACACAAACAACCCGGCTCCAAGGCAGAGACGAGAAGAGTATTTTTTATACATTCTCTCGTCCCTGCTTTTTCTGAAATAGGGCGAGCATTTTCTATACCCTATTTTGCCCTAAACGCCCCTTAATTTCTGCTTCCTCCTTTCGTCTTCCGAGCTCGCAAAGCTTGCTCGGCTTTACGGTCGTGCACTTTCAACTTTTTTTTTTTTTCTTTTGGGAACCTCGCATTTACTTCACAACACCATCCTGCACTTCTAAAATGTTTACCAACTGGTTAACGCAACCACCTGCAGGCAACCGATCTTCCACCGACGAAGGGAGGACCGATAACGATGACGATACCCAGGTGATGGAGCCCGATCAGGGCAATGGTAAGTCGCAGCAACACCATATACATGGCGGGGGAGGGGAAATGGCTTGGCTTTGCTTGGCTTTGCGGCCCAGAGAGATGGATAAAGCTTGCGCTGCATTCAACTGCTTGGAGACTCTCGCAGGCCAGCTCCCTAGCCATTACGCTGAGCGGTCATAGAAGGAAACACCGGGCTGACCACAATGCATGCAGTTCTCACTCACATCATCTCTCAGCTGCGCCCTGGTGCCGATCTGAGTCGCGTTGTCTTGCCCACCTTTATTCTTGAGCCTCGAAGCATGCTCGAGAGGATAACCAAGTGCGCCGATAGTTGCCGACATCATACCCTCAATGGTAGTGCTGACTGGGATTTAGCTTCATGTGCCACCCCGAGATGCTCCTGCATATTCCGACAATTGAGGATCCTACTGAACGATTCGTATCAGTCGTCAAGTTTTATCTGAGCGGCTGGCATATTCGACCACCGTACGCATCTTTTTCTTTCTGACAGAGCGAGCTGGCGCAATATGGCTAACGATTCGTAGGGGAGTCAAGAAACCGTTAAACCCGATCCTGGGTGAAATATTCTCCTGCTACTGGGACCTCGAAGGCGGCAAGCGAGCTTACTACATCTCCGAACAGACTTCACACCATCCTCCCAAGTCAAGCTATTTTTACATGGCACCTGATCATCACATTCGGATCGACGGAACCCTCAAACCCCGGAGTCGATTTCTGGGCAACTCTGCAGCTAGTTTGATGGAAGGCATTGCTTTCCTCACCTTATTAAACAGAGGCAGCAACAAGTCCAAGGGAGAACAATAGTCAGTCTCCGCACAATCCGTCCCGAATCACAACCACAAGTGCTAACATTATTGCAGCATCCTGACACAACCCAACATGTATGCGAGAGGAATCCTGTTTGGCAAGATGAAATATGAGCTTGGTGACCACAGCTTTGTGCGATGCCCTGAGCTAGACTTGGCCGCCGATATCGACTTCAAGACAAAGGGCTGGGTTGGAGGAACTTACAACGCTATTGGCGGTGTTATCAAGAGGGAGAGCACCGGCGAGGTCTTGTATGAGCTGTCTGGCTTGTGGAGCGAGGAGATGTACATCAAGGATATGACGGTAAGTTGGCCGCGCTCACCGCGCAAGTAATACCTTTTAGCTAACATGGGTAAATGTAGACGGGACATCGAGAAATGTTCTTTGATGCCAACAAGTCAAAACCTAGCCCACCTCTGGCACGACCCATCGAAGAACAGGAAGAGCGGGAATCCCAGAGACTATGGGAGAAGACTGCCAACGCCGTCAAGGACCGCAACCACGAACTGGCAACGGACGAAAAGACAAAGATTGAAGATCGGCAACGCGAAGAAGCCGCTGCAAGGGCCCATGATAATGTTGAGTGGATTCCACGACTCTTCCGCGCCGTCCACAGCGGGCCAGGAGAACCAGAGGAAGGCGAAGAGAACTTGGAGTGGATAATTAATGCTCACATGTTAGCTCCATCATGTCCCTTGACGTACCCTGATTTGCTGCTAATATTCTATAGTGATCCTTCGGCATCCCCACAGAAGCAGACTGAACAAATTCTGGCCATATATCCTATTATAGCTGGTCAGCCAATGACCCGAAGGCCGTCTATTCCAGCACAAGTCTCCTCACCAAAGTCGGCCAAAAAGTCGACAAACCAGGTGGTTGAGAAGCCCAAGGAGGAGGACAGCTTGATCGATTTTGGCAATGAGGCTCCTACACCGGCCAAGAAGCCTGATGAAATTGAGACCTTGCTCGCAGCGACAGGCAAGCCAGCCGACGGTCCTTTGATCGATTTCGCCCAAGACTTAAAGAAAGATTTGCCGGCTGACGGCGACTTGCTGTGAGAGATGAGGAAGAGAAAATGAAAAAAAAAAAAAAAAGGTGACTGATTTTTTGTGTGAGGACTGAGACTTTGGGAGTAATATCATTGGCTAGGAGGGCGGGAAATACCTTAACAGTATAACGGCGCAAAACATCGGACCAGGCTACTACTATAAATATAAATGGGCGCGCACCATGATGCATTTGTGCTTAATGTTCTTTTAGTGTTGGCAGGGAGCGGGTTCTTTTGGTCTAAGCCTAGCACGGGCAATGCGATGGGACGGACAGCGTTGGCCAGCTAGGAAATATATCAACTATATCAACCTTTGAATTTAGACGAAGTATCCGACGCTGATGCTCACAAGAACTGTAAAACTCTCCTTTTTGATGACTGATTACATTTTTTTGCTTTATAATTCCCCCCGAAACGCCGAACCTTTGAACGCAGAGTACGTATAATCCCATCAGTTCGTCCTGATTACTCTCAATTCCAGAAACAAAATGACATTAATTGCAACATTATATCTCTCCTTTCCCTGCCTTGCGCTTTCTTCTAAAACCTCCTTCTAGTAGGCTCCGGTGTAGGCGATCGGCTGGCGCTCCGCTCGTCCCGACCACGCGACTTGAGCCACTTCTTTGTGCTGAGCGTGAGCTCTCGGTCGAGCTCCTCGCTGGGGTTCTTGCGGTGGATGAAATTGCAGAAGCCGCCGCGGACGCAGCCCTCGCCCGAGTTTAGACGACAGCAAGCCTCGCGAAAGTCTGTGACGGGGCTGAGCTCGCAGTATATAGGGCGTGCGGCGTACCAACGGCTGTTGAGGGTGTCGGCGGCGACTTGGGCGCTGTCTTCGTATTTGAATCGGGCGTAGACGTTGCCGATGAGGTCTGTTGTCGCATGTTAGCCAGATACAGTACACTTTCGGGGGTGGGGACGAAAGATGAAGACGTACGGTCATTGTTGTTGTCGCACACAACGAGTTCTTCCAGCTCGCCGTACTTGCACAGCTCGCACCAAATGTCTTCGTAGAAGGCGTCAAAGTGGTTCTGCAGCTGCGAGGCGTTCATCCGGTTCTTGGGGTCGTAGGCGGGGTTCTGGTAGAGGTTGGGCATGAGGATGGTCTGGCTGTAGGAGGGCTTGACGTGTTTTCTCGAGCAGCGGTCACCGTGACGGCAGGCGCCAATTTTCTACCACGTTCGTTGTTAGCATTCAGCTTTTTTTTTTCTGATTGTCAAGAACGCGGGCGCGCGCAGCGAAAAACTTACAAAGTAGAATGAGCAGTTGACTTTGTCAAGCTCTGTGCCGAAAATGGAGGCGAGGAAATTGGCCATTTTGAGTGCTTGATTGATGGGATGTGAGACTGTCGATGTGGAAGTTTTCGATGTTGGTGCTCACTTGAAGAAGGCTGGATATATCGAAGCTTTTGGAAATGGTAATGAGGATGGCATGCTTGTAGAGAAGTAGGAGTGGCGCGCCACAGTTGAACGGCGAGGCTGAGGTGGCGTTTATCACGTGGTGTGGCTCATTGATAATCATCTTAATGGAGACTTCTGGACCCGCTTGGAAGCATCCGTAATAAGGATGGGGTATGGGCCTATGGGGCAATATAGGACCCCGTCCTTGCTATCGGGTTTCATATTTCGTATAACTGTGAAACATGTTTATCGATATACTAAACTGCCGATATTACGAGTATTAGAGCTCATGAACAAATTTTTTTTTCTTCTGAGGAGAATGTCAAAACTCAAAACGAAGTCTAGATTAGCCCCCTGTCACTTATAGAAACTGAAAAAGAGACATTGTTGCAGAAACGCGCTCCGACGCGCGCAACGTTGGTAGAAAAAAAAAAGCTGGGACTAGGCCGGGACCTGCAGAACCATCAATTGACTAAACCGCATTGGGCGCGATAGCAATCTAATCCCCTGATACTAGAGCTCGACTCGACTCGAGACTCCCGCCAGCAGTCGCCATATCCAACTAAGCGACACCGATAGCTGTCCTGAGCTACGGGCTTTTGCTTAAATCTATCCTCTTTCAAAGCAATGTTTTGATCATCGACAAGCCATCACCAAAATACGTGCGTTTGGTGAACCTGAATCTTCCTTCAACGTCCATACGAAACGGCTTCGCTCCATCATGGACCAAGCAGACATCCCCGCGCTGCTCTCGAGGCTGGCCAGCGACGAAGATGCCGCCCGTAAGATGGCCGTCTTCAAGCTCCAGTCGTCGATCAACGATCCTGCCTTTGCCGACGTCTTCATATCTTCGGGCGGTCTCGTCATCCTGCGACGGCTCATTATGACCTCTGGCGGCAACACTCTCGCCTATGCGCTCCAGAGCTTGTCGCGGCTGCTGGAGGTGGATATGGGATGGGATATCTTCGAGGGCCCTACCGCGAGCGAGCTGGTGGAACGTATTGTGGAACTTATTGTGACGAATCCTCTGGTTAACATTCTCAGAGGTGCCATGTCGATTCTGGTTGCTCTTGTTGGACACTCGCAGTCGAGCGGCTCAGAGTCGCCGATTCAGGACCAGACCTTTGGCTTTCGGGCGCTCAAACCGGCGGTGGCCATATACCCTCAGTTTTTTGACTTGGTCGTGCAGCAGCTGAACAGCGCGGACCATGCTCTTTGCGCGAATGCGCTCATGCTAGTCAATGCGCTGATTCGGGATGCGTTGTCGACTAGGAGTGTTATGGCAGCCGGCAACGGAAAGTCTGCTGGCGATGAGTGGCCGAAGCTGATGAAGCGGCTGCAGGACTTGGGCTTGATCAAGGCGGTTTACAAGCTGATGCAAGGCACCGGGCTCCAGGATCTTGCACATCCTGCGCTGGAATTTCAGAACCTGAGCAAAGTCATCCAGCGAAAGTGGAGAGATGTCAAGGTAGACCTAGAGCGTCCGGAACACAGGCGGTCGCTTAAGAGCTTGCATCTCTCGAGCGCTCCGGATCGACCAACAGCCAATGGCCACACTAGAGACAATTCAACGGACACTACCGCAACTAAGAAGGATGGTAGGAAGCACAGCCCGGAGAAATGGAGAAGGCTTGGGTTCGAGACGGAGAGCCCCGCGCAAGACTTTGATGTGGCTGGATATCTGGGAATGATGGATTTGACAGACTATGTGCGCAAGAACGAGGACAGATTCCAGAAGCTGCTACTGGAACAGGCCACAAAGCCCATGAATGAGCGCTGTCCTGTTGCTCGGGCGAGCTTGGCCATGACGATGATCCTTTACGAGCACTTTGATGTGGATAAAGCAGACTTGGAGGACGCAAAGGGATACCACCAAGGCGTCGATACAAAAGATTACGATAGAGTCTTTCAGCCGTTGCTACTGCAATGGCCCCGTCTGCATGCCGCTGGGTTACACAGCTTCTTCCGCATTTGGAAAGCCACAGGTGCCGTGCAGGAAGACTTTGACAAGGTTGCGGAGCTGGTGCGCATATTAGTAGAAAAGGTGGCTGGCCAAGCTCCCCGGACCCGCGACATACTGGAAGTTGAGGATGATTTACAAGAATACGATATGACGAGATTACGGGAGCTTCAGATGGAGCTGTTGGAGATGTCGTTTGAGGAAACCTGGGGCAAGCACCTCTACCAGGTGCGAGACGTGCTGAAGCAAGAAGCCCTGCAATTTGTCAAAGAGCAAAGAATTAGGTGTCTTCTCGAAGGCGCCTGGTTCCAGAAGAAGGAGGATGCGGCAGAGAAGAAGCCTTGGAGATTCGCCAGGCTGTCTCACAACCGTCGGTACCTCCACTACACAGACTTTGAGAAGCAGATGGCACAAGATCCTGGTCTAAATACCCTGATGGAGAAGATTGACCTCTCCACTATAAGCTCTGTCGTGTCCAACGTCTCTGCAGCCAACGACGACTCCAAGACAACGGCCAGCGGGGCAACTATACAAAACATTACCAGCACCGTAGAGAAGGCCAAGACCAAAATTACCATATATAGCTTCGTGAATCCTGCCGATGCGGGTGCTGGCGGCGGTGGCGAGGCCAAAGAGCAGGCTATCTTGTCTCTTTGGCCCACCAGCCATAGCGTCGCTTCCGAGTGGCTGGACGGATTGCTCCTTTTGCTCGGCCAAGCTCCCGTCACGACGGAGACGAGCAAGCTTGTCAATTTGGTGAGCGGATATGGGCTGAAGATTAGGCTTCTCAATGTTAGGATGGACACTGTGGAAGGTCCTCCGGCTGGAGCTGGTGTCGTGCCTAGTCGGGAGGGGCTGGATGAAGACTACTTTTATGAAGTCTAGAGTGTTTGTTTTTCTGGACTTTTCTTCTTCTCTCTTGCCCTTTTACGATGTTTTTCTGTCTTCTCTATTCTCTATACCAGTCATTTATTTTGCCATTGTTGTTTTATATACCCCCTCCTTTGTATGGCAGGCCCTGGCATAGCGTGGGAGCATCGAGAGGTTATGCGTTGGATTCTCCTTCCTTTTTTTCTGATTCTTTGTGTATGAATAGTATACACGTTTGTAATACTACTGAGAGCATCCACGATCTATATGCGTTGCGTCTATTCATGGGAATGAACTTGGTGTCTAAGAAGATGTGATGGGAGAAGAGGCCATAAAGATATAGTATAAAGATAATTTAGCCTAGGTGCTTCTGGGAAATCTTTCACGATAATTGCTTTTTGAATATTGATATAGTAGATAGGATACCTACCCCTAATGTCTCGACACAGTAGAGCCAATAGAAATAAATGGTTACCAGATTAGTAGAAGCCGTCTTTCGTGCAAGCTGCCTATCAACTCATGTGCACTCTGCACTGCATATCTCTAATCAGTATGGCAGGCGAATGGCAGATATGCCTCATAACTCAATGCTGCTTCGACTCCACAAAGAGCGCCAATGGAGCAGTAGTATATGTTAATTATGGAATGTTATCTAAGCGGAAGTCACAATTTTTTCATTTGGTGTCTGACATTGTTAGGTGCTTATGTCGTGATGCCTGGGGACGGCAAAGGCATTAGTGCCCAAAGAACGGTGAGGATCCTCCACCGTGGGAACCTGTTCGCATAGAGAGGTGACCACGTCCGAGCCAAAGTCAAAGTAGCACGTATTTGGAGTAGATGCTCCATCTCGTGACAGATAGAATTGGGAGGAGGCCAAGGTTACAATGAGATATCGGATGGTGGCGGCGCTCACCGTACAATTGAGGGCCATCAAGTTGGGGAAGCTCGATATTTGCAAGTAGTAGGCTGCTAGCACTTGACTGAGCCGCTAGAACCGGCTAGAGATCGTTGAACATGACCCGAAGACCTTCTAAAGCTGCTGCTGCCACCGTCACATCCACACCAGCGTAGGTGCTAAATATGGCCGTCCAGGTTATCGGCATGGAGGCCTGCACTTAGTGGTTGCTGCAGGACAGCTGGTCTTGCATCCCATTCGTCGACTCGGGCCAGCAAAGAGTTGCGGCTTGCATGAAGTGGATAGCGGCGGTCGCAATTGAGACTCTGGGACGTGTAGCCTGTAGGTGCCCGAGCTCGCGGATTCATTCTGTTCCGGCCCATCTCCTCTCGCTCCTGGCTCTCGCTTCTTTTCTTATTTCTCTTCTCCTTTCTCCTTCTTCTTCTCTCTTCTATTCTCTCAACTCTTCTTCTTTTTTTTTTTTTTTCCCCTCTTCTACGGCTTCTTTCTCCATTGATACACGGTTTCGGGGGAGGAAACCGGGAGAAGAAAAGCACAAGACACCGGCACCAACCCCAGGTGTGGCGGTCTGACGCCTACTGGAGGCGGGGCTTCCGAGACTGGCACTGAGGTTCAAGACTAATACGAGGTACGAATCTTACTCTTGCGCGACCATTGGGGAGGAAGAGTGAAGAAGAACCGAAAAGAAGAAGTAGAAAAAAGAAAGGCGAATAGTCAAAGGGTGGCCATCGACACCTTGAAACTTTCACGCCTCTTTTTTTCAAATTTTTCAAACCCTTCTCTCTTCTTTTACTATTTCGGAGTGGCTCACATGTGATTTTGGCTACAGTGTCGTCTCTCTTTTGCCTTTTTTTTTTTTTATCTTAGCCAAAACGAGGCGCTGTGTGGCGTAGCTGTGGTACGTACTGAACACGTATACGCAGCACGTCCCTCCCTCTTTGTACTGCGTCGCACAACTCTGCGCTGCTTGTACTTCCACCCCTGGCGCAATCCAGGAACCTCAAAACTTTAACAGCGATCGACGCCATTTACTCCTTTTTAAATAATAAAGAAAAGTCGACGCGCGAACTATTCTTTCGCATCGCTTCAAGTGTCTGACATTTACTGGTATGTAATTTTCACTTTCAGGGGCAATGCTTTTCATGCGATGCTGCTGGGCATAGCCTCTCTCTCTCCCTCTCTCTTATCTTCTGTTTGATGCATTCACTATTCTTGGGGATTCTGTACCCGCTCCGCCACGCAATCTTCCACGATCACGCCTGCTAACAGGGTCCTCTTTTTGCTTAGTTGCGCATCCAAGCCTTCTTGCATATCCATTGAAGCACTACTGCTACCGTGGCTTCTACAATCGCGGCTGCCTGACTGCTCCATCGCTATTTACACGTATACAACAAGAAGCAACAAACCTAGCTTGCGTCCCGTGCGACCAATTCTATTTATACAACCCATTACTACGCTCGAGAAAGAGAACAAGAACATCAATCATGTCTCGCATTCAGATCCCTCTCGACCTCATCACGTCCCGCCTCAACCTTGGAGATCGTTTCCAGGGATTGCGCGCGGGGCCTCTGAGTGGTCGTTTCTCTAACCTGAGGCCGATCTCCGAGTTCTTCGACTTCAAGCGCCTGTCCAAGCCTGCCAACTTTGGTGAGGTGCAGTCGCGTGTCAACTACAACTTGAGCCACTTCTCCAGCAACTATGCCGTGGTTTTTGTCATGCTCAGCCTGTACGCTCTGTTGACCAACTGGCTACTGATGTTCGACATCATCCTAGTCGTCTTTGGCATGTGGTTTATTGGCAAATTGGATGGAAGAGATTTGGAAATCGGCAGCTTCAAGGCTACTTCGTCGCAGCTCTACACTGGACTCCTCGTTGTCAGCATTCCCCTCGGACTGATTGCCTCTCCCTTCTCTACCCTGCTCTGGTTAATAGGTGCATCTGGAACAGCAATTATTGTAAGTTGAGCCGGGTTTCTAGGCTATTACTGGTACGCAAATGCTAACAAAATACAGGGTCACGCAAGCTTTATGGACAAGCCCATCGATGAGGCTTTTTCCGGGGAGGCGGTCTAAATGGTCGGCCGCGAGCTCCCAAATTTGCGCCCCAATGGGGAAGACCATCGCGGCGCGGGCGGAGGAATACAAGTGGGGATGCTGCGCACTACGATGAAAGAGTCGAGGAGTTGGCCTCGGACGACGATGAGGAGGATGGGGAAGGTCTAAGGAGTAGAGAAACTGGCATCGTGCGTCGCAATCAGCGACGATACGACTCGAGAGATGAAGAGGATAGCTCGTCTGGCGATAGCTATGACGAAGATTATTCGGACGACCAGCAAGATGAAGAAGACGAGAGGGAAGCGGCCTTGGTGGAAAAGGCGCTCTATCGAATTAATAAGGCACAAGCCAAAGGAAGGACAGACGTGAGGCTTAGCAAAGAAGAGATCAAAGCCCTCGAGCGAAGGCAGAAGCGCGTGGAGGCAGAGGAGCGAAGAAATCGCAGGCGCCGCCAAGAGCGCGTGGCCATACCGCTTTCTCAGTTTGGATCGATGGCTCGACTAGGAGGTTCTGAATCCGGTTCCAATCCGGTATCAAGACAGCCCTCGGGAAGCGAGACACATGACGATATCTCTCCTCAGATGGGATACTTTCCCCCTCCATCCGGTTCCCGTCCTCGGCCAAAGTCTACAATTTCTACGTCGCGGCCAACCAGCTTCCATGAGGAGTCTTCCAGGGACCCCTTCAAGTACCAAACAGCTGGCCCTCGCGCAAATGCTGCTCCCAAGCGCCATGGCTCTGGACAGTCTGATTTAAGTTCCATGTCTCGACAGGGCCGACCTGAGTCCGTGTCTGAGTGGAGCCGGCAAGGATCGTCTAGACGGCAGAGCTCTGATGATACAAGCGAAGAACTAGCATTGGTAGAGGAACGTTCAACTAGGACAGAGAGTTCGAGCAGAACAGCAAAGGGCAGAGAAGAAATTGTGGTCGAGGTGGAGGTCGAATCTCCTTCCGGGCCTGAGCGTGCGCCATCTCGCACGCGCTCGACAACCAGGAAGAAGTCTGACCCGGCACCTACGAGAAGGACAGTATCAAGTAGGACAGGCACTGGAACTTCGGGGGCTTCTGCAGGAGTACGAAGGAAGAAGCGGGAATAGAAAGCAAAATGTTTGGCGTGCACTGATGTTGGGTGTTTTCATATCTTCGTACAGCAAAGGAAAAGAATTGTTTGATATAGCTCGTATTACCATGACGAATATTTGTTTAAACCAGGATACTTGTCAAGCAGTACTGCGCACGTTGTTTCTATTATGCCTGTGTGAGACCAGACAGATGATGTGTGCTATGCATTCATCAATCAATATAGAGGCCGTCTGTACACATTCAGATTAATCCACCAGCGCAAATCATGTGCTGACTCAGCTTGCCTTGAATGTCACCCGTAGCCGCGGCTTGGACCCCTGCGCTCAGCTCCAAGCTCTAATAGCCGATAGCCTCGCTGTTGTTTGTTATTGTTTGCAATTTCACATCGTATACCCGCCGCAACATGAAAATCGCATAGAAGCGCATTCTAGTTTCGCGTCTGTTTGAAATTGATCCCAATAGCGAAAGCGAAAAGCGATATTCTGTCAAATTTTACGCGACACTCTGTTACATCGCAGCAGAAGAAGAAAAAGCCAGCCGCAGCTTTCTATTGACGACTGCGCCCAAGCATTTCATTAGCGACTGAAACGCATTTAATTGCTTGTACCGAAACTAGGGACGATCAAAACCACGAATCATAATGTCTGCCAGCGCCAGAAGCGGAGCGAAACGGCTCATCAAGGAGATGGAGAACTGGCGCAAGGAGCAAAAGGACGAAAAGGGCGTGGAGAGACTTGGTCCGGTGAATGAGGATGATCTGTTTGAGTGGGAGGCGGTTATTAATGGTAAAGGGATTGGATCTGGATACGATGGTGAGTCTTCCGTAACCCCTTTTATCCTCGCTCTCCATCGCGATTCTGAAAATCTGAAAATCTACTAACAGGTTGAATGCTACAGAGGGCCGATGGCTCATCAACATCCAGCTCTCCACGTCGTACCCGTTGTCACCCCCCAAGATGCGCTTCGTCACGCAAATCATCCACCCCAACATTGCGCTGCAGACGGGCGAGATCTGCCTGGACCTGCTCAAGGACAAGTGGACGCCGACGTACAGCGTGCTGCAGTGCGTGCGCGCGGTGCGCATGCTGCTGGGCTATCCGGAGACGGACAGCCCGCTGAACGTGGACGTTGCGGCGTTGTTGAGGGGCGGCGATGTCGTGGGGACGCGCAAGTTGGTGCAGTATTGGTGTTCTGAGCCGGAGGGGAGGTATGATGGGCCTTGACTGGGAAGAGGAGAGAGTAGAGGGTGAGAGGTTGGCTTGCTGTTCGTTGGGGATTTTCTTTCCTATTGTCTTGACTTCTTTTTGTGATTCGGTTCTTGGTTTGAATATATGGCAAATGTAATTTGGTTTAGTAGTAGCCGTTGTTTGTAATGATTTTGGGTATGCGGAAAGGTATTATATATGGGCTGGGTTGGGTGAGATTTTTGAGTTGTAGCTGCGAGAGCTTGATATCACGGATTCAATGTCATCATCTTTGGCATATTGTGCATCGCTTTCATTTTATTCTATCCCAACTTGAATACAATACGTGTAAAAAACATAGCTCTACTGCCGCCATTGACCCCATCCCAACATAATTTGACTAAAAGGCATAATAAGTAATAAGCACGCATCGCAAGGGAGTGCCCAGAAACAACAACTTCCAAATCTCTTCCCACTTTTCGAGGTAGAAGAACGACCTCAACATCCACGTCTCAAAAGGAGAGCCACCTATTATTCTCTCCCTTCGTCTCTGTCGCTCCCTCGACTTCCCGTCCTCTTTCCTGCTGGTGCCTGCGATTCGACAATGATGATTGAAATATAAGATAGAAATAGTAAAGTGGAAAAATGGGGGGGTTATCTATATAAATTTCATATGCCAGAGGTTAATAGGTAGATGCTTTCAACGAGCAAAAAACGCCCGCGCCACGCCGCGCCGTGCCTTTTCGTTTTTGTTTGTTTGTTTGTTTGTTTTTTGCCTATGCCTTGCCCTTGCCCTGCCCAGACTTCCCTAACCAAGACACCATCCGAGCATCTTCCCTTTTTTGTAATTCGATTCTAGAGATGCAAAAGCCAAGAAAGAAAAGATCAAATAAGTGCCCATTGATCTTACAGCACCTCTCCAATTCGAGCCCAAATGCCTTCAAGGCCTCAGCCCAACAAAGTCGTAATCGTAATGAAAATAAGAGTGACACGAGAGACAAAGCTCTCTCAGCCGCTGCAAAGTAAAAGAAAAAAGGTGAATTATGGATTTTTTTGATTTACTCATTATAATGGTAGACCTAGCGTATCACTGTTAGCCCCTCCGTTGAGGAATAGAGGGAGTCGTGGTGAGGACTCACTTTGTAATTAGGAAGGCCGTATGGTTGCCATCCCAGGCGCTTAGCCATCTTGGCAAAGCCTTCGCTCTCGATCAAGTGGTAGAAGGAAAAGGCGGGGAACATGGCTCCATCTCTGTGCACGTCGGCCTTGACCAGCAATGCGGTGCTGCCAACTCCATCCAAAGGAACTGCCAGGTCCTTGGGGCTACCAGGGTTGCTCATGTACGCCATGAGGGTCCTGTAAGTCGCAAGCTCTGCGTAGCCCTCGAGGAGGATGTCGTCGGGCCCCATCTGCTCGGCCATCTTGAGCGCAGTCTCGCTGTCCTGCCAGCTGTTGAAGTCGTATGGGCGCTCGGCCATCTTTTTAGTTTCGGGGTCGTAGTATTTCTGGTAGCAGTTCGCAACGATGACGGGCTTATCGTGGGAGGCGAGATCTTGGATCAGGGTCGGAGGAGACTCGACAATGTCGGCATCGAGCCACAGCACCCATGATGTAGACGGGCCTAGCGTCGTGAAGAGCAGTGAATTGCGAGCCTTGGCCATGACCTCGCGACGAGCCTTTTGGTTACCCAACTTGTGGCGCTCGGATTCGTCCTGAGACATAACCGCAGGGTCAAAGTCTTGGCGCAGAATGATGATGCTCTTGAACCGATCCTTCTCTGCGCCATGGTTCTGTATCTTTTGAATCTGCTGCTGCAGCGCCGCAGTAGCCTGGTTTCCCTCTTTCGTCTTGGGCAAGATGAAGCCCAGAGTAATCAGCTCGTGAGGGTAGCTCAATCGCAGGAGATTATCCCAATACTCCTGATAAAATCGGGCCATTGGCGTCAGAATGAGGATGTGCTCCTGGTTCTTGACGGGATCGGCCGTGACCGTAACTTTGTTGAGGTCATATCGCGTAACTGGCGGGGGTCCTTGAACGCCTGATCGCGAGCTTTTGTACGGCGACGTAGGGGGCGACAGATGGTGTTGGGCCGAGACAATGTTGGACAACCTACCAGCGGAGGCAGGACTTGACGGCGATACGAGGAAAATGATTATGAAGATGCAGAGTACAGCACCCAAGAGGAGGGTCGAGGAATTGGCCTTCTTGAGGCGGACTGACCCCAAGGGTCGAGCCATCGAGCCTTATCCGGTGTCTTTTTTGGCGATTAGATATTAAGAATCTGGCTCGGTAGGCCCTCGTTCGGCTTCGCGATCGATTCGACCGGAAATCAGCGCAGCGCGAAAATAGAAAACCAAGATACTGCGTCCAGCTGAAACGAGCGTCAGGGCATGGAACGTTGAAGACACTGGGTCTAGTCCGTAGTTGAAAAGGTGGCCCGCGCTGGGGGAGAATATGGGCACGAAGAAAAAGAGAGGCAGTGTAAGAAGACAGAGAAGCAAGGCGTAATTGTTGCTCACACGCCGTATCTCGTACTCCTACCGTACCCTAAAAAAGGACAGAGTCAAGGAATACGAGCCAATCGCCGCCCAAACAAGGGAATTGCTTGTGAAATACGACAGCAAATGCTCTACCGGTCGGTGCTACTGCTGCGATTGGCGACCTTGGAGGTTCAGGGGCACCGGATTAATTCTGGGGCCGAAGCCCATTTTCAGTTGCATTCTTCGACCGCTAATCTACCTAGTGGCGGGACATGCTGTAGATTGCAAAAGCAGCCCGCCATTGTGTGCTGCAAGCGTCCGTCCAAGCGTCGAGACTGCAGATTCCTCTTCTGTCGTATTGGGAATGTTTACAATCATATTCAACTATGCTCTGATTCTAACAATGCCGTAATGCACGAATGTCAATCATTTCACGCAAAATCTTCTTTTTCCAGCCGTATTCCTTGGAAGTGAAAGGACTATCTTAGTAAGTACCTTAGTGGTAGCACTTCAAATAGCAAGGCCAAGTCACCGATGGCTGGAACCTTTTTCGGCCCAGCACGCTGGAGACCCCTAATCCTTCGGCGACCCCTACGCGCTGCAGCGGCATGTGCTAGTACGTAGCAGCACTACTGTGTCTCCCATGCCTATCAAATCAACTAGCCTAACGTCGCCGCCTCGGACTCACGATTTGGCTATTCTTCGTTTCCTTTACATCTCGCATCTTCTCCTATCCGCCCAGTCCAGAGCCGTGCACATATCCGTCTGTTGCATTCCACACTTCCGTCCTTGCAATGGCTTCTGATAAAATGGACCGTGGCCTCGACGAAATCATTGCTGACAAGGTTGGTATCTCTTATCCATCTTGAATTCTCCAGCCTTGCCTCTATTGCGAGGCCGCAAAGACTACGGCTAATCAGTCCACCAGCGCAGCAATGGGTCTCGAAACCGACGCGGTGGTGACCGCCGCCGTGATCGTCAAGATTACCCCCGTGACGGGGTGAAAAAGGTGCGTCCTGCCATCATCACTGGGAGCCATTGGGGGCTGCAATTGGCCGCGCGAGGCTGACTCGCTGCTTAGGTTGAACTTCCTCTCCTCCTAGCACTCGACTTCGTCTGATGCTCTGCGCACTCCTTCGGTCAATCGATTTTCGGAGTTTTTGCCGATCCAGCAATGGATCTCACACTGTAAATTTCCTCGCTAACCAGCTCTTGGGTCGACCGTACAGTCTAGTCGCAACGAACCTCGAAACCTAGACAGGTCAGTTATGAATCGGTTCATCACGCTTCCCAGAGAGATAATGCTAACCCAATTACCGCAGTGAATGGGTTCATGATCGATACGAAGAGAACAGTACAGTCACATCCTATCTTTAATCAATAGCTTATCTCCTCCATTGAACTCGACTCATCGTTTCCCAGCCTATCGCAACAGCAGAGCAGCACCGCGTCGCAGGCGCGATTCCCCCAGCGGGTAAGTCGGTTTAAATAGAAACAGAGGATTTATATCGCAATAAGCTTGTCTAATACTTATTCTTAGAGGAGATGCTCGCGGCGCCCGGCTTCGCGTGGAGAATATCCACTACGACCTTACAGAAGAGGATCTCGATGTATGTCCTACTCCCAACTCAACTTTTCAAGGAGACTTTTACTGATCCTTTCGTAGGAACTTTTCAGAAGAATTGGCCCTATTACGAAGTTACAATTGCGCTATGACCGCTCTGGTCGGTCTGAGGGCGTGGCCTTTGTCACATATGAAGACAGAGAAGACGCTGCTGAAGCTATTAAACAGTTTGACGGCGCAAACGCCAACGGTACGCTATCTTCCGTCGATCTCAATATCCAAAACTTGCGACTAATACGATGTATAGGCCAGCCAATTCGGCTGATTGCGCTGTCAAGCGGTTCTTCCCGAAACCCGTTCGATACCGCCGTGATGCCAGGAAAGCCCCTCTCAGAACGCATTTCTGCTCCTGGTGGCAGGTCCCGATCTCTCTCCCCTCACCGAAGATACGACGAAGAAGACGCTGCTCGTAGAGGCATTGATCGATACGTTCCAGGCGGCGGTAGTCGTTCACGAAGTCCTATGCCGCCTCGTCGTGGCGCAGGAGGACGTCGCCCTGGTGCCCGCCGCGAAGGTGGAAGAGATCAGGATGCAACTCGTGGCGGCCGAGGTGGCCGAGGAGGAGCCCGTGCTGAGCGAACAAACACTCCTCGACCTAAGAAGACTCAAGAGGAACTGGACGCTGAGATGGAGGATTACTTCAACGCCAATGGTGGAGCTGCAGAGCCTGCCGCAGAAGCAGTTGCTGAAGCAGCTGCACCAAGCGAAGCGGCCCCTGCGCCGGCTCACGCTGATGACATTGATATGATTGAGTAATAGTCACGCATGGCAAAGGGAGTGTATTTCGTGTGGGTGTTGGGGTTTGACAGTATGGGACTCAATGTTTTTAGAAAATGCCATCTGAAGCATGGGAGACAGAGCTTATATAATTCAGCATAGTCTGTTGTCATTACGAATGGATTGCTTTTCAGGTCGGGTCAAGATGTTTGATGCCATGAATACATTTGTCGAGATTGATATGAACATGCTTGCCGCCTATTAATATGGCATGCACCTTTGAAGAAGCGGGGGTTTTCAAGAACACCTACAATTTATGCTGATTACGAAACCTTGTAGTTGAATCCATGTAGACTATCATACGGCCCAAAACGGCTATACACAATCTCACTGTTGGGGGCCATTGGCTATTAACAAATAGATCCACCACAACGATAGAGCGACCCGGGTATACTTCGTCAATCGATTCGTTTAATACGCCATTCATCAACTTATGATCAGCAGGGCATAAGCATCATCCTCTCTTCCCGACACAAAAGTTCAATCTCACTAGAATGGTTTCTTCAGGTCAAAGCACACCGACCAAAGTCGGCATTTTATCACTAGGTGATATGGGCGCTGGCATTGCCAGGCTCTTAATTGCTCATGGATTTCCCGTGGCTACCAACGGCCAAAATCGAAGGTGCGTGGATGGAATTCGCAAGGATTTTTGGCGAACCTGGTTCGGGATTAAACGTAGATGAGGGGTAATAGAAGCTAAATCTATATTTCGCTAGCGAGGATACACTTGAAAGAGCCCGCAACGCCAAGGTTGAGCTGCTCTCGTCAGATTTAGAGCTCGTGCAGCAGTGCTCCGTCATCTTCTCAGTGGTGCCGCCGCGAGATGCTGAAGCCACGGCTCAGCGAATCGTTGATGCGCTGTCAGGCAGCTCTCAAAAGGAAACGATTTACTATGTTGACCTAAACGCCGTGGCACCCTCAACATGTAAGAGCATCGTGTCCTTGTTCGAAAAGGCGAGAGTGCCCGTCAAGTTCATCGATGCCTGCATCCTGGGTGGACCTCCCAGCTTGAAGTCCAGTAGCGAAGAGGGCAAAGAGGCCGAGTGGGATCAGCCCAGCATTCCCATCTCGGGGCCTCACTCGCTATCAGGGTTGCCGGATGGAGAAAGGCTCACGTCAGTCTTACAGCTGCGCTCTATCTCGCCCGAAATTGGTGCGGCCAGCGGTCTCAAGATGTGCTTTGCGTCGCTAACGAAGGGCTTCACGGCGTTGGTTACGCAGTCCTTTACGACGGCGCATCGCCTTGGGGTGACGGATGAGCTGAAACGGGAGCTGGGTATCAAGGTGCCGGCTATGTTAACGAGAGCGGAAAAGGGTGTTGTAGGGATGCCGCCAAAGGCCTATCGCTGGGTGAGAGAGATGGAGGAGATCTCCAAGACGTTCCATGAGGAGGGCCATTGGGATAGAACGGTGTTTGAAGGCATCGCTGGAGTTTACAAAGCAGTCTCCGAAGATGGCGTTCTCGGACAAGAGAAGATTGGAAAGAGAAAGAGGGGGACTAGCATAGATGATGTTGCAGCGTTGATGGCCGAGGGACTAGAAAGAAAGAAGAAGAAGACTGAGTAGGTTGTTATGATAATGTAAATTGAATAACAGAATGAGAGGCGATATATGCAGTTGTTAGATAGAAATAGGTCGCCGCCTCATCACTCGATATATGATACAATAAATCTATCCATAGCTGTTCATACACTTGTCTAATGCTTCAGCCCTGCTAGTGCTATTGTTCCAACATCTGCCAAACCGTACGCGAGGCTTTCAAAAGCACCCATGTTGGCCTCAGGTTCTCTGCTGTACACTCTAGAATGTGGCACGCTCAGCTTCGTCTCCTTACCATTGGGCAGCCCTTGTCCAGAAAGATAGATGGCCGAGTTCGAAAGTGCGCCAAAATGCTGTCCTATGAAGCCATCTATCGGATCAGCCTCCCTGGGGACTGCAACATCTCCAGAAACGCCAAAGACAACACCAGGTGCAAAGGGCTCCGCAGTATTCTCTGGCAGAGCTGGTGCAGACATGAAAAATTGAATCTGTGAGCCCTCGGGAGTGAAACCTCCGCCATTCATCGATTGTATAAAGTTTTGCATTTCCTCTTCTTCTGAAAGAGAAAAGTGTGCCCGCTGAGGATCTAGAGACAGCAGTCCCTTTTTGGCTCCCCATCCGCCGCCACCGCTCACTAGACATCGGGATTAGCATACAAGTTATCCAAAAAGGGGCTGCTCAGGAAACCAGAAACACATACATATCTTGTACAAGCGACCGCCGTGGCTGTAAAGCAGCTTGAGATGTTGAGCTGTGGTCTTTACGGTTTCCCTGATATCGTCGATATCTGGCAGCGCCGTAATTGGCTCGGGAGCTTCCTCGAACCATTCCTCTAACGCAGCTGATGTGTTATGGTCAGGGGTAACCATTGCCCAAACTCCTACTGGGCCAGATAGCACGCCAGACGGGCCATTTTGCTTATGAAGCTTGTTGACGATGTCTTCTAGTTCGGTAGACGCCGGGATAGTATTCCCGTCAACCTCGATACCTCGAATGATGTTGCCAAAGCTTTCAGTCACAGTTCGAGGTTGAGTCAATGGCATCAAGGGTGCCCAAGTATCAAGATGCGCCAAAGACTCAATATCGTGATCCAGTGAGACTTTCACAAACTGTGAGTATTTTTCGGCTTGTTGAGTGAGTCGAGGCACGTCATGGGTGAGATTAAACTCAGATGTCAAAAGCGTAGATGGTCTGCTATTGTGGAATGTAGTTCTAGCTAGGGGCAGCGTCACTGAGGGGTCTCCAAGGTTAAACGTCAAAGCCGATACTGAATCTGCATCATCCTTGGACTTTGGCGATAGCGGCTGCCATAAGTTCGGTAACAGATGATCCAAGTGACCTCGTAGAACTGATATCCCCTCGTGAGGTCTGAGTGACCCTGCTGGAGCTGCGAGATGGTCGACCACAGCACTTAGAACATGAAACTTCTCCACATTTGCGGAAGCGGCCATCAATCTGGCAAATTGTCCCATGATGTCTGCATTTTCGAGGTCCCTGGCAAAGCTCGGCGTTGTGAGGATGACTGCTGCGTTGTGGCCGTCGGGATTATCTAAGATTTTCTTGCCTCTCACATTCTCAAAGAGCTCTTGATAGCTGACCTGAAATAAGAAATATTATTAATAATCATGATTATAGTTTCGGGAATTATAATACACTACTTTTCTATTTTCTGGCACAGCGTATGTGAATCTTGTTTGACTAGTTCCTGAAATGCTTGAATATGACCTCTTCCGTAGAGATGCACTTCGTCGTGAAAGCGAGCTTCTCAAAGCTTGTGAAGAGGCTCGAAGGATCATCATATAGAAGTAATTAAGTTTTCCGAGAGACTATATCTTGAAAATAATCGCAATTCGGCGATTACACCTTAAATGATTCAATAACCTCACCGATTAGGCAGGAGGGAATATCCATGGATATCAAAGGATCGAGTGTAAGCTTGAGAACATCGCCTAGCATACACTAGACCTGGAAACGGCATACACTCCAGACCATTTGTGGCGCACCGTGTGGCTAACTCCTTATCGATTACTATCCAACCCCGCGACACCGCCACACCCCTCCAATTCCGTGACTCAAATTTCAGATCGAAGGATCTTTATTGATGACTCTGTGCTTACATGCGGCCTGGTAAAGCTGGCTTACGCTGGTCTATTTAAAGTAAATATTGGCGCATTAAATTGACGAGGAGGCCAATTCACCATAGGGCTTCCCCGAATCCCATCCGGCACCACGTTCAGATTCGCGGCTCGAGCACTTCGAGTGCGGCCACTTAGACGTACAAGACCTTTTCCTGCTATACGTGCTGCTACCATGGCGACAAACAGTGGACGAGGAAACCCCAGTATGTCTGCAGACGGATCTGTTAGATATTTCTGAAGGCATGTAACTAACGCGAATGATATACAGTCGCGGCGACCGAGGGTGTCGAGGAGAGAAATGCAGCTCCCCCCAACGTTTCTGGTGAGACCAAGCAAGAGATTGCTACTTCAACTCAGTCTGCCACTCCTGGTGCTCATTCTTCAGGTCAAGATGCAGGTGCCGCGCCTGCTGCTCAGGGAGCTCCAAAGCCAAAGACTGAGAAAGAATGTAAGAGACTGCCCTCACCATTTCTCGGCGTCTAGCTTCACTTCCCACGAACCATTTGTCTGATATGCTGGTGTAGTGGAAAAAGAGCGAAAGAAGGCTGAGAAGGCCGCAAAGCTCGAAGCGAAGAAGGCCAAGGCTGCCGCTGCCGCTACGGCTCCTGTGAAGGAGAAGAAGGCGAAGAAGGAGAAGGTAGAGGAAGAGCCGCTGCCCGAATACGTCGAGGATACCCCCGTCGGCGAGAAGAAGCGCATTCGATCATTCGACGACCCTCACTTCAAGGCATACAACCCCGTCGCCGTCGAATCTGCCTGGTATAGCTGGTGGGAGAAGGAAGGCTTCTTCAAGCCCGAGTTCAAGGCAGACGGAAACGTCAAAGATGAGGGAAGCTTCGTCATTGTTCACCCGCCCCCCAACGTCACCGGTAACCTGCATATGGGACATGCTCTTGGTGATTCGCTCCAAGATCTCATGATTCGATGGAACAGAATGCACGGCAAGACTACTCTGTGGCTTCCTGGATGTGATCACGCTGGTATCTCTACCCAGAGCGTCGTCGAGAACATGCTCTGGAGACGGAAACAGCAGACCAGACATGATCTCGGCCGAGAGAAGTTTGTTGAGACTGTCTGGGAGTGGAAGGAGGATTACCACAAGCGAATCAACAAGGCCTTGACTAGTCTGGGTAGCTCCTTCGACTGGAGCCGAGAGGGTGCGTACCAATCCGAGCAACTTAGGTCTAGATACTGTCTCTAACATCACACAGCTTTCACCATGGACCCTAACTTGACAAAGGCCGTTATGGAAACATTTGTTCAACTCCACGAAGAGGGCATTCTCTACCGTGCAAACAGACTTGTCAACTGGTGCACAAAACTGAATACCGCTCTTTCTAACTTGGAGGTCCAGAACAAGGAGCTCACTGGAAGAACTCTCCTCGATGTCCCTGGATATGACAAGAAGGTTGAGTTTGGTGTCATCGTTCACTTCAAGTACCCTATTGAGGGTAGCGATGAAACTGTCGAAGTTGCCACAACTCGTATTGAGACTATGCTTGGTGACACTGGTATTGCTGTCCACCCCAAGGATCCGAGATACACTCACCTTGTTGGCAAGAATGCTGTCCACCCATTCATCGAGGGCCGCAAGCTTCCCATCATCGCTGATGAGTACGTTGATATGGAGTTCGGAACTGGTGCCGTCAAGCTGACACCTGCTCACGACCCCAACGATTTCAACCTTGGCCAGAAGCACAACCTGGAGTTCATCAACATCCTCACAGACGATGGCTTGATGAACGAGAATGCCGGACCCTACAAGGGCCAGAAGCGCTTTGACGTCCGATATGCCATCCAGAACGCCCTCAAGGAGAAGAACCTGTATGTGGACAAGAAAGACAACCCCATGAAGGTTCCCCTGTGCGAAAAGTCCAAGGACATTATCGAACCCATCATGAAGCCCCAGTGGTGGGTCAGAATGAAGGAGCTTGCTGAGCCCGCTCTTGCGGCTGTCCGGGAGGGAAAGATCAAGATTCGACCCGAGAGTGCTGAAAAGAGCTATTACCGCTGGCTCGAGGATATCAACGACTGGTGTATCAGCCGACAGCTTTGGTGGGGCCACAGATGCCCTGCATACTTTGCCAAGATCGAAGGAGGCTCCGGCGACATCCCTGAGGAGAAGCTCTGGTTCGTTGGAAGGACCAGAGAAGAGGCTGAGAAGAAGGCTCAGGCGGCGCTGCCTGGCAAGACCTTTACCCTTGAGCAAGATGAGGATGTCCTTGACAGTAAGTTGAGCCGATCCCTGATGTAAACTGCTAATACTAATAACATCAATAGCATGGTTCTCATCTGGTCTGTGGCCGTTCAGCACTTTGGGCTGGCCTGAGAAGACTATGGATCTTGATAAGCTGTTCCCTACGAGCGTTCTCGAGACTGGCTGGGATATTCTCTTCTTCTGGATTGCCAGAATGATCATGCTTAGCTTGAAGCTAACAGGAGAAGTTCCCTTCAAGGAGGTTTACTGCCACAGTCTTGTCAGAGATTCGGAAGGACGAAAGATGAGCAAGAGTTTGGGCAACGTTGTCGACCCCCTAGACGTCATCGCCGGTATCAAACTAGAAGATCTTCACGAGAAGCTCAACCAGGGTAACCTGCACCCTAACGAAGTCCAGAAGGCCACCAAATACCAGAAAACTGCTTTCCCTGATGGTATTCCCGAGTGTGGAGCTGATGCCCTCCGTTTCACCATGATCAACGCCACAACCGGTGGTGGTGACATTAACTTGGAGGTCAAGATGTAAGCAACGTGCCGCCTCGATGTTGTCTCTCAGATGAATTGACCATTTGATTAGTATCCACGGCTACCGAAAATTCTGTAACAAGATTGTACGTCATGGAGCCCTCAACACTTCCTTTTAGCCATGCTAACACAGATTCCAGTTCCAAGCAACCAAGTATGTCCTGGGAAGTCTGCCCAAGGACTTTGTCCCCTCAAAAACAGGCGCTGTACCTGGCAAGACCTTGGCAGAGAGATGGATTCTCCACAAGATGAACCAGGCTGCCAAGGAGATCAACATCGCCATTGCCGACCGCGAATTCTCGAAATCCACCATCATCGTTTACCGTTACTGGTACAACGAACTCTGTGATGTGTATATTGAAAACTCCAAGGCCATCATCCGCGACGGTACCGAGGAGGAGCGCAACTCTGCTATCCAGACCCTGTACACTGCTTTGGAGGGAGCCTTGACTATGATCCACCCCTACATGCCTTTCATCACCGAGGAGATGTGGCAGAGAATGCCCCGACGACCCAGCGATGAGACCAAGTCCATTATGGTTGCCAAGTACCCCACCTACAATGCTATCCTCGACGACCCAGCATCAGAGGCTGCGTATGAGCTTGTCCTCGACTGCACCAAGGCTTCGCGATCACTCATGTCAGAGTACGCCATCAAGGAGGATGCAGAGAGTAAGTCACATCTCACAATTAGCTATTACGTTCATCAACTAACATAGGGCCAAAAGTCATCATCCAGGCATACAACGCAGAGTCCCTCAAGACCTGCCAGAACGAAGTCTCTTCCATCAAGTCTCTCAGTGGCAAGGCCGTCAAGACTATGGAAGTCGTTGGCCCCGACGCTCCCAGACCCCTTGGCAGCGTTGCTTACCCTGTTTCCACTGCCGCTTCCGTTTTCCTGCACGTAAAGGGCCGTGTAGACATGGATGCCGAGATTTCAAAAGCCCAGAAGAAGCTCGACAAGGCCTCCGCCCTTATTCAGAAGCAGGAGAAGCTCCTTGCCGACCCCGGATACAAGGAGAAGGTGTCTGCGGCTGTTCAGGAAACTGAACAAAAGAGATTGGCCGATGCTAAGCAGGAGAAGCACAGCTTGGAGGAGACGATTAAGCAGTTTGAGCAGCTGAAGTTGGAGTAGACAACCCGGGATCATATACTAGAAAGAAAAAACAATTGTAGCCTAGAAATTTTATAAGGCTATGTAACTCTCATGTAGAAAGAAACAAAAGTAAGGAACCTCTAGAGTACATGACAAGAGAAATAAAACACAGGTGTTAAACAAGTATAATTTCAATTTTGCCGAATGATAGGCTTAAGACCAAAACTCCCCTTTTGCGTGAAACGTTATATATATCTAGTTTAGCCATGGCTTTATATGGCATTATTATAATCAAAATTACCAGGTTCCCTTGCCGCCTCCTCCTTTGCTGCCCTCAGAAGCAGCAGCTTCATCCTTCTTACCAGCTCCGCCGCGAACAGGCCTCGACTGCGCTGCTTCATGCCTCCTAAGTTCATCCGGTACCTTAGAGATGGAGCTCTTGCTCAGGATCTGCTTGAGATCATACAGCACATCTGAGTCCTCGTTGCCCAAAAAGGTAATAGCCACACCACTCTTTCCAGCACGACCAGTACGACCGATACGATGGGTATAGCTCTCAATGTTGGTGGCCATGTTGAAGTTGATAACGAGAGAGACGTCTGGCACATCGATACCACGACCAGCAAGATCCGTGGCCACAAGGACCTGGGTCTGGCCCGAGCGAACGGATGCCAGGGCGGCCTCTCGCTGCTCCTGCGTCTTGGAGCCGTGTAGCGTGACGACGGACCAGCCCATGGACTTGATGTCGCGGGCCACAGCGTCGCAGTTGCGCTTGATGTTGACGAAGACGATGATGGGCGGCGCGTAGGCGGCCGAGCCGAGGATCTCCTGGAGGCGCTTCTTGCGCCGGTCCTCGCCGGATATGAACTCGACGCGCTGCTCGACGGTGTCGACGGCTTCGCCTGCGTTACCGATTGTGACAATGGCAGGACGGCGAAGATATTTCTTCGCAATCTTTTCGACCAGGGGAGGCATGGTGGCCGTGTACATCATGGTCTGTCTGTAGCGGTCCTTGCCTACGTAGCGCTTCATGAGCTGTGCGTTTTCAGCCTCGTCCGTGTCCGGCTTCTCGTTGGTTACGGGTAAAGCGTCAAGGATCTTGTTGACCGAGTCTTCGAAACCAAGGTCAATCATGCGATCGGCTTCGTCCATGATGATGTAGCAGCACTGCACCAGGACGAGCAGTCTTCGCTCGATGCAGTCCACGAGACGACCCGGCGTGGCGACGATGATCTCGGCGCCGTTGCGGAGGGCAAAGACTTGCTCTTCGAGGGAGTGGCCACCGACGATGCTGACACACCTGAAGCCGAGCGGCTCAGCGAATTTCCTGGCCTCGGTCTCGATCTGCTGCACCAGTTCACGAGTCGGGGCAATGATGAGCGCATACGGACCGTCGTTCTTGTTGGCTTCTGTGAGGGGAGGCAGGTCGGAGATGTACACCAGCAGGGGCAGCAGGAAAGCAGCCGTTTTACCGGAACCTGTGACGGCAACGCCAATGAGATCGCGGGCCTGCAAGGCGATGGGGATGGCCGCCCGCTGGATGGCAGAGGGCTCTTTGTAGCCGACCTTGTCGACAATGTCAAGCAGCCGCCGCGGCAGTCCAGATTCCCCCCAGCTGCGCATCGGGTTCGGGATGGCGCCGCCCTTTGTAGCAATGCCAAAGTCCTCCTTGAAGATGCGCCAGTCTCGCTCCCGCATCTCGCTAAGGTCCTTGTCCGACCAGTGCCGTCCCAGACCTGTCCGTTCCGCCCTCTCCTTTGCCCTGGCGCGCGCTCTGTAGAAGTCCTCCATGATGCCCTTTGCTCGTTCCTTTCCGTGCTCCAGATCGCGCTGCTCAATCATCCGAGCTCGCTTGCGCGCCCGCTGCTCGGCCTCTTCGTCGAACTCGCCGCCCACGCCAGCCAGTGAACCGCCCCTGTTGACGCTCTGGCTCGCGTATAACGGATCGTTGTCTCTGGATGTGTCCTCTTCGACGTCCCACTCAAAGTTGAATTTCTTCTCCGTCGTCCGCATGCGCTTCTTCTTGGCCGAAAAGTTAGACTGCTTGTTGACTTCCGGCCCAAGGTATCGCGACCGAAGCAGCGAATCTTCAATCTCCGCCGCCGAGCGCTTGGCGTTTTCGGCTTTCGAGTTCTTTTTCCCATCTCTCCCATCTCTTCCATCTCTTCCATCTCTTCCATCTCTTCCATCTCTTCCATCTCTTCCATCGCGTCCTCTGCCGCTACCAGACGCCTGATTCATCGCCCTGGGCCCCGTAGGAGGTGCGACGGCGCCGTTGGAGACGCCGTTTGAGACTGGCAGGCCATTTGCGCGGGCTTCCCATTTCTTCTCTTCTTCCCGTCGTCTTTGTGACTCGTCAATCGACTTGCGCTGTTTTTCTTGCTCCTCCTGCTTTGCCTTCTCGGCCGCTAGTCGCTCGCGTTCGGCCTTGGGGATAAATCTGGGTTTGGCGGCAGCAGCATCGGCTGCTTTCTTTTTTCGTAGAATCTCCTCCACATCGAGAGGCATCTCGATTTTGGTGCTCTTTTGCAATATGTGGAGGTTTAATAAGTTATTTAAGAAGAAGATTGCTTTAAAGAATTTATCGTTAAGGAGTTTTTTTTTTGGCCCCGAAAGTTAATTCTAGAAGTTGGATTGTGGCAAGGCATCTATCTTCGAGATCATACCTAGGCAAGGCTATGAACTACGGGGAGTTAAAGACCCACTTAAGCAGGTTTCACCAATAGAAGAGCTTTAATATAGCGGACCATTTTAGCGGGCGCTCAGCCTTGGGAATCTCGAATTCGATCAAATTAGGAACCTCGAAAAAGAACCTCCCCGCGATAGCCTCAATCCAGCGGAAGATCAGTCCTGATCTTTCCTATCACCGCTTCCCCTATCGGTCCAAGTCAATGCCAGGAACTGGACCTTCATAGCATCCATCCATGGCCTCACCATCAAATTTCGTCCAGCTCGCAAAGAGCCTGCCGGAGCCTCTGCAGCGCTTCTTTGCCCGCTGGCCACCAGCAGCGCTCGTTGCTCCCGGCACTCCTCCGACGCCATTCCAAGAGCAGCGACCGAACCCTTTCCGATTCTACAAGCACCCCGTCACCGGAAGATGGCAGGACCCGGTCTATTCTCAGAGGAGGCAGATGCAGCTCGTGAAGCTGGCACGAGAGCATGGCGTTGAGGAGCTGCTGCCCCAGACGAACAAGGGCACAGAGTACCAGCTGGCTCAGCGTGTTGAGCATGGTTTGAGAGTAAAGGGTACCGGTGTGGGACAAAAGGTCAAGGGTCACATCCACGAACGACACATGATTGCAAAGTATGTTTGTTCATGTCTTCTCTCTCTTGATGTTCGGAGATTTCAATTTGTGACTAACAATCTTTTGTTTAGGATGGAACAGAGGAGGAAAGCCATGCTGGAGATGCCAAAGCTTATCCGAGCCTGGAAGAGCGTAAGCGCCATCTCTCTACTTCTCTATATACCTGTTGTAATTGCTAACTCTTGGAAAATAACAGGTCGGGAAGAGAAACTGGACCAAGTTCCCGAAATAAACAATGTGACGCAGAATCTTCTTTATTTTATCCTGGCGAGCCTGTACATACGCCGTGTATTTCTATGTACAACAATGAGAAACGAAATATTTGGATTCACTCTCTCGCCCTTCCATTGCTACCCATTTGCCGTGATCAACTGCGATTTGAAAGTATCAAAGGCTCAACAACATCACGTGATTCCAATGTCTAAATTTGCCGCCTCAAAATATCTTCAGGTAGAATCACTCAAACCCATGTAGTATGAAACAATCCACATAAACGTCATCTCTCATGCAACATTTTTTCTGAATCAATCTCCTCAGAGAACCTCATCTTCTCAGAATCATGGCCCTCACATCGCCATCTCACTACGACGTCCTCGGCCTCACCCCCACAATCCTCAGCTCCCAGCCTGACCCCTCCACACTCATAAAACAGGCCTATCGCCGAGCTCTTCTGCGGCATCATCCAGACAAGGTCGCATCCTCATCAACATCCTTCTCATCATCAGCCTCTCTGCCGTCTCACTCAAGTTCCTCAAATTCTCAGCTCTACACCGTCGACCAAATCACACAGGCCTTCACAATCCTCTCATCACCTCATCAGCGCAGTACCTACGACGCAGGCCTACGCCTTTCCAGAGCAAATGCTGGTGATTCACAGGCCCGTTTTCAAACAGGCATAGAAAATGTGGACTTAGATGATTTGCCGTTTGACGAAGAGGGCGAGCGTTGGTATAGATCCTGTCGCTGCGGCAATAACCATGGATACTCCTTTCAGGAAACAGACTTAGAGGAGGTTGAGCAAGAAGGGGTGCTCATGGTTGGCTGCCAAGATTGTAGCCTTTGGCTCAAAGTCCACTTTGCCGTTGTAGAAAATGCATAAGATGAGCATCATGCATCATGCACCAGCATCAGATAATAAAAGAGTCAAGCTTCCAGCTCGTGGTGTCCCTAAATCGGGGTAGAAGAGAAGGAATTCAAATCAGGGAACAAATGGAACTGTGGGCAAATTTCTGTTTTAAGCAAGGCGCATGAGGAGCAAAGTCAATATTCAGCGAGAAAATATAGGCATTCTGGTTCAAGTAATATAATATTAAAAAGCAATTTTAGTAGTTTTTATTTGTCCAGACGGCTACGCATCAAGAGTCTAAAAGCAGAACCTCCAATATGCTCTTCTTCTTCGTCCTCCCTGCCAGTCCGTAAAGGGGGAACCAAACCGATTCCTTCCCGAAAATTGTTTGCGTGTTTTACCTAAAACGATGCCGAAGCTCTTGATCAAAAACGAAGTCTTCCATCCACACCGTAGACACCAGCCCATCCGATAACAAAGCGACCTAAGCCTAGAGATTTATACCGCGCTCCCCTGAATTTACTCAGCCTTGGGCTCTTCGGCGGCGGGAGCGGCAGCCTCAGCAGGGGTCTCCTCCTTAGCGGGGGCATCAGCCTGGCCGGAGGTCTCGGCCTCGGAGGAGGTCCAGAGGGTCTTTAATTGAGTTAGCAAGATACATGTAACCAGTTGATAGGGATAGAGTATGCACGTACGAGGTTGTCGCGGAGCAGCTGCATGATGAGAGTGGAGTCCTTGTAGCTCTCCTCGCTGAGGGTGTCGAGCTCTATGATGAGTGTGTTAACAAACATATCCTTTACTGAGCGCCAATGACGCTGGCACGTCTTCAGCATGTTTGGAAAGAGACTTACCAGCAATAGCATCGTCAAAGGCCTGCTTGGCGAGGTGGCAAGCCTGGTCGGGGGCGTTGAGAATCTCGTAGTAGAAGACGGAGAAGTTGAGGGCAAGACCAAGGCGGATGGGGTGGGTGGGAGGCAGCTCAGTCTGAGCAACCTCGGTGGCAGCCTTGTAAGCCTCGAGGGACTTGTCGGCAGAGTCCTTGCGGCGGTCGCCAATGGCGAACTCGGCGAGATAACGGTGGTAGTCACCCTTCCTGTAACGAGTGAGAAAAATATTAGCTCAACACATCATGCTACGGCTTTGGATGGCATGGGGTGCGCACATCTTGTGGTAGAAGACCTTGGACTCGCCAGACTTGGCAGAGGGAATCAGGTGCTTGTCAAGAACGTCGAGGATGTCGTCGCAGATCTTGGCAAGCTCGTTCTCGATCTTCTGGCGGTACTCCTTGATAAGGGTGACCTGGGAAGAGTTGCCCTTAGACTCCTCCTTCTGCTCGATAGAAGTAACTATTCTCCAAGAGGCGCGGCGGGCACCAATGACGTTCTTGTAGGCGACGGAGAGAAGGTTGCGCTCCTCGACGGTCAGGTCGCGGTCCTCGGAGGCGACGATCTTCATGTTCTCAACCATCTCTATAGGCGGTCGCAGTCAGCGCAATCGGCCCATCGAATTGGGACGGAGTTATCAGCGAGCAACGAACCCTCATATCGCTCAGCCTGCTCGGCGAGCTTGGCCAGATAAACAGCATCTTCGTGACCCATTTTGACGGTAGATTTTTGAACTTTTTTTTTTGGTGGTTTTTTTGGAGCAGCTGTTAACAGTCGGTTAGCAAGACGTACGCGTTCCTAGGTGGTGGCGTAACGCAATAGGCGGGAGTTCGTTTGAGGGTTTGAACAAAGGGAAATGCACATGGGAAATGGTGGACGAAAATCGCGAATGGGAGAAAAAGCCGGTTTTGAGGAGCAAGGCAACAGCCACAGCCTCGTCAAGGCAGAAACGTAAATCTTTGCGCAAGAAAAGCACCGTGGCAGGAACAAGTGCCGCAGGGCTGACTTTACGACAAGGCCCAAAGTGAGGCTTGCTCCCCCGCTCCTAAACCCCACCAAAGGGGGTTTCGAGAGCAGCAATGAATGCGCCAGCTACCGCGACAGACACGCAGGCCTCCAATCGACAGAGGCGAGGCGACCGACAAAGGCTGATACAATCGCAAAGCAGAGGCCTGGCTGTCCCAACGCGACTGAGGCCCCTCGAAACGCTGCTTCTGCTGGGCCAGGGGTGGTGCCAGGCCATGACGAAAGCGATGAGGGGCGCGCGCCATCCCATAAGGCGCTCACATACCGAACTGCGGGAATGCTGCCAGGCGGCAGCTGGGAGGAATATGGGCTGCTGTCGAGGGGAGAAGAGGGCAAGGACGGCGATTTCAGCAAGATGCACGGGGAGTGGGAGATACGTACGGTCGATGGGACGCGGTTCAGAAAAAGGGGGTATTTGTTGTTTCGTTGAGAGAAGAAAGGAAAAGAAAGGGCAAGATTAGAGAGAGCTGTAGATGAGGGTCCCGAGCAGCCAGCACATTGGCTTTAACATGGGAGCGGCTTTTGCGCTGGTCTCACGTGCCGTACAGGAGCCTGGCGCCTCACCCTTTTCAGGGCACCGGGGGGGGGCCAGGACGGTCGGGTACAAGGAGATACCTGGCGCTAGCTCAGACGCTCTGCAAACGACGGGGCCTCTAGCACGCTTTAGCACGGCTGGCCGCACTGACTCAGCTGGGTATTTGGTAGACCGCAGGTACCAGGCCCTCCAACCATCACGTCAGAGCAATTATCGTGCCTTACATCCCTGTGCTGGGCCTAACGACGCAGCGGGTACCTTCGAGTAAATGAACTGCTAATGCACCTCGCGGGTGGCGTTGACGTAGGTCTGTATTGGTTGCAAGGCAGTTGGAGACGCAGCCGTTGGGCTTTGACGTCGTCATCACCATCTGTCCCTAGTAGGTCCTATTTGCTGTGCCTTGGTTGCCCATGATTCGGTTCAAAGCCACCACTGTCCATGATCCTTCTGATGGTGACTGGGTGCCCAACATTTTGGTCACCTATTCGCATTCACTCTCTTATCTTCACCAAGGAGCCAGGTTGCCAGTCAATGCAGGTTTCGGTTCCTGTACTCCCGTTCTATCGCAGCACTAAATGCGACAAGCGGATTCTTTCACGGGTGTTGTAAACAGCAGCAACAATGTCCAGCTTTTGAACTCGACTTGACTCTCAATATTAGGTACATGTGCTCGGAGAGCATGGGTGCATGTATCACACATTGAGTCTCCTCTTAGGGAACGACTGTCTAGCCAGCTCTCCGGACCCAAGCGGCTCTAGGATGAAGCTAACATATCTAGCCTAGATCTGTGTAATGATTAAAATTACCGTTACCCATGCTTCCTATTACTTACCCACGATATCCTCCACAGGATCTCCTGATCTACCTGGCTCTTGCTCTAGCCCTAATCATCCGAGATCCCTCATTGAGAAACCATTGCATAGCAGATTAAGGTTCACCTAGTAGTACGTATTTCTAGATAATATGATTCGGTACCTATTCCCAATTTATTATCCAGCAGCATAGCCATAGCCTAACAAGGCAATCAGTCAACTACATCGCTGCAATTTGATGGCATTGGCCAGAACTGAGGTGCTGAATAACGAAACCGGGGTGCTGAATACATGAAATAAGTCCCTATTTCCATCTCCTATACGAGCAATAATATGCCAAAACAATAAAAACAGGAAGCTGTTCACTTTCGTGTTAGTATACGTCGTATTTATAGACTTGAAATAGCACGATACATCGGAGCGAACTTATAGAGGTGCACCCTATCAGTCTTCATATGAATACATACGCAACCGCCTTAAGGGAATTTGGTTTGTCTAGATACCAAGTTCTGCCTGTGTTTGGATCTTATGAATATCGAAATAGCTGAGTGGAGATGGTCAGAGTTCGCTATCCCTGCTGGATAGGATCGTCCTCAGGCACAGGTATCATGCTAGCCTTGGGTCTTGGGACATGAATACAGCCCGCTCCAAGGAATTTCTTTCGCGGATAGACTTGAGTATATATGCCTCACCTAGGAATTCTACCATCATATAGATGGCCAAGTAAGCCCCATGTAGGATATTTCACTCTTGGCGCTGTTCTAGCTACGCAATTTCCCCTTGTTTTTCTTTAATAAACCCTGCCTACCCGGGATACACTGCAGGTATTTCGACTAAACAATTCAACACTCTTTATACTGGTTGAGTTAGTTGTGTAGCGGTATATTTTAGCCATTATTAGTCGCGGGCACATGTAGATACTCAACATCGAAACTTGATTCTGTTTACCCGCACATGGCCATCTGCCTACATCCCCCGATGCCTCTAGTCATGTGCCCCACGATTCGTTGTTGCTTCCGATCAGTCCACCAGTGCATATCATGATGCGTGGAGTTCGATTTTGAGATTTAGCCTTTCCTGCTACTCATGGTAACGGGTCAATCGCGTACATTTTCTTTAGGGAAAGGTTTCTCATGAGCTCGTCACAAGCTTATCTCTGGTGCCCACCCTGTGAATAGCCTCGTTGTGGAAGCCCGAGTTATTGTTGCGCATATGCTTCCAAGGCCAATGCCTAGTACTAGTAGGTGTTACTACATACAATTGATGACAATGCTCCTATTTCAGTCGACACTTCACAATCCATGCCCCCCTGCACGAAATTGCAATTCCCATCGCAATACTGCCAAGTTCTCTCTTCCCCCCACATGCCAAACCACTAAAGAATCTCCATCAGCCCGCGTCGAACCACTTTCGCTGTCCCCAATCCGAAATAGTGGGCGGCTTTCGATGACGCTCGCCTTCCAGCCCCTCACACCACTCTAAAGGAAGCTTTGCTGTGCTGCTGTAAGTAGCATTTCATACTAGCTAGCTCCATTTGCGCCAGCAGCAATTCGGCTCCTCAGGCCAGCACCTCGGACAAAAGCTCCAACCAATTGCTGCTGCAGGCACCGTTCCATTCCCGTTTATAACCTCAATCCTTCCCTCCTCCACGTTTTCGCTCTCTTCTTCTCTTGTCTACAACAACTCCACGAATAACACCTCTCTCTCTCACAACCACACAAAGATGCTCCGCACCACCCTCACCAAGACGGCCGTCTTCCGTCCCATGCGCGCTGCTTTCAGCACCACTGCTCGAGCCATGGGTGAAGGTGACACTGGTGCTCCTCCCAAGACCGGCGGCGCAGGGTACGTGGAAAACAAAAATGGAGGATTCAATCCTCCTCCTATTCTATCTGGTTTTCAATTGCGATATTTTTCTATCTAGTCATCATAAGGCTAACAGCTTGCGACTTTGCAGTGACGCCTTCCAACGCCGTGAGCGGGCCTCGGAGGAGTACGCCATCCGCCAGCGCGAGAAGGAAAAGCTCGTGGAGCTCAGGAAGAAGCTCACCGAGCAGCAAGAGCACCTCGATCGCCTTGCCAAGCACATGTATGCGCAACACAAGTCCTTGTAGCCCCTCTCTTAAATCAATTTAGGACTGCACCGCTAATGAAGCCATGCTACTCTTTTAGCGATGAGATTACCAAGGACCAGGGCGGCGAGCAAAACTAAGGAGGACGAAAACGCCTCAAAAGAGATATCAAAACTTAATAAGAGAACAAAAAAAATACCATCTCGAGTCGGCCCATTCGCTGAGCTGAGCTATTTAAGCTGAAGTCCGGTTAACAACAGCTACCTGGGTTGAACTGCGCTACATGGTGTCTTAATATGCTTGCGTATTTTCTTTCCCCTTGTTGCCGTCTAAGGTACTGTACAGCTACATGACTCTTCTCCTCACAGAAACAAACCGAATATATAAAGGAAAAATAAAAAAAACAAGAGCTACTCCAATGTTGTTGTGTCCACCAGATGCATGTCCCTCAATCGGTCGTGCGTGTGAAAGACCTTTTATTAGATTCATTCTTCCCTGATGCCATCCCAAAACTCCAATTTCAATCATCAATGCCTCGTAATTAGGTACTTCACCTCCGTCCCATGTAAGATCTGTAGAAGCTCTCCGCCACATCGCTCTCTCCGCTACCGTAGTGGCTACCCAGGTTGCTGCTCGACTTTTGCGCGGCTGTGACCTTGGCCTGTAGAGCTGAGGCGTTGGCGTCAATCCACTGCAATTGAGTAAGATGGCCATTCAGTACGCGAACAATCTGGCTCAACTGCATCATTGCATTAGCATACACATTCTATCAAGATTTTGCCAATGGTAAAACTTACTGGATCCTCAGCCTTGGCTCCCTTGCTCAATGTTCCAGAAATTTCGTTAATCTCTTTGACCATCTTGGACAGGTCTCGCGACTTCTCATCGAGTTGCTGTGTGAGCTTCTCAGCTAGCTTATAGGTGCGCTCACGCTCCTGGTCTGGTCCTCCAAGCTGTTCACCAGGGCCCATCTGCTTGGAAAACATATCCTGGACCTCTGACT
The DNA here is from genome assembly GCA_026401215.1 of Trichoderma erinaceum. NCBI lineage: Eukaryota > Fungi > Ascomycota > Sordariomycetes > Hypocreales > Hypocreaceae > Trichoderma > Trichoderma erinaceum. Next base: position 220,999 of record JALIRY010000039.1, read on the forward strand.
CGTATCGGTTCAACCAGGCCTCCAGCTCCTCCTGTTGGCTCTCCACAGCAGCGAGTTGGCGCTCAATCTCATGGCTGGCTCGCTCTGCTTCAAAGGTATCCAGATACAGTTTCTGGATCTTTTCACCGTTATCCACCAAATTCCTGTCCCAGTTTGACACAATAGTGGCTTGGTCCTTGAACTCCTTCTGGTATTTTGACAGATCTGAGGCCCATCGAGTGACAATATCCTCCATCGTCTTATTCTTCAGCCGGGCCATCTGAGACGGAGGTCCATTGGTAGACGCGCCCAATGCGCTAGTGGAGGTTGTTTGAGCGGCGGGCTTCGCTGCATCTTTGTCACCAGCGGGCTTGGCTCCAAAAAGGCCACCGGCACTTGCAGTAGTGGTCGTGCTAGTCGTTGGTGCTGCCGTTGTAGTAGCCGCGATCGTACCGGCAGGCTGAGGCGTGGTAGTACCGAACAGTGAGGTAGCAGGTTTAGAGGTGGCAGCAGGAGCTTGAGAAGTGGTGCCAAACAGGCCACCAGCTGTGGCAGTTGTTGTCGGAGCTGCTGAAGATGTAGTCGTAGCAGCGGTGCTAGCAGGCTTAAGACCAAAGAGACCTCCTGCAGCAGCAGGTGCCGGAGTAGATGCTGAAGCTGCAGAAGTTGTGGTAGTAGCAGCGGTACCAAAGAGGCCACCGCCAGCTGCTGCAGCTGGAGCTGTAGTGGCGGCAGGTTTCGTTCCAAAGAGAGAATTCGTCGTTCCAGTACTGGTCGGTGCTGCTGCGGCTGTAGAAGCTGCAGGCTGCGCAGTACTAGCAGCGGTATTGCCAAAGAGTCCTCCAGCAGCCGGTTTGGCAGCAGGAGTAGTAGTAGCAGCAGGCTTGTTGCCACCAAATAGACCGCTCGTGGCTGATTGGGCTCCACCGCCGAACAGTCCTGATCCTGATGTAGCGGTGGCGGCAGGTTGTGTTGTCGCAGTCGAGGCAGCAGCAGGCTTAGCAGCTCCAAACAAACCGCCGGCAGCTGGAGCAGTGCTAGCAGCGGTTCCGAACAAATTGCTACCCGCAGGTTTGGCAGGGTTTGCGGGGGGTGCGCCGGCAGGCGTTGTCGACTGTGCAAATAAAGGTCTGGCAGGTGTTGTCGCTCCAGCAGCAATGGTCGGGGTAGTCGGTTGGGCAGCAGGAGCTGGTGTTTTGTTTCCAAACAAGCCTAGAGCTGGAGTTGTCGTAGTGCTTGATGTCTGGTTGGCATTGTTTCCGAACAGGCCACCAGTTGAGGGAGTAGTCGATGCAGGTTTATTGCCAAACAGTCCGCCAGCGGCTGGTGCTGCAGTGCTTGTTTTCGTGTTGCCAAATAGCCCGCCTGTCGCCGGTGTGGTTGAGGCTCCTCCTCCAAATGAGCCCCCAGCAGAAGTGGTTGGAGTAGCAGATGAAGAAGCAGCAGCAGTCCCACCAAAGAGACCGCCAGCAGGCTTTGATGCAGCAGCAGCATTCTGACCTCCAAAGAGGGATCCTGGAGGGTTGGTAGCAGGAGTGGTTGTATTTCCAAAGGAAAACTTGGGCGCAGACGTAGCGGCAGCATTGCCAAACAATCCTCCACCGGCCGGCGCAGTGCTGGTTGTGCTGTTGGGCGCGGCACCCGAAGAGCTCGGAGTTGAAAACATGGCGACTGGCGCGAGTTTGTCTTCTTTTTATCTGAATCGTCGGTCGCGAAAGGCGAGAGGCAGCAGCTTGTGTAGAATTAGATTCAGCAAGTTTTCATGATAGCCCAGGGCTCGGCCAAGATGAGAGAAAGGAATTGAGAACCGTAGCGGACTGTCGAAAGCTCGCCTTGGGATGGTTCGGAGCCGATGTCGAAGAAAACAAAAGATCGAGGCGGTCCAAGGCTGGCGGTTGACCAGGTGCTTTTTTCGCGGTCATGTTTTCTGGGAGCTCTAGATCAAGACCCAGCACGCGCAGCCGGTGGTGTGGCTGGGGAATCCACTGTGCTGGGATCTCCAGCCACATTATTTAGTGCTGCATAGACCCAGCCACAGCCGACCCCTTGAAGCATGGCATAATGGCCATTCCCACGTGATGATAGTACTCCCACTCTCGAGAGCTTCCATGTTATCGGGAGACTGATTGACCTCACCACCACTGGCGACGACACAGACACTTCTACATGCAGTTTTAGGCATTTTGTCTCTCTTTTTACCTCTATATCTGCTCCGGTACATTCTATACCGCCGACTCATCGCGCGAGACCGTTATGTCCTGAAGGCTTTCAAGTGCCTGGCCTCGACGCCGAATATAGAACCACAGCATCGTTGCTACGAACCAGACAACCGACACTCACCTCGACCAATTGGATCCTGCAGTCAAATACTACCTACTGGATAAATCAATAGTTTCTCAGTTGAAAAAAGCACCAGCAAAAGACAATGGCGGACTCCCGGGATCTTGAACCCCCGCCACAGACCCACGTCGAGGACCCGGGGGCCCATCAGCTTGGTAGGTCTTCAAACTCTCAGCAAATGAGTCTTTTTGAGCCCTGGCTGATATTTTGGAATAGCTGAGGCTTCAGACTCGGAAGATCAGTTCACAGACGCACAGTCCGCACCCACGAGCCCCGGCGTAAGCTCGCCGGTCCCCAAAACACGAGTAGAACTTGTCGACAACGAACCGTCATATGGAGAAGTGCCCGGCACCAAAGCGTACGAGAAGAAAGAGCAAGATGCTGAGCCTGATGAGATTGCCGTGGTGCCCGAAAATGCTTCCGAGCCAACGCCGCCCACTCCTCTCGAGCCGGCCGATATCCCTGTAACGATGGTCGAAGAGTCCGTTGGTGATTATCCCGGCCAAGACACTCCGCAGGAGCTGGAGAAGCATAAAGCAGATGCTACCCCTGATATTATATTGAGCCCTAATGGCGAGTTGAGGAGCGGCAACGAAGATGCTATTTCTGGTACGCATATCCTTAAAGCTTGATAAATACTTTGAGACAGGTTATTGACTCTACCAAAGACGCCCCTCTTTCGCCTGCCTCCTCTACAGTCCATTCGAGAAGAGAGTCTATATCATCTCAGCCAACAGAAGTAGCTGATACTGGCAGCGGAGCTGGCGATGGTGATGATGGTGTAACGGCCGGTGAAGGCGAGAAAGAAGACGGTAAGGCGGGCAAGAAGGCGGACGATGAAGAAATCGATAACGAGGTTGAGAAAGAGGACGAGAAAGAGGACGAGAAAGCAGACGAGAAAGCAGACGATTTTGGAGATGATTTGGGAGATGAGAAGGAAGATAGCAAGGAAGACGGCGAGGATGACGACTTCGGAGATGATTTTGACGACTTTGAAGAGGGCGGCCATGATGATGACTTTGACGACTTTGAGGATGGTTTCCAACACGCTGAACCTACTATGACTACGACATCGGCACCTCTCCCAGTTCAACCACAACACTCATTACCATTTGTATGTGCATCGCAAAGATACACACGCACATCAAGTCAATGCTAACCCCCTTATAGTCGATACCCGACTTCGATGGGCTGAGCCCCGATGAAGTCACTTCCGCAATTGAACCGTGTTTACATGATCTTTTCCCTCCCGAGGAACTCGACTTCCAGGCCTTCCCACCGATATCAAAAGACTCCTCATCCATCTTCCTCACGCCACGCTCCGCCTCTCTATGGTCTCAGCTCGTTGCTCCCCCGCCCTTGGCACCCCCCGACTGGATCCGTTCGCGAACCCGCCGTCTATTTCTCGTCTCTCTCGGAGTCCCTGTGGACTTGGACGAAATTCTTCCGGCATCCAAGCAAAAGAAGCTTGTGTTGCCGTCGCTTAATATTCCTGCCGCCTCACCTAGAGGGTCAAGTGACTTGCGTTCGGCGACAAGACTAAATCAAGGAGATGGAAACGCTTCATCAACATCAGTAGACTCGCACGGCAAACCATCGGCATCTAAGAGGAGGAAAGGACCGCCTCCCCCGCCAGAGTTAGACTTGGTAGTGGCAAAACATGTCTGCCAGACGACAGACGAGGCATTGGATGGCATGACTGATGAGGAACTAAAGAACCATGTAGCCAAGCTGGAGGCCATGCAGGGGGCGGCCAAGGAGGTGCTGGATTATTGGACAAAACGGACAGATGAAAAGATTGGGGACCGTGAGGCATTTGAAGGGGTTATAGAAAACTTGGTGGCACACGCACGTAAAGTACGAAAGTAGAAACTTGCATGATGATTTATATATTATGGATTGTCCAATTTTTTCAGCGCAAAAATTGCCTTGTAGCTATTGGCGCTTCTTTTCCTTTTCACCGTTATCATCCTGGGCAAGAATAAAAAAGGACTTCTATAGCTTTATAGCACCAATGAAGGGGCCTTTCCTGACGCCGCTATCTAGCCTCTAGGAAGACGAATTTTCAATCCTGCGATGTATGGCTCGTTTGGAACCGACTGACCGCTGTCTCCCTCTTTTCTCTCTCCTCAATCTTCTCTGTTTTTCCACACCGCTGCAAGAAGAATCGCTGATTAGGCCGATGATTCTGCTGGTATACCACTACCCGAAGCATTGGTTTCTTTTTTTGCTTCCCACCCAAAATCCATATTAACGCATCGCTTCATAGACAAGTTTACTTTTTTCTAGCTCTATACTTAAGCAGAGCTAGGCTCCAGAGTAACACCACTGTAGAGATTTAGTTAGCTTTAGATTCTCACGGTATAATAAAAATCCAGTGTTTGAAAAAGAGTGACTTGAAGAGACGGGGAAACCTACGCAGCAATTGTGGCCCATCCAATAAGACGCCAGTGCTTGTCGATACGTCGGCTGAGGGCAACCTTCTCGCCAATATCCGTGCAGACGGGGCTGGTTAGGATCAGCTTGGCGGCATCGTTCTTGATGGCAGCAACCTTGGCACCGGTCGAAGTGGAACCAATGTTGACCATGATGACTTCGTTCTTGGCCAGCTTGGCGACCTTGGCCTGCTTGCCATCGGCAGTCTTAACACCAAGCAGACGTCGGAGGAGGTAGAAGTTGATTTCGATTTCGCTGTAGATATCGGGGAGCTTGCCCTTGAGACCCAGGACGAAACCGACCAGACGATCGGCACGGCAAAGGGTGGGATCGATCTGGGTACCGACACCAATCAAACCACCGGGAACAGCGTACTTGAGGTCGTTCCCTTCTGAGTTGAGAGAAATGACTCTGCTGAAGAGAGGAGTGCACTTGAGAGCACCGCTGTTGTCGCGGGAAACAATACCAGGGCGAATCTCAATCTCATCACCCAGCTTAAGAACACCGTGCAGGATACTGCCACCAGCAACACCACCCTTGAGGTCGTCAATCTCAGCACCGGGCTTGTTGACGTCGAAGGAACGAATGATGATCATGTGTGGTGAGAGGGAGAGATCTCTGACGGGAACAGGGATGGTGTTAACAATGGCATCGAGGACGGCATCGACGTTGACCTTGAGCTGAGCAGAGATGGGGATGACGGGAGATTTCTCAGCAACAGTTCCACGGATGAACTTGAGGATCGAGTCAAAGTGCTGTTGAGTGATTTCTTCTCTCATCAGGTCGACCTTGTTCTGCAGGATGATGATGTTCTCGAGCTTCATGATCTCGATGGCGGCCAAATGCTCGGATGTCTGAGGCTGAGGGCAGGATTCGTTACCTGCAATTAGCAGAAGGGCGGCGTCCATGACGGCGGCACCTGACAACATGGTGCTCATGAGAATATCGTGACCAGGGCAATCGACAAAGCTAGAGGGACCAAGCATTAGTATTATAGTTCTCATCTAGCAATTCTACTTTTATGATGAAAGGAAGAGCGGGGAGAGCGGCGGACGTACGAAACATGTCGCAACAGACGGTATGTGCCACCGCAGCCATCTCTCTCGCAAGGAGGGTCAACCTCCTTCTCACTGCCGTAGCTTCGGTAGCAACCAGGACGAGGGCATGCAGCGTTGTCGCACTGGTAGATCTTGGCGTTGGCGTAACCCAGCTTGATGGTGATGTTACGGATCAGTTCGTTCTTGAATCGAACTGTCTGGACACCAGAAATTGCCTTGACGACGGTGGACTTTCCGTGAGCGACATGACCAATAGTACCAATGTTGATGGTGGCTTGTCGGGCAATAATCTCGGGGGTGAGAGGCGTCAGGATGGAAACATCGAGATCCTTGGGATCGGTCTGTGGGGGCAACGGGGGCTTTGCGACCGTCTTGTCGGGAATGACGGGGTTGGACTTCTTGAGGGCGGGCTTGAGGGCCTTTTCTTCGACGGCGTTGTCCTGGGCGTCGATGGACTCTCCAGAGTCAGAGTCGGACTGGATATCGTCGTATTTCGGATCGTCAGACATGGTGGCTAGGCGGGGCAGTCTCTGACAATTCGTAAGGACTCGGGGAGATAATTCTTCAGAGTGTGTAGGGATTGTTTTCTTTCGGGCAGTCGGGGAGCTATAGGGCTCTGAATGGATGACTGGTGGAAAGAAAACAAGGGATGATGATCGAAGATGTGGAGAGAAAGGCAAAAGCCTACCAGGTTTTCGTCACTATAAAATTGCGGAGGTTTGCACAAGCACCCATTTCGCTGTCGAGTGGTCAAAATTCATCGTGTGCAGCTGGATGACTCTTACTCTAAACCCAATTCGGCCTGATAAACTGATAAGGATTATTGCCCCTCCACAGGTGTAGATTTGGTAAGCCCCTCGTCGAGCATGAGAGTGGTAGCTTCAATAGGCAACTCATAGGAAAAGCCACTTGACATTATGCTTTTAGAGAATTGAATATGGCAATGCAGAGGGAAAACTGTATTTTAGGTCCAAAATTTGAAAAGGGACATCAGGAAAAGCTTGCCAATGAATTTTGATGGTATGCCTTGATATGTGCTATCAGAATTGGGGCGAAGTTAGGAGCTTTCCTCTAGCGATCAATGCGAGCTCTCTGCATATACATGATAAAGATATGATGCTAAAAAAAAAAGCTATTCTGAATATAGTCCCGTAATTGTATGACTTGTAACAGCCGGACAGAGAATAAGAGGAATAAGACGGAACATGAAGTAAATAACGAAAGAAAACAGTGAAGTCGACACAGGATGACTTTCAGGTATAGATAAGTTAGTAGTAATATATTCAGTCTATATAAAGTTAGAAACGCCGGATAGCAACCCTTGAGCTATAGCAATTGCGCTGACGAAGATTATGCAGCTGCGACGTATCCTAAAGAAGTGGAATCAACGACTGACTGTCTTATTGTGACCAAAAGGGCTTTCATCAAACGCAACTGCTTGTTAGAGATTGGTCATTCGAGACTTGGCCTTGGTGATATGTACATCACAACACGCCGCTGCATAATGCTTCGAAAACTTTCTTTCTATTACGAGACAAGAATTATTGGCTATATTAAGCTCAATTTTTGTCTAAACAACATCATACTTTTTTGTATCGCTTTCAATGAGCGCATAAGCTCTCAAATCGCTTTATTAGCCGAGTAGGATTATGTCGCACTCTGATCCTGTTTGGGCAAGCAATTAACTACCCACCGTCACAGCACTCGTAAACACCAAGATCACTTGTTGACACTTTGCTTACACTTCCAAAGGACATCGTCAACGAGACATCGGAGACTAAAACAAGACAGCTTTGTCTACCAGCTGGCCGGGACAAACAAATGCCGACCTGCAGAACTATTCCCTTCCAGTCACGGTTACGGACTGAGCGACTGCATTCTGAAAAGGATTTAATGCTGTTGCTAGCATGCCATAACGAATGAGTTCCATCTTATCCATCCTCTATTTGCCCGATGTACCCCACGGTTGCGATGCAGTGCCCAGCACATGACGTGCTTGCTGCTGCTAGCATACTGCAGTGTGATATATTCCCGGTGGGTGGAGTGGCAGAAGGCGACGACTTGGCCCCCAACAGAGAGACAAACGGCTAAAGGATTTTTAAGGTCGAACATGTTCCTGGCACTACTGTCTAGGGCGTCTGTCTACATTGTGGTAACGGCCGCAGGGACGAAGTGCATGGGGAGTGCATCTGGATGATGACAAGGATGGCACACCAGTGCAGAGATGATTCACTGGTTAGTGTTGATAGCCTTGTGTTTGGCAGAAAGCCTTTGTGGATGCGTTTCGCAGCATAGATGCCGCTGTCAAGTAGTTATAGCACTGGAAAGGAACATGAGCATGAACACGGACATGAACATGAATTAGCCGGTTCATGTATTTACGCGATCCACTTTTGATATATTTCGAGTCCGCCCATCACCAACAGATGCAACCTCTCTAATAAATACTTCGCCTACCTTAGGCAAAAAGTAGATATTCGTATATCAAGCAGCTTACGCATAAACACAGAGAGATTCCAAAGATTAATAACCTGAGCTAGCATATGCACTCAAATGACAAAACACGGCAGGCCGGACAAATTCGTTATACCGCCCCGGATAGCATAACCGCAAACCCGGAAATGCGCTCGAAAAAAGTGTTAGCGGAGAAGAAGCAGAAAAAAAAGGTCAGCGTCTGCTGACGGGCTTGCTGGGGTTCCTAACGCCACGGCATGTGTTAGTGCTTAACGATTTCGGTTCAGGAGAAGCCGTGGAAGTTTGCGGGGGGGGGGGGAGTTTGGGAAAAAAAAGAAAGAAAAGAGAGATACAAGTAAGGACAATGAAAATATCGACTGATGATCATCCTGGCAGAAAAAAAAAACGCAGTGCCGGGAGGGTGTATCGCCTGTGGTTGTGATGGCTTCGGCGCGCGGCTGCTGAAGTTCATGTTTTAAAATAGCAACAGTTGAACACAGTCTTGTTCCTCGTACTCGTACTACACACAGCAGACGGCAGCAAAACTCAACTTAGCAACCGACATTCCTGGCAAAAGGGTAGAAAAGGGCGGGACCTCTTTTCGCTCGCATGGCAAGCAGGGACGAATCCCAAAGAGCTCATTGCCGCCGACCAGCTGCGGTGGCTTGCCACCCATCACAACATTTCCCGCTCTGATTGGCTGCAAGGCAATAAATGCAGCAGCCACAAGACAGCCCCCCCGGTCAAAGCAGGGCCCTAAAAAGTCCCGCCGGGAGTGCCTTGCGCAGGGCCAATCAGGGTGCGCGGCTTGCCGTCGACATTAGACATATCGAACAGACCCGGCGGCAAGGCAAGTTGAAGGGCGGAGAAGGTGGACGAAGAGACTCCATCTGGGCGTGTAAATTCTTTTTTTGTGTTTGGCATTTGGGCGACAGCGGTAGCAGTATAGTAGTGAAGAGACCGGAAGCTAGGAAGAGAGATGCGAGCGAGCGATAAGAATGATGATGGAAATACTGCGAATGAAGCGAACGAAGCGATCTAGCAAGGGTTGCCGGCTTGTTAGTGTAAGTCGTAGCTATTGTGCTGCCTCTTTTGACGTCCAACGACCAGCCACTTCCGGGGCCCGCGCCCGCTCTCTCGCAAGGGCAGAAGAGACTAAAGAGCTGATGAACGATGCGTGCTGTTGGTTGAACGAGCGCCCTCCGGTTTAGAGTCCTGAGTGAGATAATAGTGCACCCGGATGTCAGAGCCTTGCTTGTGTGGGTAGATTTGCCGACTCGCTTCTGCTGTTTGCTTGTTGGTTTCCATTCCCCTCATTCAACTCTTACTCTCAACTCAACTCAACTCAACTCTCCATACCTGTTTCTGTGTTCTGTACGAGCAGAATAACAAAACGACGACTTTCATTGCATTGACTCGCCAATCTGCTGAGCGACAAGGGCACGCACAGCAGACCCGCCCTTTCAAGCGCCAATCTGCAATCCCCCGTCCAGATTGAGCCAATCTGCACCTCAGCTTGCCCAGTGTCGTTTTTTTTCTTGTCGCCCGGCGGCTAGCCGCATACACCCTCTGGGCATCACACCCTCCTCCAATCGCCTATCAGATGGCCCTTTTCCTCGTCCCATCTCCAATGCCCATTAACATTCCACATTGATCCCTCCCATATATGCACGCAGTATATACGAGAGAGAAAGAGCCGCCCGTCAGTATAGGATTCGTCGTCTGCTAAATCGACGCCCCTCCTCTCCTCCAATCCCAGAGAGAGACAGATTCGCTTCAAGAGTCTCCATCTCGCTATCGAATTTGTCTTCTTTTGGCTCCGGCGCCTCGAGCTGGTCGAATGAGCTTCTAGCATCTCTTCTCTCGCCCTGTCACCAGTCCTACTCAAAACACTTGCGCTCCCACTTCCACGTAGCGCTTCTGGAGTTTCTTCTCCTTCTCTTGCTTCTCGATAGCTGGTCTCGTCACACTATTCAACAGTGATTGCTGTATCTTGTCTGTCTTTTTCTCGTTTTTCGATATTTTCTGCTTTGCTTTTTACCCGCTGCATCGCTGTGTGAACTTTTTCGTTACGAGACCTACTGCTATCGACTGGCTCGAGAAGTTCGACTTACACGATCAAGCCCGCACATAATTTCTCCCTCCCTCCCAACCAACCAAATAAAACAAAATAAAAAGAACCATCCAGAGCTATAGCTCTTTTCACAGTGTCCAACATGGACAACAAAGGTCCGTCCTCACTGACGCAGGAGACGATGCCGCCACAAGAGACGGCAGTAGCAGCACAAGAGGCGGCAGTCATTAACACGCCAGAGCCCACAGGCTTCAACTTCAGTGAGAAGAAGCGGCCCGCCGCCCTCAACCTCACACACCAACGCACAGAAACTTCTTCAAGCTCGTCATCAGAGAGCTCACTCAAAGTCCCGCGGACGCCTCGCTTCGCCGAAGCCACCTCCGTCCACTCCCCAGTCGACGATGACAAGGTCTCTCCCTTTGCCGACCCGGTCAACCCTCAAGCCTCAGAGTCTCAACCCAGCGATGTCGGCTTTGGCTACATTGGCAGCAACTCCAACCGGGAGTCGATTCCCATGCCGCCAAAGTCCCCTCTCAAGAGCGCCATGAAGGTGCCCGGCACGCCAGCCAGGACGATGCACATCCTCAGCCCTACGTTCCGCGAGGAGGCCATCCTGGAGAAGCGTGAACTCGAGACGGAAAAGGAGCAGGCTAGGGATCTGGTAAGCCTTCTTTCATTTCTACTCTCTGGAGGTCATGTCGTATATTAACGAACTATTCTTTTCACAGAAACACAAGGTCCGCGTTCGTATGGCCAAGTTCGCCCTTCGAAGCGTCCACTTCAGCTGCTCTCTTATTATCCTCGCCATGCTCTCCTCGTCATTCGCCATCTTCAACGCTACCAAGCACCTCCCCTCGCAGAGCGCAATGCCTTCCTGGGCCAATGGAACCGATCCCTGGGCACAGAAGCTCGTCCTTGCCATGGCCTGTCTGTCTCTCGCAATCTCTGTCGCCGTCTTCATTGCCTACTGCCGCGGAGGACATCGCCGCGCTGAAAAGGTCGGCACCTACTACACAATGTTTGCTATCGGATGGGTAAGTTGTCAGAATTTCATTTGCTCTGATTATATCACAATAAGCTAAGACGAATGTGTGCATTGTAGTTCATCGTCAGCTTGATTCTCTGGGTCCTCGCAGCTGCTGTTTTCTCCAACTCCAAGAACAACGGCAACAACAAGGACATGTGGGGATGGTCCTGTCTCGAAAACACCCGATCCGTCGTCTTCTCCGACAAGGTCAAGTACAGCTTGGTCTGCCGCCTCCAGAACTGGTCTCTCATCTGCATCATCATCGAGGTCGTCGTCGAGGTCATCAGCATCCTGCTCTATAGCATCGTCTTTTACCGATACTACTCCAAGCGCCGCCTGCACAAGTCCATGGACGTCCGAGACCGAGCTCGCTCCGACCTCTATCTCGCCCAGCTTCGCTCACAGTCCGCGCCCAACACGCCTGGCTTCCCTCGCTCTCCTAGCTTTGCAGGCGCTCCCATGACCCCGGCCATGTTCCCGCCCAAGTCGCCAGCCCTGAGCCAGTACGCCTTGTCGCCTCGCCACGCCCCGGCCAGCTTTGGCAGCCTCTCCAGCATCAACGAGAAGAGCACTTTCACCCCTGGTGTTCAAGTCATCGCCGAGCCTCCGTCGGTGTTTGCACCAGCTCCAACTCCAGCTGCGTTCAAGCTGCAAGCCCCCCCTACTAAAGCTCCTTCGGCTACACCCAAGACTCAGAGCCCTCTGACACAAGCAGCACCGCCATTGCCATTTGGCTCCCAGGCAGCACCTCCGTCAGAAAACGTTCAAGAGCACGGCCCTGTTGCTGCAAACGAGCCAACATATGACGCCGTGCCCATTCCTGGCGCATACGCCGCAGGCCCTGCATCATACGGACAGGCGATGTAAGGTGACGCTTCAAAAAACTATAAAAGACTAAAAAACAAAAATCTCCAAAATTGTGATGACTATATAAGTTTTTTTTTTTTTTTTCTCTTTTTTTTTCTTTTTCTTTTACTTCTTCTACTTTCTTTTGTTCTTCCCTTTTTTGATGATGCGGGCCAAAAAATATTTGGTTCGAAGCAAAATTAGCTTTTCCTTCTTGTCAAGAATGAGCTGAAGACATGGATTTTTTTTCTTTATTTGGGGGTTTTCAAGGAATCAGTGTACTTAATTTTACCACACATATACCACTTGGGGCGTTATTTCCATTGTACTATTTATTCTCTTTTGGAAAGAGGCAGGCAGGCAGGCAAATTGAGCGGAATCTTTTGATAGTTTGTCGGAACTGGGTTCGACGATATGTAGCCATCTATACTGGACATATATAAAAATATTATATATATATATACATCTATACCTATATTGTACATTTTGATGCACTTAATCTCTCATATTCTATCTAGTGTTGTTTTGCGGATTGGTCACACATAGAGTGTTTAATTATCTCGCTTGTCAGATGTGTAATCAGGGTTATCTTGGGCTACACATGGCATTATAAGATATACTTGTGTCAGCCCCTTCTAGGGACCTAGGCGTTCATACATCGAGCATTCTAAAGAAAAGAGGGGTGGCGTCATGTAAATATCGTGCATCTGACATCCAACTACTCAATATACACTTACATGCGGAATGGTTCGACATTACGTGTCCCATTTATACGGCACACACCATGTGAAGTTGAAATTTATGATTGAAGAAATCATCATCATGAAAGCGACTCCTAGATACAGACGCAAAGAGGCGACGAGAACAAGGTATGAAATATAGAAAGAATCATTGCATTACTTTTGGTTGCCCGCCGCACCTTCATGTCATTAAGGTGCAAAGGACTTCCTGAGCCTTCGTCACGCAGCCAATACTGCCTCCCCTTTTTGTTTCCCTTGCAAGTCGCCTCCCCCTTTTGAGAACCGGCTTTTTCAAATACCGTCTCGGATGGCTCCCTCTAGAAATGTGAATCTATCAGCAGCTAGGTTCAAAGAAAAAACACCTTTTGGAACGATTTCCCTCCCACGAATGCCTTAACTACCATAAACAGGGCTACTCAATACCAACAAGGGTAGCCCGAAGCGGGTGAAAAAACTTGGATATGATGGGGAAAATATTGCTTAGATCAGGTCGGCAACGTTCATGGGCATTTCCTCAATCTGGGTGCTGTAGAATTGTTCAATCTCACGCATCATGCGGACATCGTCAGCAGTGACGAAGTTGATGGCAACACCCTTTCGGCCGAAACGACCACCACGACCGATACGGTGGATGTAGTTCTCCCGGTTGGCGGGGAGATCGTAGTTGATGACCAGGGAAACCTGCTGGACATCGATACCACGGGCCAGAAGGTCAGTGGCGATCAGGACACGAGAAGAACCAGATCGGAACTCCTTCATAATCAGGTCACGCTGAGCCTGGTCCATGTCACCGTGCATGGCAGAGACGGTGAAGTCACGGGCGGTCAGCTTGTCAGTCAGCCAGTCGACCTTTCTGCGGGTGTTGCAGAAGATAACGGCCTGGGTGATGGTGACGGTCTCGTAGAGATCGGACAGGGTGTCGAGCTTCCACTCCTCCTTCTCAACAGCGATGTAGAACTGCTTAATACCTTCCAGGGTAAGTTCGTCCTTCTTGACAAGGATACGAACGGGGTCACGCATGAATCGGGTGGTGACCTCAAGGACGTCCTGGGGCATGGTGGCGGAGAGCAGGACAACCTGGGTGGACTGGGGAAGGAGCTGGAAGATGTCGTAAATTTGGTCGGTGAAACCACGCTATTAGAGAGAGCACAAGTTAGTGAGGCTGAGCTAGGGTTTGAAATGGCCAAATTTTGACTTATGGAGTTTCCTTACAGAAAGCATCTCGTCGGCCTCGTCGAGGACGAACATCTTCATGGCGTCGGTCTTAAGGAAGCGACGCTGGATCATGTCGTGGACACGGCCGGGGGTACCGACAACGACCTGGGGGCCGTCCTGGAGGGCCTTCATGTCATCACGGACGCTGGTACCACCAATGCAGGCGTGGCACTCAACGTTCATGAAGTCGCCAATAGCGACAACGACCTTCTGGATCTGCTGGGCCAGCTCACGGGTAGGGGCGAGAATCAGGGCCTGGCACTGCTTGACAGCAGGGTCGATCTTTTGGAGAACGGAGATGGAGAAAGTAGCGGTCTTGCCAGTACCGGACTGGGCCTGAGCAATGACGTCGTGGCCCTTGATAACAGGCATAATAGCACGCTGCTGGATAGCAGAGGGACGCTCGAAACCGTAGGCGTAAACTGGCCGTTGTTAGAGATTATCCTTCCCCCTTTTTCGTTGTGATTGATGTCGTTTTGTTGAAGGCGTGGAAGAGGGACAGCACTCACCACCACGGAGGAGCTCAGACTTGAGGTTCATGTCGTCGAAAGAGTCGACAGTCTCATCGTAGTTGGACTCGATCTGTCCTGTAACGCAACCACAGTCAGCAAACTGAAGAATCGGAGCGGGGCCGTAAGAATAGGAGGCCCAGATTTGGGCTATCGTGGGGTCAAAACGCCGCGACCGCCTTGCGCGCACAAGCAAAATCCTCATGAAGTTGCCGACACAGCGCTCAGCAGCCTGATACGGCGCAGACCTTGCGGTTGGACTCACCCTCGGGGACATCCTCGAGTCCCTTGTCAGCCATGATTGCGGTTGGAGAAGAAGAAAAGAATCTAGATCAAGCGCAGCTCGACCTAGAAATTATTGAAAAAAAGTTGGGCGGGGTGGTAGCAAAAAAAGGCAGTCTTCTGTCGAGAGAAGGCTGCGAGTGTGATAAACTGAAAAGTAGTCGTCTAGATTCAAAGTTCTCGATAAATACGAGAACAAAAGGAACCTAGGAAAAAAAACCGTGATGATATATTTGTATGCCTTGAGAAGGTTGAGGAGAGAGAAAAAAAGTGAACTGAGGGGCGATGTGGACTTGCTTTTTTTTTTTTCTCTCCCAGCCGCTTGTGGCCAATCAGTTTGGGTTTGCGTGGTGGGGCATACGGTTAGGGTACCTCAAACCAGTGGAATTTTTTTTTTTTTCCCTCTGGAGCAATGTATGCAGCCTAGAGCCCAGCGTCCTTAGCGCTGCCAGCAGCACATTGTGGCGGATTGTCGCACCGCTCGCAGGACGCTTTGCCCCATTTTACGGAGTAGCGCCTATCATCCAACACAGTTAACGGTCATTGGGTAGAGGTGGAAGTAGGGGGGGGAGAAAAAAAAAAGAATAATGTCACTAACAATATCTGACTTCGTCAACACTATACGAGCCATGTTCTACCCTGGCTAGCTGCTAATAGCAAAAAAAATTTGCATATGACTTTGCTTTTGCCATCACCCACAGACAGTATATTCTCACTTTCACTTACACGGCCTAGGTAAACTCAGACCTTGATTCCGCAATCTCGGAACTTGCCTAAAGGCTATATTCTCAAACAACCTAAATCCTCCTCAGATCTTAGCGGGTGATGAGTCGACGCGAATAGCATCATAATTATGCCTTTTGCAGTTTCACAGAAGAGTCACCAGCTCAGTGACTCAACTGGTGTCAGCCACTCTGACTCAATTCCAACTCACCCTCTCGGTGTCAAACCCCTGGGCAATCAGTATCTTGCCAAGGGGCCAAACGCCCGCAGGAGCATCGGCTCTTGGGCGTGTTTGCCTGACGAAATCCTTGCGCTTGTTCTTGAGGGCTTCGATAAACAATCCCTGCTGAATCTTGGATCTACGTGCAAATTCCTATATGCCTTCTGCCACTCTGAGGAGCTATGGAAGGCCCTGTATCTCCGGTAAGTTTGATGACTGCCTTTCTTTTTACTAAAGATTTACATATTCGAGTACGCATATGAGGGAGATGAGCCCCTGCATATCCCTGCATGAAGCACACAACTAAATGGACAGCTTCCTGGCAGTAGCCAAGTGGCTGGTTGAGGCGTGTTGCCGTTAATGAAGCGATGGATTCTCTATTAGTGATGAACTTTGTAAAGAATTTGTGCCAAATAGCGCATATGAATGCAGTGTACATCTATTCAGCAATACTTCGTACTTGATTGACAGCGTCAAACGCGTGTGGCAAGGGCTGACCTGCATCATGCTTCAGTTCTCAGTCAACTAGCGGTCCATCTATAAACTGGCGGGGCTCTTGGAGGTCGACTGTCATCGGGCTTCCCAGTGAAAACGAAGCCAAAGTTGACTGCAGCAATGTCTTCTCTGATGTTCTGCATCGACCTTTTGCCTGCAGCAACATCGATCTAGCAAACTTTGTCACAAAGATACCAAAGGCCAATGAGATTCGCCGATTTGAGAATCTCACATACGATGAGTATTCCGAAAAATGGACCGAGCAGCCCTTTGTTTTAACAAAGTGCATACAAGAGTGGCCTGTCTATTCCCAGTGGACCATCGATTCGCTGCTTCAGAAGTACGCTGAAGCCGAGTTTCGTGCTGAAGCAGTTGACTGGACATTTTCACAATATTATGATTATATGAATAGGAACATGGACGAGAGCCCATTGTACCTATTTGATCGAAAATTTGCGGAAAAGATGGGACTCGTAATAGGACGCTCAGCAGATGCCGCGTATTGGCGGCCCGATTGCTTTGGACCGGATCTCTTTGAAGTTTTGGGAGATGAACGGCCAGCTCATAGATGGCTAATCATAGGGCCTGAACGCAGCGGCTCTACTTTCCACAAGGATCCTAATGGCACAAGCGCTTGGAACGCCGTGATACAGGGGGCCAAGTACTGGATCATGTTTCCCCCAACAGCTGAAGTCCCTGGTGTTTATGTGTCCGAAGACAGCAGCGAGGTGACTAGCCCACTAAGCATTGCCGAGTGGCTTCTCACGTTCCACAAGGAGGCAAGGCAGATGCCTGAATGCCATGAGGGCATCTGCAATGCTGGGGAGATTCTTCATGTCCCTAGTGGATGGTGGCATCTGGTCGTGAACATCGAAAAGGGTATTGCACTGACGCAAAACTTTGTGCCTCAGTCCCCCGGTCTCAATCTCGTCTCTGAAGTGCTATCGTTCTTGAGAGATAAGCCCGACCAAGTGTCTGGTTTTTCCCGAGATGTGGAAGATCCTTTTGGGCTTTTTACGGTGAGGCTCCAAAAGGAGTATCCAGAAATTTTGGAGAGGGCACTTGAACTAGCTGATAAGAAGAGTGGCAAGAAGAGGAAATGGGATGCTGCAGTAGGCCGAGATGAAGAGCAAGCAGAAGGGTTCAGTTTTGGGTTTGGTGGTGATGACGATGATGAGATACCTTGACGGATATCGACACTTGTACAACAGAAGAGAAATAAATCCTTAATAATTTATGCCTATCGATTAACGCGGATGGTTGGCATACTAGGGATTCCTTTGCCGCTCGTGATATCTGCACTAGAGTCGATGACAGATAGGTAGGTATGGGGTATGTATGCAGCAAAAAGTGTGTCCTTTGCGGGGCTCTCTGCGGGACAATTTTCAATCTGGGGATCCCCCTTACTTTTCGATTGCGATCGTTTGTAAGCAGAGACACATCGCACTCACGATAAGCTGCTAGACACGGAAACTTTTAGGTTGCTTCAACGAGTCAAGCATTCGCTAATCGCTCGATGGTCATATTGGAAAGGCGTTGATGGAATCATGCCCGACACCCTTGTGTCCCTCTGCTCTCCTTTCTTTGTAAAGCGGTGTTGGGAATACCTAGGATTTAGACTGCCGTTGAAGAACGAGTGCAAATACTAAACACTACTGCTGGGGTAGCATGCTGGGGTAAGATACCAGAGTTGCAGTGTTTTTAGCAAAAGACAACCCCAGAGGCCTGGAGTATTATACTTAGGCCGAGATACCTATATGCCATCTGAACAAGTGCATGCCTACTGTACCTCATGATGGCTCGTGCTGCAGGATTCTCTTCCAGTTTGGGTTGATCCAGATGTGAAGCTGTGTGTAAGGATCGGCACAGCAGTGTTGCATCTGTTCGGAGGGTTCCAGACAAAGCGTCCAGGGGGGAAGTTGTTGAGGTGAAGCCCCCGTTCGCCCTAGCATGCAGCAACTTGTAACCCAAATGAGAAGATGGTGTGCCAAACAAACACTCCCCGTCTCTGGTTAGATAGATTGCGGGTGCAGTCCTGATGGTCTGCAAAACAACACAGCCGTCGACAATCACTCGCCCAAGCAGCAAGGAACGTGTACAGTAGTGATTATATGCGTCTGCCCATTGCAAAACGCTCGTTCAGAGTAAGAGCCCACTCGCTGACCACGTCACCACTGAGCAAGTTGTAGCAGCAGCCCGGAGAGGAAGCTGGACTGGGGCACTAAAAGCACTGAAGTGCGCTGCTAAGGAGCTCTGCCCGCTACAAAGAAGGATGGATCGCTAGCGCCCGTCTCAGCGCAGCTCCTCCTATGCCTCCCGTTGGCTGCTAGTCAGTTAGTTCTAGACTGCTTTGCAGTCCGGGTGCCAATCAAATGACAAACCCCTTGCGATCCGAGGAAAGTAGAGAGGCATAGAGGGAGAGATAGAGAGACAGAGGAGGTTCAAACAATCAATACACTATGTACATGTTTGTAATAAGGCAATGCCTATAACAGCAGGCAAGCCAAGGCAACTAAGCACGCCATTTGAGCGCTCTTGGAGTTTGTCGCCCAACCGGACGTGGTACCTCTCATCCTGCCTGCAGCGCCGCATCCCGTCCAGGTACCGTCCCGTCCACTTCCCCTCCGCCTCCAGGTGCCCAAAAGGCCGGGCAGCCATTAGGGGTTTATTACTGGGCCGCCGCAGGGGCTATTTCGCCTCCACCACGACCTGTCGCGAGTCTCGTCCCAGCATCAGAGCCGCCTCTTTCCCTTCGACTTCGCATCTCCTCTGCCTTCACCGGTGCAGGGCCTTCTAGAGGAGGGCAGCCTTTTTTCGAAGACACTCTTCTGTTCGCCCATCGACAGAGCGAGTGCGGCGCACCTCTGAAATACTCGTCTCGGCACTTCTCTTCTCTTCTAATCCACGGAAAGCTGGCGGGGTTTGCGGCGCAATGTAAGCTTTCGCCGTCTGCCTCCTCTCCGCCCTTTCTTCACCGTCGTCCACCGCGCTCTCCTGGGTTATCGTCTTTCCTTGTCCGATTTTCTTCGTTCCGTCTTTGCTGCCCGTCCACGATATCGTTTGAGTCCTTGTCGTCGTCATCGCTATCTTGCCCTTAGCTTCCCAAACTGTAAGTGCTTGTGGCACCAGGCTGTGACTACCCCCCTAGCTTGAAGTATAGATAGCTTGGTGGAGAGCTTCGTGGGAGCATCTTTTTCCAAACGCATACTAACGGCGTGAATCTACTTAGGCGCTTGGTCTTCGATCTCTGTTTACCGTTTGCCTTTGTTGCTTCTCTCTTTTATCCATCTACTACAGCTTTCAAAGCTCAAACTATCCACCTCTCTTCTCTGCTTCGCCTACCGTCTTACAACGATCCGACACTTTACAAAGTACTATACTACAATAGATCAAAGCGCAAGCGATAGAATTTCCTAGTCTTGCCTTGGACTCGAACTCTGTGGAATATACCACTCGCCAAACCTGCTATTCTCACCTTAATATCTGCGTCGGTCTGCGTTATCAGATCCGACCGCCTGCAATCATGGTGTTAGACGAGCACTACGAGATGTGCTTGCCCATCTTGCAGGACCCCGCGCTCGAAGATGAGGACAAGACCGATAAAATAGAAGAGCTCTTCAAAAAAGAAACCAACATGGTTGGCTCTTCTCTGGAGAATGCCATCCTCGATGTCATGTGGAGATGGCGAGAATGCGGAGGCACCTCCACGTCACCGCCTCCCATCCGTCAGACCATCCTGCGACGACCATCGCCGGCTTCGTGGAGAGGCGGAACGCCGTTATCAGGCTCGCCTCGCCTGGCCGTCAGCCCTCTCGCGCCGCCAGGGTATATCCCTGCCACCTTTGGCAGGACCAAATCGGTCACAGCCTCTCCCTTCGGCTCGCCACGAGCCTCGCCTCGCCTGGCCTTTGCGACCCCTGTGATTCCCCATAGTCCAAATCTCAATGCATATGAATTCGCTAGCGACCCCACCCCCGCCACCGAGATCCTTGGAGAGTACCAGATCGAGAATGTCGACTGGCTCGTCAATGATGATACCATCAGTCTCTCCTCGTCTGTAGGGACCACCAAGAGTCTCAATGCCGCCGCTCCAGAGTTTTCGTCAATGTCCTCGCAGCAAATCGACATGTCTCCTTACGACATGCTCAGGTCAATCCTGGGACACACAAGGACAGATGAAGAGATAGAATCTGCTCTTGCGGCACACAACTACGATTTGAGCGCTACTATTACGTCTATGATGGAGATTCAGCAAGACGGAGGAGTCCGGCTCGATGAGCCCAAAAATGTCCTCATTGGCAAATCTATATCTGCAGAGGGTCGTCCATCTACCCCAGTAAACCAAAAAGCAGGTGTCATCTGCAAATTCTACATGTCTACCGGACAGTGTCTGCGCGCAGACTGCCGGTTCAGCCATGACCTAAGCAACCACCTCTGCAAGTAAGTCAATTAGATAATTCCAGTGTGGTGTTTTATCACCAAGGTGTAACCTGCTAACATCTTCGACTTAGATACTGGGTCATGGGTAACTGCTTGGCCGGCGAGACATGCATCTTCTCGCATGACCCGTCCAAGCTCGTAAGCAAAATGTCTCTAGAAAGCGGCTCCAATACTCCTACTAGGAGTCATAGCAGCTTGATGCTCCAGGACATGAATTCATTTCCCTCTCTACATGGCGACTCAGACCATCATGGAGGCTATTCCGGCAGCCCCAATTATGCTTCATCGCCGGGAATGCGGTCCTTGAGGGCCGAGAGTCCACGCCCTAGATCACGTCCCGGAAGCCGACATCAGCTGAAAGAAAATTATACAGCTGCTCCCGCCCTTGATGACAACGAGGCTTTTCCATCCCTTGGCGCGGCTATCGCAAAGCAAGGGAAGAAGCATCATGGCAAACGTGGCGGCCATGGCCACAAGGAGAATGGTACCCCCAGCTCTTTGGCCGACATTGTCAAGATGAATCCACCCGCATCTCCCAGACTCGAAGTGCGCAAGCCTGTTAGCAACGGAAACGGCGTCGTCGGCAGAGATGGCGAACATAGCGCTGCAGCTCTGGCGATACCCAGCCCAAAGCATGTTCCCTGGCTTGAAACTGGAGAACGGGCCAACAAAGCATATCTCAAAGCCCGCCAGGAGGCTATTAAACATGGCGGCCTGAGGAATAAGTTTTTACAAAGGTATGTCTTTGATCATTGATCATCATCAGGCCATATGTTTCTAACAAGAACTACCAGCGCTGCACAAGCATGGAACCGCAACGATGCGCGGGCT
The DNA here is from genome assembly GCA_026401215.1 of Trichoderma erinaceum. NCBI lineage: Eukaryota > Fungi > Ascomycota > Sordariomycetes > Hypocreales > Hypocreaceae > Trichoderma > Trichoderma erinaceum. Next base: position 242,668 of record JALIRY010000039.1, read on the forward strand.
GCCAAGGCTCTTAGTCTCCGCGGCCAGAGCGAGAATGACCTGATGAGAAAGGCTCACAGGGAGGCAGCTCGCGAACTATACGAGGAGCGCAACAAGAATCTAGACGCCGTGTCTGAAGTGTATGTTGACCTCCATGGTCTCCATCCGGAAGAGGCTGTAGAATACCTGGAGAAAGTCCTTCTAGAGAATGAAAAGGGCAACCGACCTGTTTACGCCATCACCGGCACCGGCCACCACAGCAAGAATGGCAAGGATAAAGTGGGAAAAGCGATCCGATCATTCTTGAATGAGTGGCGATATGCGTACCGAGAATTCTCCGTGCCAGGAGACCGCAATAGCATGGGCGGCATCTTGGGGGTGGACGCCAGCAGCTGGGACAAGTCACTGGCAAGAGATGGAGCTGACGAAGAGAAATCTACTGTTGACATTCTCAGCCAGGGCATTGAGATTGGTGACGGCAAAGTTAGGATGCTGGTTAGAGAGCCTCCCAAGGGGCCTAGTCGCCGATGACACTGTGGAGCCTAAAGAAGTAAAAGATTCAAAAACGATACAAAAAAAAAAGGCAAAGACTTGAGATTATGTAGCGAAATTAAGCAAAGAGCTTCCCATCGGGGGAGGAGTCGTAATGTTAGGTAGACGCTATCTCAAGGCAGCTTGAACTATTCTGCTCACTTGATGCGCATGGCCCTTTTGGCTGTTCTAGTGGTGACTTACATGATTATATATGCCAACATTCCGGCCCCTGCTTTGTACTGAGAGCTGGGAAATATCTCGTCTATGGTAACAGAGTATATCCATGGGTTTACCAGCCTGGATGCCATTGTAGCTCTTTGGTCAAGAGTCGAATTGGAGAAATGACCCCCAAAGATGGCCATTTACTCCTATATTCGGAGTGCGTGAAGCGGCCGCAACGTTGCGCAAAGCGAGCTTCTCATTGGATTCCGAAGTCCGTGCCGTCTGACGTAAGTTAGTGCCTGTGCCTGCTCTGGCCGTACCTTTTGAGGGCTGCGCCTCAGGTACAAGTACCCTCTCATATAATATTGGCACAGAAATACCTTCTTATCGGGCGACACCGCCCCGGGGAAAGGATGACAAGGAGATGGCCTTATCCGAGACATTTCGCCTCCGATACTCTTGCAGCTTTCTTTGTCCCCGTGTTTTTGACGCTGCGTTGGCCCTTTTTTCCCTTCCTCTGCTAGGATTTTCAATCGGCTTGTTAGTCTTGGATTGGACCCATTTCGTAATTGATCTTAATTGACCTGTGTTTTTTAAGCTTGATTTGCACCGACGGCAGCGGATTTGCTACGCTCGTGGAAATATCCCGAGAAGTGTCGATATCGACCGAGCGATCCGCCTACAATAACAAAGAGGGTTTCGAGTCTTTTTTAACAACATAATACGACGCATTGTTTGGATAGGGTATGGAGAGCTAGGCGTTTGAGAGAACGATCTTTCCTCCTCCTCTTCTTCTTTTTTGTTTCGATATTCTTTTCGCCGCATTGTTTAATAACGAGTGCCCTTGTGGGTTATACGACTACGATTCTTGCGACAAACTTGCTTTCTCTCCGTCTAGCTGTATCTCCCTCGACATCAAGATCAACGACGACCAACTGCAACGAAGGACATATAGGGAAAAATAAGAAAGGAACAATAAACAAAAATGGCAGGCGGGTATCAGGACGCAAGGAGCGACAGCGTCTCTTCCAGCTCCTCATCACCCATCACTCCTCCTCTCTCTTCCTCCGAAACTCGATTTCCCCATCCGCAGCAATGGTCCCGCTCTAGCAGAGACGCAAGCCGCCGTCTGTCGGGCAACGTCTCGCGATCATCAAGGCAGATGTCCTCTGATGCGCGGGACTGGGTGCGCAACCAGTGGGATACGTACATCAAATGGAGCCAGAACCTGATTGCAACGTACTGGAAGCTCTCGCCGCTGTACCGCGCCCTGGTTATCCTCGTTATCCTCATCGGCTGGACGTTCATCATCCTCTCCGTACTGTACTCGGAGGCCTTCTTCCGATGGCTAGCGACGGTGTCCAAGACCTGGCGCGAGATTCCCGGCGGCTGGCTCATTGCCTTTATGCTCATCTTCGTCACGTCGGTACCCCCCATTGTGGGCTACTCGACGGCAAACACCATCGCGGGCTTCGTCTACGGGTTCCCCTTGGGCTGGCCTATTGCCGCCTCGGCGTGCGTTGTCGGCAGCTTGGCTGCCTTTATGGCCTGCCGGACGGTGCTGAGCGGCCAGGTCAACAAGCTGATTGGCAATGACCACCGCTTCGTTGCACTGGGCCAGGTCTTGCGCCGGGATGGAATCCTCTACTTGACGGGCATTAGGTTCTGTCCTCTGCCCTTTAGCTTGAGCAATGGTTTCCTTGCTACCATTCCGAGCATATCACCTCTCGCCTTCGTTATTTCTACGGCGCTGTCCACGTAAGAGAAATCTTCCTCCCCCTGTTTTCTTTTTTCCCCGTAAGAAAAACTATCAGTTTTCACTTTGACTAACCATTCTACCAACTCATTTTCAGACCCAAGCTTCTCATCCACGTCTTCATCGGCAGCCGCCTCGCCATCATTGCCGAAGCAGGCGACTCCATGACCCTCCGCGACAAAATGGTCAACTACGCTAGCATGTTCATCGGCGGGGCGATCGGCGCAGCTGCCGGCATCATCATCTACCGCCGCACCATGGCCCGTGCCGCTGAGCTCGCCGCCGAGGAAGCCACCGTCATCATCGCCGCCGAGGAGGGCGAGGGCGGCTACGAGGACAGGGACGACACGCTCCTGGATCCCGAGGATGCGGCTCATGCCATGGGCGACGATGATGTTTCTCTGTGGGACACGCAGGTAGATGACGGCTGGGGTGATGCGTATGACGATGATGAGGGTGATGGTGATGCGAAAACGACCAAGTTAAATAAAGACTAGATCATTTTTCATGGGCTTGAGGAGGGAAGCGTCATGATGGCTTTTGGCTGATTTTACTTTAGGATTCATACACGCGGCAGTTGGGATAGAATAGGAATTGTTATCTTTCTTAGATGTGTACTGCATTTCACAAGCGGTTTCTTGCTCAAGAATTTACATAAAGATACAGTGAATATGAAATTCTCATAAAGGCAATATAGCAATCAGTCAATATAGCTAGTAGCTTTCATTCCATTCTATGCTATAGCTTTGTCGGAATTACATCCTGTAATACCCCAGATCCGAGAAAATTGCAGTGCGCTCGCTACCATGTCGTAATAAAACAAAACCGCAGACTCAATAGAATCATATTGCGGAAAAGAAAATCTCTTTGAAAACAAAGACCAATAAAAAAGACAAGCCCCGATTCTGTATCATCTCTCGCCATTCTCAATGAAGTGGGGAAGAAAAAAGATATAACGCCATCGCTGTAAAGAGAATTATACAAACTCTACTATAACATAGTAAAATCCTTAAAATCAAAACATCATCGTCGCTAAAGTAAACATCCGTTGTAAACTTGAACCGTCAAGTAATAGAAAATGTGTAAGAGGAAAAGAGACTGGAGCTTCAAAAGGCCACCTCAAGAAGTTCGTTGATACTGATTCATAAATTGAATGGCTTGCTCCATGGGATATCCGATAAAAACAGGGCCGGTAAAAATCATCTGAGAACCATTCGGGGCTTTCGATACATCTGGGTTGATAAAAGTTGGTTGTGGTATAAAGGTGGGTTTCTCCTGAGAGGCGTGATGTTCCTGGGGCTCCTTTGTAGGCGTCTGAAATTGGGTGTTGGAAGCTGCATCCTTCTTAACCTGTGGATCGGGTGAGGACGTGATATTCAACCCAGCAAAAGCAGGCTGTTTCATTGCTGTGTGGTCAAAAGGGCATTTCCCTGCTGGTTTTGCTGGTGCTTCCGTGTTTCGTACAGGACTCGGCATCCGTACAGGGGCAGGAGGCGGCGACATAGGCTCGTTCCTGGGTTGCTTGTATGTCGGTACAGAGATACCCCAGGGCCGGCTTGGTGATTCTCCTACACGGACCTCTTTTAATGGCCGGTCGAAATGACTCTGTCGGCCCTCGTCGATATCGACTGGTGGTTCAGCGGGGACCTCTGGGTCTGTGCTGGCGCTAACAGTAACAGCATGTGCCCAGCTCTCCACTCGGTCGTTTGAATTTTTCGAAGTATTGCTGTGCCGGCGTGTGCGCTCCTCGTCTCCGGGAAGCATTGGCTTGTGGAGATGGCTTAGGTCTTCAATCATGCTCACAATATTTCCATACTTTGCATCCAATTTCCTAACCTGCTGCTCGTTACCCTGGTATCTCCGCACACAGACTTCATGGCTTCGAGGAATCTCATTTTTGTGAACTTCAACGTATTGAGCAATCTCCTGTGGAGAGTCTAGAAATCGGATAGGGCATTTGCTGGGCTGAGCTTCGTTTACGGCGTCTTGCTGAAACGTCTCTTCTTCGCACATGGCAACACAAACAGGGTCTTCAGATTGATTTGGAGTCAAGTCCGGGCCGGATTCAGGCTTCGGTTCTTTGTTCCCATTAGCAGCAGCATCCTTAGCGAAGGGGCACTGCAATTTGCCTTTCTTATCTTCAACTGTAAAGTCTTGTTCCAGAGCAGTTGTCGACATGGAAGTTTCTACATGGGAAGTTTGAGACAGCGTATCTCTGGATGATGCTGTGGTCTTACTGGTTTCACCTAGCGAGGCAACCAGTTTGTTCGCAGCGCGTCGTCCGTCACGAATGATGAGGGCAACCTGAGCCTGGGACTGCGGCGTTCGATGCTTAGGAAGAGGCACAGGTAAAGATTCATCGACGGTGGTCTGCGCTGGAAGCTGCAACTTCGCTATGGTTTCTTCTATTTCTGGTGTAGCTGGCGCATATTTATCGGCCAAATACTGGAACTGTTTAGGCAGAGTTGCGTTAGCCACAGAGAGTACACTAGACATTTTTGACTCAGAATGTGTCTTGAGCCCTTGGCCAAGACAAAAAAGGAAGAAAAAAATGGGAGGACAGTGCAGATCAGTGATAAAAAAGGTTGTCAATCTCAGCAGCAGTAGCTGCTCTTGATCTAGAGCTAAGATATCTCATCATGTTGCGTGTCCCGAAAGACAGGTCCCGGCCAAATCGACTATACGCGCCGGCAAATACAATGGATATACAATTGTACAAGGAAAATCGAAATGCCAATGAAAAAAAAAAATGCAGGGAAGAAGAGGCTCTTCTCGAAGCTTACCTGTTCATGCGCAAAACGCAGCTTATGCTCCAGTATCGTCTTGCGATCCGACAAAATCTGCACCTCGTCCGCAAGCGCGTTGAATGCGTCCGCCACGGTCTGGGTAAGATGTAAATATTCCATCCCGGATGGCTCAAGCTGTCAAGACTGGGCCACGACCAGGGAAAGGAAAGGCAGAGGTCGGAAAATCGGGAAGAAGGGAGAAAAGAGTCGTGCGGTGATGGAGGGAGTTTTAACTGGCAAAAGTGGGGCACGGGCGGGCCGATTCCGGGTTTGCGAGAAGTGCGAGGTTCATCGAAGATTCGTCAGCGGAGATCGGCCTAAGTTTCAGGTATCTTGTACTCTACTGCCTTGAAAACACTTAGCAGCTGCCGTTATAGACTATGGGATATTCGGTGAAGTGATGCGCATAGCCTGAAGACGCTTTAGTGAATCTAGCATTACGTCACCCACCTATCTAGGTGAATTTATACCTGCAAGTTGTAGGAAGCGGCTGTAGCTAGCACCAGCAGAATTCGGGTAGAGTACCATGCATGGATCTCTAGCCTTGCTTGGTGGAAATAGCAGGGCCTGATAGGTTGGTATAGGCAGGTGGGCAATCAAGTTCGGGTGCAGAGTGCTACGATCCAAGGCTCTCTCACGCTGTAATCATCCGATTCTAGCATGCATCTAGCACCTTGTCTGAGTCGGGAGAGGCCCCATCTATGGCCAGACTAGGCCCCATGGAATGTTGCCTTCAGTCTACAGTATCTAGACAGATACTGATAGCACCTACACAGTTATATCAATATCCAAGATCAGGCGTCGGATGGTCAAATAGGTAATCCAGTGGTCTCAAATCCAGCTTTCAATGTTACTGCGTAGCCTCATCTAGGCGTCTTGCCAATGGCAAAGCACCCAATGCCTGTCCCCCTCATACTCCAGATTGTAATATTCATGTCATCAATAACCGAGCTAGTTGGTATACCTTGGCTTATGTATTTTATCTTGAAGTTGTGCAATTGTATAGAATACGGAAATCACCTTGTTCAGAGGCAACTAAACGTTGTAAGTGGGTTTCATTGTCTCGCGCTCCCAGGTTGTTTTTGGCGGGGTGATAAGGCATGGCTTCAAAGCCCCTCCACCTCACCTCGGCCATTAACACATCGAAGCACCGAGCTGAAGCTCACAGTATTGCTGCACAGCGGTGCCCTTTAAAACTCCACCCCTCTTGTACTTAATTAGACGCGGAGAAAATCAAATAAAAGGGATTCTTCCCCATTTGTATCAACACATAAAAACCGCCCGTCGCCATGGTCCTTCAGCGATTCGCCATCCCCGCAGCCAAGCTGCTTCGCAGTAAGGGCCACATCGTCCCCGGACAGCTCCTCGTCACCGAGCACTTCTTCCAAGTCCCCCTAGACTACTCCAATCCATCTTCTGGCTCCATCACTCTCTTCGGCCGCAGCGCAACCAAGCATGAGACCCCCATCTTCCCTCCAGACGAGCCTCCCTCTCCCAAGCCATGGCTCGTCTTCCTCGAGGGCGGCCCCGGCTTTGGCAACCGAGAGCCTCAAGACCACCCGCTGACCCGGACGGCGGTGTCTCACGGCTACCAGGTGCTTTACCTCGACCATCGCGGCGTTGGCTTGAGCACCCCAGTCTCCACGGCAATGCTGGCTCGCCTTCCCGGTGGTGATGGACCCAGCGCCGTGGACGTCCAGGCCAACTATCTCAAACTCATGCGCCAGGACAACACGGTGCGAGATTGCGAATCAGTCCGCAAACTCCTTACCGACGGCCTACCTGAGCACAAGGCCCGCTGGTCTATCTTCGGACAGTCTTACGGCGGCTTCGTCTCCATCTCATACTTGTCTCTCCACCCTGAAGGCCTGCGCGAGGTCTTTCTTACTGGAGGCTTGGCTCCCGTTGGCAAAACTGCTGACCAAGTCTACGAGGCTACTTTCCAGAAAACCATTGAGCGTAATGCGCTGTACTACAAGAAGTTCCCAGAGGATATCGAGGCGTTGCGCCAGGTAGCTACGTATATCGAAAAGGAGGGCGGACGTCAAGGTGTCCCCCTGCCTGGGGGTGGCTTCCTGACTGTGCCTCGTTTACTGACCATCGGTATTGCCCTTGGCTTTCACGGTGGCTTTGATCAGATTCACGCCATACTACTTCACCTAAAGTCTTCTCTCGACCAGCTCGGCTTTCTCACGCGAGCCTCTCTTACTCCCCTCGAGAGCTTTACATCGTTTGATACCAACATCATTTACGCTATTCTTCAAGAGGCCCTCTACTGCGATGGACCCGGCAATGCTTCGAATTGGGCTGCGCAACGTGTAGGCCAGTCCCTCGCACAATTCTCATGGCTCAGCAAGGACAACGACTCCATTACCTCCTCTGTGGCTCCCGACCAGCCGATCCTCTTCTCCGGAGAGATGGTCTTCCCCTTGCACTTTGAAACATACCCCGAGCTGATCCCCCTGCGAGATGTTGCCGAGAAGCTCGCCAGTACAAATGACTGGCCGGCGCTGTATGACATTGATCAGCTGCGCAAGAACGAAGTCCCCGTCTATGCGGCCTCGTTCATCCACGACATGTACGTGGACTATGGCCTTGCCAAGGACACCGCAAATCTGATTCCGGGAGTAAAGACGTTTGAGACAAACGTCATGTATCACAACGCCTTGCGGGCAAAGGCTGAAGAAGTTATACAGCACTTGTTTAGCTTGAGAGATGACGTGTTGGATTGATATTACAGTATATATAGCTCTCAGGCAAGTGCAGGCTTGGGAAGCATGCATGAATGATTAGAAGGGATAGATGTCAACCAATAGCCGAGGTTTGAGTGAATAAACAGTTATTAATTCTGTGATAGACGACTGTGCTTTTAAAAAGTTTTACTTTTGAAAATCTTGCTCTATTGATTTATTTGTTCTTCCTTTCCTTTTTTTTCCCGTGGGTCAAAGTAATGTATAAGTACCTAACAAGATGTCCGTATCCATTCATTCATCCCCGGTGTCTCCCATTATGGTGTAAATAAGTACATAAGTAAAAAGAAATACTCATTAATCTCATTTTCACGTTTAGCAAAATAAAATAAGCAGCTAGAAAATGGCCAGCAGACTCTCAGGTTCTACACCCACTTTAAGGCCTCTACCTCTTCTTGGTGGACTTTCGCTTGACGGGCTTTCCTCCCTGGGAGCCAGACGACTTTGCCTTGCTCAGCGAATCTGTGCTCTTGTCCAGAAGCTCAAAGTCTTCGCCAGCGGATTCGGAGCTGGGAGGCGTGTGCTGGGGAATATCGGAGTCTTCTTCGGCAGCGTCGGTCTCAGCTGAGGCAGAACCCGACAGATAACGGCCAACGGTCAGCTGGAAAATCCAAGCGGGTACGCGAACCACAGCGGTATCTCTAAAGGTCGGCTTGAGGAGTTCATTCGGCTATGGTGGTTTTATCATTAGGCATTTGGATATAAGATTTGGCTTGGCTTGGCACATTCTTTGATACTTACGTCCAGGAGATACTCATTGACGTTGCCCTCTTCGTCCTCCTCCTCCAGAAAGACGTCGCCCTGAGAGTCTACGACGAGGATCTTTCCATTCTCGGCGACAACCCTCTTGCGAGCACCAGCAGGGGCGGGCGCCGAGGACGCATCACGCGACGAACTCTTGGAGCTCGCGCCCTTGCGGCTCTTCTTGGAAGAAGACTTGCCATCCTCTTTCCGGGACTCCTTCTCCTGCATGCGCCTCTCCTTTCTGTTTCTCGGCTGAGGCGCCGCAGCGGCTTCGTCCTCTTCGGCAGCAGCAGGAGCCGGCTCAGGCGCAGGCGCAGCGTCGACTCCGGGGATCCCCATACCACCAGCACCCCAAGCCGTGTTCCTCGCAAACGTGACGTAGCGCTCCACAAACTCCCTCTGGCGCTTCCAGCTCATGTACAGCGCGAGGTAGTGAATCGCGCCACCGCCCACGATGAAGACGCCCACCAGCACCGTTCCCAAGCCGGGCCTGTATCGGTTATAGTAGTAGTCGGTGCCCTTCCACAGCGGGAAGCCATTGGCGAGGAAGTGGTCGTAGCGGTCGCGGGCTGGGCCTCGGAGGATGTTGGCGATGAGCGAGAGGCGGGCCTGGCGCTCCGATGCCTCCTTAATGGCCTTGCGGATCTGCGCCTGCGAGGGGCCCTTGGATGCCGCCGCCGAGTCGGAGGAGCCCTCCTTCTTGCTCTTCTTCTTGGCGGCCTGGGCGTCGGCGCGAAGCTGCTGCTTCACCTTGTCGGGGTGCAGCGAGCGCGACTTCTTGCGATAGGCCTTGTTGATGTCGTCCAGGGAGGCAGACGCCGCCACGCCGAGGACCTCGTAGAATGTCGCGCCAGTGTCAGCTTCGTGAGCGGCAATCTCGTCGCGAATTCGAAAGATTTCTCGGTCTGCAAACAATCCAAAACTCGTCAATTGAAAAACTCTCCCCACAATGCCCAGGAACAATCAACCACCAAGAAAAAAGGATCATGATCACGAGCTTCCATTTGTTAAGTCTTCCGTACCTTCTTTGCTCCATGCTGCTGATAATGGGGTCAACAGGGACAGAACCCCGACGAACAGATACTCAAACCTCATGATTTGCAAAAGGCTTGGCTCGCCCTACCCTTTGCGTCTATGAAGCCAAGTTTCTCTTGATAATCGATTTGTCTGGAGTGTCGCAGAACCTTGAGGGGCGAGTAGACGTGCTTTTTATGTGGGACGGTGAACAAGGCCAGATAGCTTAAACCGCCTGGCCTGGCTAGGGAGGGTTACGGGGTACGTTGCGCCACGCCTGCTGCCCCTGCATACGCGATGTAGTTGTTACATGGATCTGCACTCGATCTTCCTGCTACCCTGAATCTATGCTGTGGATTTTGGTGTATCGTCGAGTGCAAAAAGTTAAAGAAAATAGCCTCGAGTGGGAAATTTTGAATAAGATTCCGTTTCACTTTTCTATCACAGAGTATGCCATAATTGCAACTTTGAGAGAAACTTTCCTTTTGCATTCTGTGTAAAAAATAACCTGATGTGCAAAAGTAAGATTTCGCTTATCGTACCTCGGTCAGCCACACGAAATTTATAATAAAAGGCAGTAGAAAGGGCAAGATGAAGATAAGCACATAAAGTAAGGACTTGAGTCATAATATATCACAAGTTGAAAAATCAAGAAAGGGAAAAGGGAATTCTGAGTGCAGTATAATTCATAATTTGATATGACCACAAATAGTCAAAGGAAAAAAAAGAAGGAAAAAAACAAGTATCTAGCAATTGCACGTTTCGATCGTGCGACCTCCGGGTTATGAGCCCGGCGCGCTTCCACTGCGCCAAATTGCTTTTTCAACTTGTTGAAAGTTTTAAGCACTAAAGCTGCTGATATACCTATTAGACTACTAAGCGCACCAAATACTCTAAATCTGCAAGCTGAAGCTTGCTAACAAATTTCTTCAATGTTCTGCTTCGCATCTTTTGTTCACTCACGCTTTCTTTCAGTTTTCAATCCATTTTATAGGAAGATATCCCAATGCTGTTGAAATATCATCTTATGGATTTATTAACCTAAGCCATACAAACAGACCATGAGCAATGTGGAGCTCGGAATGAATACACTTCATTAAATAGTATATGAATGAACCTATATGTACATCTACCTGCGAGAATTCGCTCGCTTCCGTGCTTTTGCTTCCCTCTCGTAATTGTTCGCCTCTCGTCCCTCTTCGTTCTGAATCTCGGCGACGAGCCTCTTGTACTTCTTCTCGTAGGCCTCGTCCTTGGCCTTCTTGATGCGAAGGTTCTCTCTCGCCATAAAGTTGGCGTCCTTCCGCAGCTCTCGCATGGCACCCTTGCGCTCCTTCTTGTGCTCGGCCTTGAGCTTGGCCATCTCGGCCCTTTCGCGGTCGGGGTCGTAATGTTTGTCGGGATCGAATGTATCCTCGAACTTGGGTATATAGGTCTTGATCGAGAGGGGCTTGTGGTGGTGGAGCTCTAGCGGCCGGCGTGACAGCTGTGAGATTCTGGACATTCGCTTGAGCTTCTCTTCTAATCTCTCTGCCTTCTCGCTGGCGGCTGTGGGGAGATGCTCCTTTGATGGCTTGCTATTCACATGGCCCAAGACCTCAGCAACCTGGCTGAAAGTCTCTAGAAATGCGGGCTTTCCTGTCCACAAATCTGCGGCTGCGTCAAGCACTTGAATAGTTGTACCTAGCAGAGCAAGCTTCAGAGCGTTGCCGCCGTTCTGAGAGTGCCCAGCGACGCAATCGGAGAAGTTGAGACGCCTTAGTTCAACCTTCTTCGCCTTTTGGATTCGACTGCCCCCAGAAGGCTCGTGCACCGGAAAGTTACCCAATGATTTTGATGGGGCTATTGGTGAGAGCGAGCAGATAGTGTTTAGCGCAAAGTTAATCACCTCGGGGACGTATCGTTTAGATAGATGTTGATACTGCAGACACAGAATGGACAAGTACGTTCCAATTGCATAATCTGACAGCTCTCGAGGCACCTTCTGGCCAATATACCGGCCAATTGTCAACATTGCTGGAGTCACAACTTGGTGGAAGTGATCAGACGTTGGAAATATAGTTCCAATGGCTGTAAGCACTGTCAAGTCTGAAGGCTGCAGCGCAATGGGCCGAGACTGGCTAATTTCTTCAAGATGTTGGCGGAACTGCTTGGCAATTTCAACTGGAAACATCTTGGAAAGAGAGTGAATGTGACGAATGAGGCTTTCTAGGACGGAGAAAGGCGGCGATGTCGCTGAACTCCAAGGAAGTGCCACAAAATCCACCAGAGCTACAGAGAAATTCGCCAATCTCTCTTTGTTTTTGCTGTCCAACTTGGGATGATGTAACGCACGAATTCGTTGGACAATCTTGGGCAAATTTGTGTGGCCATAATCTTTGGTGATGGAAACAAATTCGGCACATGACTGAGGGCAGGGGAATGTGAATGGCAGTCCGTTTTCATCGCTCTTCTCTTTGGAAGAGAAGTTTGCTTGGAATATAGGGTCTTTCGTTTCTGATTCGTTGAGCAGCCCTTTTGTGAACTCGTCATCATCGTCTTCATCAATTTGAGCTTGGTTTTCCGGATCGCTATCGTCCTCTTCTTCCTCGTCGAGCTCATCGTCGCTTTCCACAAGTTCTAGATCAGATCCGCTAGCCACCAAGTCGTCGTCGATGACAAAGTCATCTTCGTCGTCGAAGCCCAATTCAGTTGCCGCCGGTCTGGTTTTGATACCGTGTCCCAGTCCAAATCCATCATCATCGTCTTCATCATCATCTTCTTCCTGTCTGCTGCCCGCGTTGTCTTTCTTCTTGTTGTCTTCATCTTCATCGCTATCTGACACCTCTTCTCCCATCATTCGTTTTTGGCGTTTGTCCTCAAGCTTTTTCAATCGGCTAGATTCTTCTTCTGCCTTTTCCTCGTCTGTCTTGGTACGATTGGACGGCTGTGCCTTCTTATCCTGGGCAAGTTTCTTGACTTGTATATCGAAATTCTTGTCAAATGCATCTCGATCGACGCCTGCTATACTGGATAGAGGCGCATTCTCATGATGCTTTCCACCATTGAGGCTAGAATATAGCAGTTTTCGGATGTCAGGAAGCTCCTTGTCAAGCTCCATTCGAAGGTCATCGTCATCGTCTTTAGCCGCCTGTCGCTCGTATTTGTGGAGTTTTGACTTGGCGATAACCTCTTCCATGACCTCCTTCTTCGTCTTCTTGCGCTCCGGCTCACCATCCTCGCCGCCCTCCTCCTCACCGGCCGCGATAATGGCGCGTAGTCGCTTGAGTCGCTTCTCCCGGGTGTCTCCATCACTATCCTCGTCATCTTTAAGGTCGTCTTCTTCAAAGTCATCCACCAGTTCCTCCTCTTCCCCGAAGTCAAGTGACCTTCCCATATGTGTCAAACCATCCATAGGTTCGTCATCCTCCAAATCAAAAGCAGAGTTCTTCTTGTGCGTCTTCTGCTTCTCACGAGCAAATCGTTCCAGCATTTTCTCCTCCGGAGTCATTGTTGGGTCGTTCTCGCCGAATCGTCGATCGAGAATGCCTCCGACCTTGTTGCGGCGCTGCATATCTACAAGAAGGGTTTGTTTGCGCTATTTGATAGAGATTAGAGAGATGCTTCGCAGGCAAGAGGGGGAGTAGTGTTCTTACCTTTTCCTCACTGGCGGCCTTGGCCAGACCAGGTCGCCCCTTGACAGACGCATTTGAGGTCTTTGGTTTATTGGTTGTCACCTCAAACTTGGGCCCGCGCGCAGCATGCTTGAGGTCGAATGGATTGAATTGCTCTCGAATTCCCTCCAAGACAACACCTCTCTGCAAGCGCTTGTCGTTTCGAGCCTGGTCATCTTGAGCCAGCTTTCGCCGCTGCTTCTTGGACTTTTGTGGGCCAGTGATTCCTTGATCTCTCAGTGACGCCTTTAGGCGCTTGAGCTGAGAACCGGCCATGGCGGGCAGCGTTTGTCTGTAAGATCAAAATTTTGATCGTAGAATTGGCATGCTCATTAGACATAGCCCATTACAAGGGCCTGCTGCTAAATTTTTTGATAATGGCTTATCGATAGTGGCGCCTAGTATCCGCTAGTGGAAGTAGTAGAGGCGGCCGCATAGTGGATACGTACCTTCTCTTAGAGAGTGGAGTTACTCAAGCTGAACTACTAATCCAGCATCTGCCTTTACTCAGTCAACACTTTCATAAACAGCAGGGCTACGGTATACGTATGTCCATCTCTCCCATGCGATCTCGCCGGAGGAGGGAGATCCGCGGGACGATATGAGCTGGACAAGCCGCCTGTTATCGTTTTCACGCGATGAGCGAGTAGTCTTAGTGACCATCGGCCTGGCCACGTTTGGCTTGGTTAGCTCGATGATCACAGCTCTCACGTTCATCCGTGACGACAATGAAATCCCGCCGTCGGAGCCCAAGACCCAGTACATCACGCAGGATACGGAAGATTCACTGCAGCTAGATACGCTAGAAAAGCTCTTGGATCATCCCAACTTTTCAATAAAGGAAATTGCCATCAAGATACTCTGCGATAGAGCGGCCAACGACCCGGAAGCAATAAAATATATCTGGTTCGGCATTACTCGGCCAGAATATGAAGAGCGTATGAATTCTCTCAGAACACTAGCTGTGTTAACAAGCCAAACTGGTAAGGAAATCAGGAGCCATCGTATTGAAGTACCTGCTCATAGTCACAGGTAACGAGGGATTGGCACGACTGCATGATGAGAGAGCATATTCAGCCTTGGTGAGGTGCATGGAACTGTGTATGGAAAGCACCGACCTCCCGGTTGTTACTGATATTCATTGGGATGAATACTACCTGCGTGATATGGGCGAGAGATTCTGCCTCATGTTTCTAACAGAGCTGATCAACAAATACGGGGCTACCATGCTTGTCAAAGCTAAATTTGTCGAGAAGTGGCTTTCAAAACAAGACTGGGGGAGTACTGGAGAAGAAAGACGGCGCAACTTTAAAGATTACACAGATCTTCGGAACAACAGAATAACGGATATCATTAATCGCATCAAACACTCCCGGCGTGGACTACGTGCCTTGGAAAAAGCCGGATTGATCGACAAGGAAAGCTCTCGACGGCGAATGAGGGAACTTCCTGATCTTCTAATGGAAGTGGAAGAAGAAATTGCAGGGGAGCAGGCAGGCGAGCAGCAAAGTCGACGGACTAGGGAACATTCTGCCGAGGAACAGAGACTTCGACGCCAACATCGCGAGGCTATGGTTTTGAATGACGGAACACGGCCCCTGGGACGAGAGGACATAATCGAACGAAATGCTTCTCCATCGTAATGAAGCAGATCCATGCACAGAACAGACCAGTGAAAAAGGTTGAGAACTCGCCTCGGAGGTTCTGAGAGAAGTCGTGAATAGCAAGGTGGCGGTTATGGCAAGACGAAGGCTGTATGTAAGATACCCATATCTAAACGGTCTGTTCCCGTCCAACTTCATTATGCATCGGTCGATCTGACTTTAATGCAACAGGGACGAGGCATTTCAGAGGTAATATGCATGTACCTGGCCGCTACTCTGCAGTTAGGTAAATATACCTAGGTACTCATTACTCAGAAGTGACATCACATTCGGATATACATACCTAGGTAACCGATGTACCATGCCTAGTGATATTTACTACAATAAAACTAGAAAAAGAGAGTGATTTGGCTTACGTTCCAAGTTTATCCGCGCTACACCAGCTGGCTTTTTGTAAGCTGGAAGCTACCTAACCTACACATATTTAGTGCCCGATGTCGTCACATGTGACGTTCTGGCGAACACGATGACCGTGACATGTGATCGGGTTTATCACTGATTACATGCGCCATGTGAATCAAGACGCGGTTTAAAAATATCTCTTTTGTTCGTAGTATGGGTATAACGAGTATAATCATGGTAGAATGCATGTCGGAAGAGCGTGATGATAAACTAAGCATCTACTCACTTGGCAATTCCTACTCCTGTGACGAAGCCAAGATTGGTCGGATGGCACAGCATAGCGGCCTTAACAGGTAGACTATCTGAAGAGGGGTTTAAGAGACTTGGTGAATCATGCTAGGGAGAAAGTTCTCTGGCGTCTCCTGAGATTCGTTTCATTATTATTGCCTGAAGGAAACTCCATTCGCCACCATTCATTGTCTTGTAGCTACCCGTGCTCTACACTTAACCCCTTTATCTGCTGACGTACTCATCGACGTGATCTGCTCCGTCCAGAGGCCCGGCATGAAGGGGGCCAGCCAGCCAGCAGTGCCTAAAATGCCCAATGACTCCCGCTTGCCCTCGTATCGAACTGCCAATGGCCAACCCGTTACCAAGGAATAGATTGACATCAATAGCCATTTATGTAGGGGCTCCGTATTATTGCCCGCTAGACCTGCAAGTAAACTCGATGCATGGCGCTCGCTACAGGCTGCGCTCTAGGCTGTGCTTCAGGCGGCCCAGTGGCCGTCTAGCGGCCATGATAGGCTGGGCCAGCTGCAGCCCCCGGCCCTGTGCAATATCGCTCGCATCATCCAGGTAAACAAACAAATGAGCTGGCGCAGCGTCTTTCCTTTCCATTGGCCTCCTGTCATTTCGCATTTCTATCTTGTTCTTTCTCTTTCCCTCTTCTCTTCTTCCCTTTCTTCAAACTAAGGCTATTTATTTCTCTGCGAAATTCTTCTCCCTTTTCGTAGCTTTTCTAGGCTTCAGTTTTACAGTTTGCGACGTGCATTCTCACCTTTCCCATTTCTTCAGGTTTTAATTACGGTAGTCGCTGGATCCCCAGTTTGGCGTCCAGGTACCCGCAACTATCAGCCCGGCAGCTCATTTTGTTCCCTTGTCGCTCGCCCGGTCTATACCAAGAGGAATCGCAGCTGGCTGTTCTTCCTTCTCAAAGTTTGGGTGCTACTACTGCAGAAGACAAGTCTAACCGGTGCTAAGTCATATTGGACGAGGGGGAGCCCCTTTTGACACACCATCGGCGACCTCATCGCAGCACCACTTCCGGAACTGGAACTGGACCTGGAACCACTACCACTACCACTACCGGTACCTGTCCTGGCGTGGGGTCCCCCTCAGACCGACCGGCACGCCCCGTCCAGATTGCTGCTAATTTTTGCTGGATCCCCAACGCCAGCGCCATGTCCTTTTCTACGACTGCCACTTCAACCGCTGTCAAGCCGGCCAGGTCCAACTTCTCGCGCTCGCTGCGCCGGCCATCCAACGTTTCGTCAACACCCGACCTGGGAGCGCTCTACGCCGCCCAGCCGAAGCTGCTGCGCAAGACATCGCTTGCGGCCCTGACTCCGAGCTCCTTGGCAAGCATCCCCGATGGGAGCGAAAGCTACGCCATCGACTCCGTTCTGAACGAGATTTCCGAAAGCACCATTCCCGAGGAAGGTCCTGCGACGCCGCCCGCCATGGAATTGTCTGTCGGCGACTCTGTTAACGTGCCGGGAGGCATGGTCGGTACCGTCCGTTTTGTCGGCACCGTCCAGGGGAAGAAAGGCACCTTTGTCGGGGTCGAGCTGGATTCGGAATTTGCGGCGAGGGGGAAGAACAACGGCGACGTTGATGGGTAAGAAGAACGATTTGCACCACTGCTTCTCGTATCGGGAGTTGACCGCTAACATGTACGTGCTTCTAATCTCACAGCGTCTCCTATTTTTCGACCAATGTCTCTGGCGCCGGCATCTTCGTTCCGGTCGCCAAAGCTCTTCGAAGGCCCTCCGGCTCATCCCCTAAGACACCAACACCCAATGCTGCGAGCGGCTTGAAGCTTGGTAAGAGCAATTCAGTCAGCCTGAAATCTCCAACATCAAGCCTATCCAAGTTGAGCGCCTCGGTTGGGGCCGGTGGTTCTCGAGTCCAAAGCCCAAAGGCCAAAAAGTCACAGCCCTCGCTTCAACGCCCCGATGAGTCACCACAACGGAAGTTGGCCATGTCACCTGGGCCACGGCCGTCAATTTCAGCGCCAGGAATCAAAGCTCCTCCAAGATACGGTAGTCCGACAAACCGACTTGCACAGAGCGTGCGAGGAACCGCTGGCCATATGGGTGATCCTAACAAAGCCGCGGCGATGGAGCGACGGCCAAGCTTTGGACCTCGTAGCACATCGTCTCTGGGCCCCGAGCCGCTCTTTGACGAAGAACCTAACCCAATAACAATGCCTCCTCTGCCCACGAAGAGCAACACAGGCCTGGGGACGCTGTCATTGCGACCGCCATCCCGAGCAACTAGCATTAACGATGAGGAGCTTGAACGATTGCGCGCCCAACTAGAGGATAGAGATCGACAACTCAAAGAACAGGCTGCAACATTAGCGGAAATGGAGAGCAGTCTTACTGAGCTTCAAACGTTAATAGAACACCCTGACGGACTGAGGCGAAGCAGTATAGATGACAAAGATGCAACCCAACTTCGACACATGCTACGAGAAAAGAATGAGAAAATCGCCATGCTTGCAGCGGAGTTTGATGCTCATCGAGCGGATTTCCGGAGTACCATTGATACGCTTGAAATGGCCAGCACAGAAACTGAACGAGTATATGAGAAACGTATAGAGGAGCTTATAGCAGATATCCGTGAGCTCGAGTCGAGAAACTTGGATGTTGACTCTGTAGCTACACAACTGAAGCAGTTAGAAGAGCTGGTTCAAGAGCTTGAAGAAGGGCTGGAAGACGCTCGCCGTGGCGAGGCCGAGGCTCGCGGAGAGGCCGAATTCTTGCGAGGGGAGGTTGAGAGAACTCGGTCAGAGCTTCGGCGAGAGAAGGAAAAAGTCGTTCCTCATAACATGTCGGCTTTGAGTGGCGACTCCGCAGTACTCGCCAAGGAGCTAGAGCAGAAGGAAGATGAGATTCGAGGACTGAAGGCTATTATCCATTCCCTTAGCCGAGACTCAATTCCTGGTGCCGAAGGCCACACTCCTAGGCCACGACCCGGCTCATTAATTAGCGAAAAAGACGCTGTTGAGAACAAGATTGCTCGAGATAATCTAGAGAGACAAGTCGCCGAGCTCCAGCATATAATCAAGGAGAAGAATCACAAAGAGGAGGAGCTGCAGCACGAGATTGCATTCCTGCGCTCAAACAGCATCAACTCTAGTCGTGATTCGGCCTCTATTCGAGATTCGGCTCCTATTCGACGATCCTCCGTACGGAACTCGAGAGAGACGGTTCGAGAGACAGTTATTCCCACCCAGCCTCAAGACGAAGAATTTTCGGATCTTTCGCACAACTCCCACAAGCGAGCAAGTACCCTCGAGACAATGAACGAGAGCGATACCTATTCAACTGCCACCGAGAGTAGCACCCTTTGGTGTGAGATCTGTGAGACAGGTGGTCATGACATCTTGACTTGCACAAACATGTTTGGCAATGATAACGCCAAGAGCTCCAAGAGTAAGAAAATCGATGAGAAAGAAGAGGAGGATGATGAAGAAGAGGACGAAGAGGATGAACGCAGAGAGAAGGAGGAAAGGGATGAAAGAGACACTACTCACGAGGATCTCAAGCCTCTTACACCCACGGGTGACGATGTTATCCATCACCCCGCCGTGTTGACCCCCGGTATTCCCAAGGAAGAGCCCGCATCCGCTCCGGCAGTCAGAATCATTCCCAACCCCATGGAATCAGGGCCTGTGGCTGGCAAGGAGAGTGGCATTCTGGATCCGGAGAAGTGGTGCGCCATATGCGAGCGGGATGGCCATGATAGCGTCGACTGCCCCTTTGAAGATGCATTCTAAAAATTTGTCCAACTTGAACATTTGACGAACTTGGAATGCCTGATAAAGCGGACATGATGAACGGCAGACATTTATAGTACGCAGCAAGCATTAACGATTTTGACGTTTCTGCGTGTATGGCTGCATTTTGTATTGAAGACATGGCATTCATTCGTATTGATACCACACCAGCCCCTTCTTTGCTTCCCGGTATGGGACTGTTATTCTTTAGAGAGCCTTTAGATACTATTCCTTCTACCTACTAACTAACCGTATGGTTCTTCCTTCTTTTTTTGTAATAATAGCATTGGATTTGTACACTTTCATTCACATTGCTAATACGTACTATATACCCTGCATCCGATGCATTAACTTTACCCACTTCTGTCGTTGCTGCCAGGCATCTCTTTTGTGAGAAATTACAGCCTGAGCTGCCCACTCCGTCCCCAGACACCAGCCTCCCAAGCACCCAGCAGGTAGCCGACAGCTGTACTAAGGCACTGGGTGCCTCTCAAACTGGAGTACAGGCACATCCCCCCCATCTCGATAACGACGATCTTTTAGCCGGCACCCCGTACTGCAGTGCATTATTTCTTATTAACAACTGCTTTAGGATTTGCTCGTATATGATTCTGATGTCGCGAGTAGGTAGTTGGCAGGTATTTTTACGGACTGCCTAGCGAAATGCGAGCATAATGCAGACGGCAAGTAGCCTTGGAATATGTGTAAATAGCATGAGCTAGGTAGGGTCTATTGGGTGCCAAAAGGCCCCCAAATGCCAGACAAAAGAAGGCTGCGGCTGTTGGATCCAACACTTGCATGGAACAGCATTACCAATTGCCCTTTGCGTCTCCACGAGCGTCGTGTGGCGGTGTCAGCCAACCTGCTGCTTTTTCTACCCATCACTTTTATCGGAGCACGTCCATGGATATGCATCCAGTGCTAGTCTTCTTCCAGCCAGCAAAAAGCGGGATGCTCCGCCGAGCGAGATCGCTGATTTGATCAGGGAACAAGTCGACAGTGACGCCTCGTGGGGACGGACCCTGGTCGGCAAGCTGGACTTTTCTTACTTTGTCGTTTCTTTTTTCTTTCTTTTTCCTTTTTTCTTTCAGCTCGGCCGACCCTACTCGTACATTGCAGAAGACTTTCATTGAGGCTCTATACGAGAACATACCGTGCTACGGATAGAAGAACTTACAAAGACAAGCACCCAGGAGGCGGCGCTATAGCAAGGCCCTTTCGGTGGCGTCGAGGGGCTCGGGATGCGGACTTGGGGCGGATTCTTTTATGGATTGATGGCTTTTACGTGGAAGATTTAGTGGAAAGCAGAGGGAGGGGAAATCTCCAAAAGCCCGCTATTCTGCTGTCCAAGATGGTACAGGTACAGAATGCAGGGTACAGTAAGCTGTAAGATGGAAAAAGGCAGCGTCGGAAAGTTTAAAGTGCGAGGTACCTGCGTAGTAACGGTACCTTCGAGGGAGCGATGCAGCCTCATTTTTTTTTTCTATTGGGTTCTTAGCAGATTGAAGGATTGCCATGTGCTGACCAGCAGTTGTTGTTAGTGCTGTTAAGTGCCTGGCCTGATTTGCTTTGGTTCCTGGTACTAGAGCAGTTGTTCTGATGCGGCGGCCAATGGAAGATATTCGCTGTGCATACCGCAACCGGTGTTGATCTCGACTCGCGCTGGATAAAAATAGCAAAGCATCTCTTGAGAGTATGTTTTGCGGCGTCAAGGCGCCGAGGCCCCTTCGATTCTCTGTACAGTGACAACGGGATACTCGGCGGTACCCGCTGCTGGACGCTTTGCCGCTTGGGAGAGACGAATAGGTTGCGCGCTTTGCATTATCGGGCACCGCCACACCATCGACTTTCTTCGATACAATTCCATGAGGCGCACGCAGCCTTGGGGGACCCCTGCAGCCGCCCTTTAAATCCTCCAAGGCGGCGCTTGAGCATCTGCCCTTCACCAAGTCTTAACCCCAGAAGCCGCTTTCCCTTGACCGAGCCGTTTTTATTTCTCTTCTCTTTTTTTCAAAAAGCAATCGACTGCAACTCGAGATTCTTGTAAATCTCTTGCTCATCGTCAAAACTATCCGGCCACGATTTACAGCTTTTGCGTCGCAGCCCGCAAATTTCTTCTTCGCCCCACTGGTCCTTCTCTGTGGCTTTTCTAGGCACGCTATCTTTTTTTTTTCTGCTGGGCTATTACTCAGGTACGGTAGAATCACAGGTCATATTACGAGCACTTTGCCCCTCGGCGCCTTTTCTATCTTCTTCTATTGCATCCCTCCGACAACATCAGAAGGACTCGTCACAGGTCGTCTCTGGAAGTTGCTTGAATAGCGGAGATTCCTTTTCTTTGTTTCGCCCTTTATCTTCGTCGCTCAGAAATTTTCTCCAATCCGGTTGCCACGAACTCTTTCTTTCTTTGGCTTCGACTAATTGCTGTCTAATAGAGCCTCTATATCAGCAGTCAACGAGCCGGCCGCTTGTCGTCGCTTTTCTTGAATTTTTGGCGCCTATAAAACTACTATTTGAAATTTAATAATCCCAGACAAAATGGTGAAGGAAACAAAGCTTTACGACACACTTGGTGTATGTATTTGCCCTACATGCAGCTCCACGGCCGCTTCGAATCTTGTACGAAGAGTTGAACTAACATGTCTACCAGGTCGCTCCCACAGCCACTGAGCAGGAGTTGAAGAAGGCTTACAAGATTGGTGCCCTGAAGCACCATCCTGGTACGTTTTCCCTTATCAACTGTCCCTTAGAGAGAAACTCGTCCTAATATCCACGGTATAGACAAGAACGCCCATAACCCCGCTGCCGAGGAGAAGTTCAAGGAGATCTCCAGCGCCTACGAGATCCTTTCCGACCCCCAGAAGCGTCAGATCTACGATCAATATGGTGAAGCCGGTCTCGAGGGCGGTGCGGGCGGTGCGGGCGGCATGGCTGCTGAAGATCTCTTCGCTCAGTTCTTTGGCGGTGGTGGCTTTGGTGGAATGGGTGGCATGGGTGGCATGTTTGGTGGCATGGGTGGCAATCGTGGGCCCCCCAAGGCTCGCACCATCCACCACACCCACAAGGTTTCCCTCGAGGATATCTACCGTGGCAAGATCTCTAAGCTTGCGCTGCAACGATCCATCATCTGCCCCAAGTGCGATGGCCTTGGAGGCAAGGATGGTGCCGTTCGCAAGTGCACTGGCTGCAATGGTGCTGGTATGAAGACAATGATGCGCCAGATGGGCCCCATGATCCAGCGCTTCCAGACTGTCTGCCCCGACTGCAATGGTGAAGGCGAGATTATCAAGGATAAGGATCGCTGCAAGCAGTGCAACGGCAAGAAGACCACTGTTGACCGAAAGGTTCTCCACGTCCACGTCGACAGGGGTGTTAAGAGCGGCACCAAGGTCGAGTTCCGAGGCGAAGGTGACCAGGCTCCTGGTGTTCAGGCTGGTGATGTTGTTTTCGAGATTGAGCAGAAGCCTCACGCACGCTTCACCCGAAAGGATGACGACCTCCTTTACCGCTGTGAAATTGAGCTGGTTACTGCTCTGGCAGGAGGTACCATCTATGTTGAGCATCTGGATGAGCGATGGCTCAGCATTGAGATCCTTCCCGGAGAGGCTATTGCACCAGGTAATTATCTACCTCTTCTCTTCTAACCTGATATCAACACAAGAGTAAAAGCTAACAAACATTTTCTAGACTCTGTGAAGATGGTTCGCGGCCAGGGTATGCCCTCATATAGACACCACGATTACGGCAACTTGTACATTCGCTTCGATGTCAAGTTCCCCGAAAAGAACTGGACCGATGACGCCTCTGCATTTGAATCCCTTCGAAAGCTCCTTCCACCTCCTTCAACAGAGAACAACCCCCCTGCTGAGTCCATGACAGAGCCTGCCGATTTGGAAGACTTGGATAGTGGAGCTCAGAGCAAGGTCTTCGGAGACCCCAACGGCATGGGTGACGATGAAGACGAAGATGGCCACCCTGGTGGCGAGCGCGTGCAGTGCGCTTCTCAGTAAACTGAAAAAAAAAGGAAAGCCTATATATTTAAGCATATGTAGCTCGGGGCTCAAAGTAAAAACAGCGACCGAATAGTGGACGCGGAATGGTGCCTTAAGAGCTATTGGATCACTTCGACATCCTTTTTCTGGAGGCAGCAAGCGAGTGACGCGGATGGAGCGGTGTTGTTTGAATTAATTTGAGGAATTGGGCGCTGTTTCGTTCCATTCTCTGCTGCTGCATTTTGAGGAGTTCTCTTTTCGAAGTCTCATTGATACCATCTGGAGGAGGGAGATAGCTGTTACTTTCCGCTGCATGTGGGAAGACGATGGCGAAACAAATGCGCAGAGGGATGATCACGGGCATGTCCATTTTGCCGACCATTATTATGGACTTGGGTGCTTTTTGGACTTGCATGACTAGGCTGGAGGGCGTTTAGAGGGACATAGACGTTTTTGACGAGTTTTTTTTTATCTCAAGTTGTTGCAGACTTAGACTATGAATATGATGATTTCAAGCAATTCCTTCTGTAGAAACAAGTGACTGTTTTATGAAATAATAGTATATGTACTATACGTAGACATTATTAAATATAACAAGATCACTCTTCGGTATCAGCAGTATCTGCCGCCATATCGGTATCAGTGTTTGCCTGCGGTGCTTCCGAGCCAGCCTCTTCAAACTCCGCGTTTGTGACCACTTTCCGTAAGCTCTCAACAGTATATAGCAGGCTTCGAACCTCTTCTTCGCTGATATCGGATTCGTTTGCCTCGATGACCTTGTCCTTGAAGGAAGTTTCCACGTCCACGGCTAGTCTGCCGTGGTTGATGGTTAGGCGGAACGCATGCAGGCTCTGCGCCTTGGTCTCCACGTCGGGGTCGATTGCGGCAATGATTGTGGGGGCGGCGTTGTCGTCGCTGCTGGGGGAGATGGTGAGGGAGAGGGGCTTGCCGGGGAGTTGGATGATGCCGGGGCAGTGAAGCTCGTTGTTTTCTAGGAGCTTCCATGAGAAGATGGCTTTGATGCTGTGGAGTTTTGTTAGCAATTTTTTTTGACATTATGGGCGAACCCTCTGTATATATATAGATATATAGATGGAGGTCTTTAAGTGAGAGACTTACTCTTCGCAAATGGCCAGGATGTATGTGAGCGGGCCTTCTTCGGAAGGATAGATCAGAGTATGGATGCTTGAAACGGCAACAGCTGTGATCTCAGGGGCGATCTCTTGGGCGAGCGATAGGACGCTTGTCTTGAAAAGCTGCTTCCCGGCGAGCCACTCCCAAACGAAGATGTATTCATCACCGCCGCCAGAGACGAGGATGTCCTGGTTGTTGGGGGGGATGACCATGTCACTAATGAACTCCTTGTGTCCAAAGCAAAAGTTTTCGATAATGTGTGCGTGAGGGATGTAACGAGATACTCGGATGTGCTCATCTCTATCAGCTGTGAGGATATAAGTGCGACCCTCCTTCTCTCCGATCACCAGGGCCGTCAGCATAGAGACGTGTCCTAGCAGCAGGTGGAGTTCAAACTCTGGGACATTGGTGTTAGTAGCATCTTTGGAAGCGTCGAACAGCTCGGCTTGCTTGATCTGGTTGAGAAGGGCGAGTCGGTTGCCCTTGGAGTGAACAGTGAGCGGGTTTGCAGTGGGTTTGAAGGTCTTTTTGGTTGGCATTGGCAGTGCTGACACTGGCTCGGAGGTTCTTACGCCTTCATCTGGGATGACTACGGGCAGAGCGTAGACGTCTCCAAACTTGTCGGTGCAGATGATTTGTCCCAAGGGTCCAATGGCGATTGCGCTTGGTCGCTTAGGCATAGTTCTATGAACACAATGATTAGCACAGGCCGCTCTCTCAAAGTGAACAGCAACGATAGTCGCTCATACCTTCGGCTGAGCTCTTCGATTTGACCATTTCCATCGTGTTTAAAGACCCAAATGACCTTATCATGTCCAGTTACAGCTAGGAGATGGCTTCCATCAGATGTACTCGTCAGATGCGTAATCACGGGCCGGTCAGGCACACGAGCGAAACGAGTTTTGCTATTTTCAACGTCCTTTCCAGATTTTCCCTTGCCCTTCTTCCCTCTACCATCGAAATGGACAGATCGCGGCTTATCGTTCTGGGTTGTTGCAGGTGTGGTTGCGGATGCCTCAGCCTCAGCTTCAGCACTCACTGGAGCGCTTTCATCTTCACCACCCAGCTTCTGCCGTTTTGCTGGCGGGCCTTCACTTTCAGTAGCTGGAGTATCTGTCTCTGCTGCTAGAGCAGCTTCAGCTTTGGCCTCATTGATTGCTTTTATTGAGTCGGCAACCTTGTCGACGTCAGGGTGTTTCCATGATGAAATGTGAGAGCCGTCTGTGAGATTGAAGGTGTGGATTGCGCCTCCGCGAGCGGCAAAGAGGATTTGCCCTCGAACATGGACGTTGTTATAAGGAATCTTCATTGCTTATAAGATACCTGGGATTTCGCCTCTCCTTGAAGATTGGATGTTTAAGTAGAATGAAATCTAATTGGAGCTTTAGCAAGTCATGCAGCCTCTCAGCTTATCAACTTGGAACTTTTTTTCTGATATCGACCTAGAAAAAAAAAGATACTTTTTGTTTGTACCTCTAACTTTGGCAAACAGGTACGTACCTTTTGTCCCCACCCTGGACTCAATTCAAAAGCTTCTCTTACCGCTTACCTAATTCAGCCATGCCCTAGCCATTCGACACACACTTTCTCACTAGGTGCAAAATCCGCGAAATTTCGGCTCCTCTCTTTTTTTCCTCTCTTTTCCGCGATAAGACTTCGAGTCACCAGAAAATCAATACCAAAGGATACCCATTTGCCCTTAAATAACCTGCCTTCAGGAAATAAGAAGATATGGGGGGCAAATCAGCGAACAAGGCCGGCTACTTCGACAAGCTCAAGGGCTTGCTGCAGGACTACAAGTCAATCTTCATTGTTGAGATTGACAATGTCTCGTCCCAGCAGATGCACGAGATCCGACATGCCCTCCGTGGCAAGGGTGTTGTCCTGATGGGCAAGAACACCATGGTAAGGCATCTTGCGCATAGCAGAATTTTTAGATCCTGGGAAATTGAAAAACTAACAAGCTGGAATTATAGGTTCGCCGAGCTCTGCGAACTTTCCTCGTTGATACTCCCGAGTACGAGCGTATCCTGCCTTTCGTCAAGGGCAACGTCGGTTTCGTTTTCACCAACGGCGACCTTAAGGAGATTCGTGACCAGATCCTGGCCAACCGTGTCGCCGCCCCTGCTCGTGCCGGTGCTGTCGCTCCCGTCGATGTGTGGGTTCCTGCTGGAAACACCGGTATGGAGCCTGGTAAGACCTCTTTCTTCCAGGCTCTCGGTGTCCCCACCAAGATCGCTCGTGGTACCATTGAAATTACCACCGATCTTAAGCTCATTGAGGCTGGCAACAAGGTCGGCCCCTCTGAGGCTTCGCTGCTCAACTTGTTGAACATCTCTCCCTTCACCTACGGTCTGGGAATTGCTCAGGTCTACGACCAGGGCCAGGTCTTCCCCCCCACCATCCTCGACATTGGTGAGGAGCAGCTCCTCGGCACCCTGGCCAAGGCCATCACCACTGTTGCCACTATCTCTCTGGCTCTCAACTTCCCCACCCTGCCTTCCGTCATGCACTCTCTTGTCAACTCCTACAAGAAGGTCCTGGCTGTTGCCGTTGAGACCGAGATCAGCTGGCCCGAGATTGAGCAGCTCAAGGACCGCATTGCCAACCCTGACGCTTACGCTGCCGCTGCTCCTGCTGCCAGCTCCGGCGCCGCTGCCGCCACCGAGGCTGCCCCCGCTGAGGAGAAGAAGGAGGAGGAAGAGGAAGAGGACGAGGAGGGCTTCGGCGGTCTCTTGTATGTCATACCCTTGAAATCTGCTTTGAAACTGACACTAACCTGCTCAATAGCGACTAAACAACCAATAACGGGACTAGATCGGTTTTCAGGGCTTCTTCGACTTGTTTCACGGTATATGGATCTAAATCTATGGGTGCATAGGTCATTGGTTGGCCAAAATAGGATCAACGCGATGATTACATGAGACGCGAATGAAATTCAATGAAAACTACGAGTCAACTGTTCATTCTTGAGAAAAAATCAACTTGTGAATATTGAAATGTCATGACTGAAAACGACTGAGAGATTATTCACTCGCCAAAAGGTTAGTTATTTCTCCCTTGTTACTTTTATAACATTTCTCTCGAATGATTATAAATTTATTCATGAGCTTTTTAACCCTGAATCTCCTGATGAAAACAAATATTCAACAACACCTTATGACTTGTCACAATGTTTATTCCCATTTTTGTTACTATTTTTCTGCAAAGATCTCAATGGCTAACATACGAAAGATACATAGGATATGCGCGCAGAGCTGCATTTTACATGTGTGATTGTCCACTGCTTATCCAGCAAGTGACTGGCCGTTATTCATTGTCTCTATAGTGGTGCCATCCAATACCCGTTTAGCAATATTTATTGCGTGTTGTGGTAATCCTGCCAATCGTGCCACCTTGAGAGCATGACTTCGGCGATTAATACCTCGCCGTAATTTGTGAATGTAGACAAAGCCTCCCTTACTATCCTCCTGTACATCAGTACAATAAGCCTGAACGGGTCCAGTCTGTGGATTGCAGAATCCCTCAGCGGCTGCCATGTCAGCCACTTCGTGAAAGTGTGTTGCAAAGAGGGTTCGGCACTGGTTGACTGTCACAAGATGGTGTAGGCAAGCAAACGATATTGCTGTGCCGTCCTCTGGTGTAGTGCCTCGACCTATCTCGTCCATGATGACAAATGACTTTGGAGTAGCCTGCCGTAGTATATGGGCTGTCTCGAGCATCTCCACCATGAAAGTGCTCTGATCATGATATAGGCTGTCGGCCGATCCCACACGACTGAAAATGGCATCGACAATGCCCATTTCGGCGTAAGTAGCAGGTACATAGCACCCTATCTGAGCCATAATCGTAATCAAGGCATTTTGTCGAAGGAATGTGCTCTTACCGGCCATGTTCGGTCCAGTAATGAGCCAGAGCGAGCCATCTGGTGGCAGCCCAATTACACAGTCATTGCGAACAAATCGGCGACCCTGTTCCAGCAGGCCCCCTTCCACCGTAGGATGGCGACCACCTTTGATAACATGGCTTTTGGAATTGTTTAACTTGGGACGGACGAGATTCTGCTCGACGGCTAGTTTTGCAAATGATGTCGCAATGTCGATCTCGTCTAGCACAGATGAAATGCGTCGCAGCTTGACTAGATTCTGAATTACGTGTTCGCGAAGAGCCTGGAACACTCGCTGTTCCTCGCGGCGAATTCGAAATTTTGCTTGATCAATCTGCTGGCCAAGAGCAATCCACTCAGGAAGATGGAACGAGCTTGTACTGCGATTCGAAGAGACCATCTTTACCCCGGTCAACCTCTTGGTTTCTCTCGTCTTGAGGTGGGCTATATGCCCCGAGCTTGATGTCCACTTGAGTGTCAGACTTGGTGCTTCCAGGCGCACTCGAAGCTCCTCAACGAGAGCACCTTTCTCTTTTACAAGCGACGTGAGGTCATGGTGAAGATTCTGGAGTTCCTTGCTTGCAGCCGGTTTCATGACCCAAGGCTCGTTGTCTTCGCCATATAGCTCCTTCAGGCTGCTTGTCTTCTTCCTCTTTGTTTTGGTCACGAGGCTTGCGTCTTCAATAGAGCCTTCAGAGGAAACAACATCTTGAGCTAGAGCCATCATTTGCTCGGCTTCAGATTCTTCAACGGCCTGTTGCTGAGCTATGCCTTCCTCATCTATAGATTCTTTGATTCGATCGGCGAGCTCAAGGGGCTCTCCGAGGACAATTCGAGATGCCAAGGATGTAAGACAATCAGGTGCCAGTGAAGATACACTGTGCTGCCCCCCTGATGTCTCTTTGAGTAGACGCACAATTTCTTCGGCCGCATATATCGTGTTAGCTATTCCAAGCAAATCATCTGGATCACCTCTCCCCAGGGCAAATTTTTGAACAAGCCTCTGACAATCGTGGCTCCGTCGCAGCAGAATGGCCATGGAATCGCTGAGATCCGTTGAATCAATGAAGCGCGAGACAATATCTTGTCGAGCTTCAATGACTTCTAGAGATGTAGATGGGGAGCCAAGCCATTCGTTGAGCAGTCTGGCGCCGCTCTTGGTAACTGTGCGGCGTATCGCATGGAGAAGACTGCCACGGAAGAAGCCATCGCGAATAGTCTGCTTTATTTCTAGAGCTCTCAAGGTGTTTTTATCAATAGCCATGGTCTGTGTGTTTTCGAAGCGGAGAGGCGGCTGAAGTTTCATGCTCGTCCCTTGGAGTCGGTTCTTGACGTAATTGAGTACCAGTCCTCCTGCAACGACCTCATTATCTGCAAACTCTTTCTTTGAAGCTTCGGACATTGGTGATTCCAGAAGGGGCGTCCAGTCGTCGAGGTTTGTTAAGCTCTGGTGTGGCGAAAATGTGACAAGATGTCGGTCATCTGTCAATATCGAGAAAATGTCATGATCTTTCTTCAGCTCAAATGTTTGTTCAAGGACAACTTCTCGTGGAGCTATGCGCGATAAGATGGATGATAGAGATGATAAAATTGTAGATTGGGTAAAAAACTGTCCGGTAGAGAGATCAAGCCATGCAAGACCGATGGGCGAATCGTTCACGCTTGGAACATGTAAGGGTTCGTTGGTTGAAGTGGAGTCTAACTGCTCAGACTCAGAAGGAGCATCTTGAGAAAGGTGAATTGCCATGATGTAATTATTGGCATAAGGGTCGATGAAGTTCTCATCAATAAGGGTTCCTGGAGTGATGATGCGAGTCACTCGACGATCATGCATGAGGCCGCCCGACTTGACCTTTTCTGAGACATCGTTGGGAAACTCTTCAGCCACGGCGACATGGCGGTTCAAATCTTGCACCAAGATTTTGAGATATCGGTCCAGCTGGAATATAGGAAACCCTGCCTATATACCACCACGATTAGCAGTGTTGCAAAGGGGAAGAGGTTTATAAGTATATATATATCCATCACAGAAATAAACAAGGATAGGGGCGGGTTACCATGGGCACAGAGCCAGCGTTGAATTTCTTGGATGTCAGCTTTAGATTTAGTAGAGGTGCGTATTCTTCAGCGTGTTCAAAATAGAACTCATAGAAGCCGCCCACTCTTGTGAGGAGGATGCACTTCTCAAACTTATCCATATTTCGGCGCGCCTGGGACACAACGGGTGGCCATGGCGGTTCATTTTGCTCTTCTTCGACGGGGAGAGGCTTCGCCAAGACTTTTCCTTGGGGCAAATCTGAGAGCTTGACTGTTGTTTTCGTCCTCGATCGCTTCACAGAAGCTTCAAAATGAGCAGTTGTGGTGAGATTCGCGGCAAATACAGCTGCGGGAGGGCTTCTACATCGCAGAGACGCAGGGCTTAGAGCTAAGCGGCGAATGTAAAGAGGCTGATATCGCAAGCCATGAGCTGTGCGTTGTCGAAACATCCCAGATCATTTGACAGGATCATTCACCTGTCCTCCTCTGAAGAAAGACCCCTTGAAGTCTGCAAGAGCATTGAGATGAAGGCTCGTGAACAAGAATAATTTCTTCCTGCCACAATCATTTTATTGGAGCCTTGTGAGGACGGTGATTTGCGGCCCCACCATACATGTAGGCGGGCTACCGGTGCCTGAAGCGCCGTTGGAAGCGCTACGGCGGGAAATGGAGCACTGGCGGCGGCTGGCCAACAGCTGCTGAGGGGCGGTTACAATGACCCAGATGCGTCTCAAGATATTTATGGAAATCTGGGCTGTTGGATACAGGTACTAAGTAGGCCTGGTAGTGGCAGTACTAAGGTAGGTAAGTAGAGAGAGAAGGAGAAGACTGTATTCTTTAATCCGGGCAGATGACATGCACAGATTCACGGTGCGGATAGCTAATGGAAATAGAATAAAACAAAAGCTGGAGAAACTTCACCAGACGAAGTACGCTAAAGCACAAGCCGTGGCCTCATGAATAGGTACTGGTAGGTTCATGTGGCCTTTCACATCCATTCGGCATAAGCTGCCTGCAGAGAGCTGGTTGGGCAGCAGTAAAAGGCTTGTCTCTTTCCACGAGTGCGGAGGTAGTCGCAAGTACTCGGGCCCTACTTGTACCAAGCTTTCTCTGTCCCCTTCTTTCTCTTCTTTCTTCCACACTTTTTTCTTTCTCTTTGTGTCTCTTCCTGTCAGTTTCACGATACCAACAGCAGCTTTTACCCTTTACTTTTTTTGTGGTATTACAAGTATACGCGCCGGCATTACGTGAAGCGCGCCTACTCGATAGCTGTTGTTGGTCGTCTTCAGTTTCACTGTGCCCCTCCTCACGCTGGTCTCGGACTGGGAAGACTTTGACAATATCGGGCCTCACGGGGTATGTTGGAATACCTATTCATACTCAATTGATTCGATTTGAGACCCCTCTTCGGCTTCTGCCACCCGAAACATTGAATCCCAGCCCTTATCGGCCTGCTTGGACCCCTGTCTAAGTGAATCTCGACCCTACTGCAATCAATTTTTGAATACTGCGTCCATCTTTTGTTCTATTGACTAGCTATTATCCTCTCTTTTTTCCTTATCATCTCAACCTACTTCTTCTTATTCCTCGGGAAAGAAACAAGATTGCAAATATGAGGTGCGTACTCTGCCATTCTAGGGGTCCAGAGTGAGGAGCATCAGCCCATTCCAACTTGTCACCCCTGAGACAATGGCTGGGATCGGATCCAGACTCCCCGCACGCTACCTCCAACACAGCGCCGATTTTCACTCCTTTAGCGCCCCCATGGCTTGCTGCATCGCCTAAGAAACTGGGAATTTTTGTTTTTGGAGCGGTGTCTTCCCCACCTCCCCACAGCAGTGACGGCTCAGAGCTTCCCCGAAGCTGCGCAAGCTATGCAGGTGCAGGTAACTCGGCGCTATATTATTATATAATACCGAGCTGCTCTCATGCGCCGACGGATCTCGGCTCACCTTGCGACTTCTCCCATTCACATCACTGCTTGAACAATTGGCCTGTCGCTTGTTTCGATTCGCTGACCGCAATTGGCAGTTATAACGACGGCTCAATCGCCAACCCTTCCGACTGCCCTCAGCATTCGCCCTCTCCAGCAGACAATCTCCAGCCTCTCCCAGGCAAGCTTCGGCGACTGTCCAATCGATCAGCACCGCCCGCTCCAGGACACGCTCTCGACGCTCATACTATGGGTGGCGGCGGTGAAGTAAGGAGCAGCGTCTCCTACCCGGTCTTTGCTCAACGACCTGTTGGCGTTCCCAAGACTAGCATTCTCAAAAGCCGTATCGAGCCGTTCTATAAATCAGGACAGTACGATAAGGTGAACTTGCTAGCGTACGTCTCCCTGTATTTCATCTATCTTGTCCTGATTCCGATCAATTAACGCCTGCCGTGTAGGAATCTCTACAATGCCAGGTACTCAGGCAAACCGCACGTTCAGATCTCCGTCTGGAGCGCTCCCGGACAAGAGCGACCGACCTTTGAGCATGCAGTTTCCCAGCAGTTTAAAGAGACACATACCGGCGCTGCCTTTGGGCCTTCATGGTCTACTCATTGGTTCAGAGTCGTTTTGACTGTTCCCGAAGCAATCGCTAATGAAGAGCTCCTCGAGCTTCAGTGGGACGGCAACAACGAAGGCCTAGTGTGGACCGAGGATGGCATGCCACTTCAAGGATTGACTGGTGGAGGCGAGAGAATTGAATGGGTCATTCCTCGTTCGTTCCGCGACGGTAAGCCGCACACCATTTACATCGAAATGGCCTGTAACGGCATGTTTGGAAATGCGCCGGGCGGGAAAGCCAGCATTATGCCACCAGACCCAAACAAATATTATGCACTTAGTAAAGCCGATATTGTTGCTGTCAATGTCCCTGCTCGCGGCCTCTTATTCGACATGTGGGAGCTTGGTGACGCCGCTCGAGAACTCCCCGAGGATTCGGCCGAGCAGGGCCGAGCACTCGCTGTTGCGATGAAGATTATCGATACTTTCGAAGTGAATAATCAGGAATCTATCCTCGAATGTCGAAAATTGGCACAGCAAATTATTGGTCCCGATGTTGACTCTCATCGGGTTTATGAAGTTGGCCCAGAGCCTGTTGTTTTTGGCATTGGCCACTGCCATATCGACTCTTGCTGGCTATGGCCCTTTGCAGAGACAAGACGAAAAGTAGCTCGGTCATGGTCGAGCCAGTGCGATCTGATGGATCGCTACCCAGAGGCTCATTTTGCTTGCTCTCAGGCTCAACAGTTCAAATGGCTAAAGCAATTCTACCCCAAGGCTTTCGATCGTGTACGACGAAAGGTTAGCGAAGGCCAATTCCACCCCATCGGTGGCAGCTGGGTTGAGCATGACACAAACATGCCTGGAGGCGAATCGCTTGTGCGTCAATTCTTTTATGGCCAACGCTTCTTTGAAGCAGAGTTTGGATCACGTTGCCGCACTTTCTGGCTTCCTGATACATTTGGATACTCAAGTCAGCTGCCCCAGCTCTGTCGCCTGGCAGGCATGGACCGTTTCATGACCCAGAAGCTAAGCTGGAACAATATCAACAATTTTCCTCACACTACGTTCATGTGGGTGAGTCCTGATGGAAGCCAGGTCATCTGCCATATGCCTCCGTCCGAGACATACACAGCCGAGGCCGATTTTGGTGATTTGAAACGCAGCATCTCCCAACATAAAACCCTGCGTGTTGACAACACCTCTTTGCTGGTGTACGGCAAGGGCGATGGCGGTGGCGGCCCTACCTGGCAGCATTTGGAGAAGCTTCGACGAATTTCGGGAATCAGCAACACCATTGGAGGTATTCCAAAGCTTAAGCTCGGCCTCAGTGTCGATGACTTCTTTGACCGCCTCGCTCCAAAGGCCAACGAGCTTCCCACTTGGTATGGTGAGCTCTACTTTGAGCTACATCGGGGCACTTATACCACCCAGGCAAACAACAAGTATTACAACCGCAAGGCCGAGGTTTTAATGCGAGATCTCGAGCAGCTTGCAACACTGGCCTCCCTAAAGAACAAGTCATATAAATATCCTACTGAACAGATTGACAACATGTGGGAAGGAATCCTTCTTTGCCAATTCCATGACTGCCTCCCTGGCAGCTCCATCGAAATGTGTTATGACGACTCTGACAAGGTAAGAAGACAGAACTTTTTTTTTTCCTGACAGATAAATAATTTGTATGCTAACTAGCTCCTAGATTTACAAGGAGACGTTTGAGACGGGACATAAGCTGCTCGCAGAGATTTACAAGGCTTTGGGTGCCAGCGATTCGCAGCCTGATGGTCTTAACGAGTCCACTGTCCTCAATACATTGCCTTGGCACCGCAAAGAACTTGTTGAGGTTTCCGATACCCAGGTTGGCATTGCTTGTGGAGATGGCCCGCTACTTTCGCTTCGCACTTTTAAGGTCCAGGAAGACAAGCCAGCTGTTTCAGTACAGCAAGTGGGCAGCCAATTCGTACTAGAAAATGATGATCTCCGCGTCGTCGTTGAAGACGGCTGTATCACTTCGCTGTACGACAGGGTCAACGAGCGCGAAACCATTGAGAAGGGCGGGAAAGCCAATAAGTTTGTCATTTTTGATGATATCCCACTCTTCTGGGAGGCTTGGGACGTCGAAGTCTATCATCTTGAGACTCGTCGAGAGCTTAGCTACGGTCAAACCAGTCTTTACGAAGTTAAGCCTCACCGCGTTACTCTGGCTACTGAGATCAAGATTAGCAAAAACAGTTCTATCAAGTCTTACATTTCGTTGTCGGCAGCTCTTAAAGGCCAAACTTCTTGGGTCGAATGTAGAGCGGAGGTGGATTGGCATGAGAACTCTAAATTCCTCAAGGTTGAGTTCCCCGTCGACATTGTGAACACAGAAGCCTCCTACGAGTCTGCATACAGCATTACCAAGAGGCCAACTCACTACAACACGAGCTGGGATATGGCCAAGTTTGAAGTTTGTTGCCACAGATTTGCCGATCTGTCGGAGCATAACTATGGTGTTTCTATCATCAATGACAGCAAGTATGGTTTCGCTACAGCTGGTAAGCTAATGCGCCTGTCGCTGCTTCGATCGCCAAAGGCTCCCGACGAGCATGCGGATATGGGCCGCCACTCGATCCGATGGGCTATCCTTCCTCACAAGGGAGGCCTCTCTTCGACTACTGTTAGAGCAGCGTTTGCATTCAATACTCCACTCAAGGTGCTGTCCGCACCAAAGGCCACCATTGAAAGCTTGACCAATGTTCCTATCAAGCTTATCAACGCAGATGAGTCTGCCTCCATCATATTGGATTCTATCAAGCGGGGCCATGATGACGAAGACGTCAGCCGTCGCGAAGGCCTTCGTGTCAACAAAGGGCGGAGCATCATTCTTCGTTTATACGAGTCTCTGGGTGGACGCAGCCGAGGAAGCATTCAAACAGAGTTCGATGTGAAACGCGTTACTAAAGTCAATATTCTGGAGGACGAAATTGAAGAGGTATCATTGGAAGATGGCAAGTTTGACATAACCCTACGGCCCTTCGAGGTGGCGACGTACAAGCTGCAGCTATAGGGAAGTGAAGACGCCAATTGTATATGCCCAACCTCCAGCATTCGGATAATGCTTGTGACATAGATGATTTGATTTCGGTTGAGACAATAATGGATATTAAGCTATGCTTTAGGATTAGAAGTGAGAGTTATGAAATAGCAATGCTGATGATACCTTTGTTGTCCTGTCACTTATCACAAGTTCATGCTACAATGCAATTGCCTTTTACGGGCATTCCTCCTTATGAGAGTAATCTTTCTCTTTTGTCTGTCTTTTTCTTTGCTTTGCTTTGCTTCTCTAAATCAATCAAGTCATTCAATCCGTTGTAACGCCGACGCCCTTTTGCAGTAGATACATATAAGCAAGTCCACGACAATGATAAGATCCATTATCATAGATAGAAGACGGCTCCGCCCATTGGCTAGTATAGAAAGTATAGAAATATGTAAACGATTTTCTGTCTCAGGCTCACATCATATCCTATTGCCCTACAACCCCCAAAAAGCATAAGGGAGAAGAAAAACATGGCTCGAATGGCATATCTGAATATCAAGAAGTCAATTGATCAAAGTCATCATGAAAAATTGTGATTTCTCAGCTGAGAGCATCCGGAATTGGCAACGCAGCAGGCGGTTCTCATGACAAATCATCGGGCAGCTCCTCAATGACTTGCTCCACCATGGTGATAAGCTCATTGATGTCGGGTCGTTCCGCAGGTTCGACTTTCAGGCACGCCCGGACAATGTTGCGAATAGGCTCGCTGATGGAGACGCCTCCAGAACCGCCAGCGCTGCCGCCGGCACCACCAGAGCCGTCGCCCGCAGTCGCCTTGGCCTTGGCCGCCTGAATGGTGTTTGTGCGCTTGGGGGCGCCTCCGGGGTTCTCATCGGGGAAGCGCCAGTCGCCGCCGAGAACGCAGAGGCTGAGCGTGCCGCCCGTCTCATCGGAACGCAGCTCAAAGGGAGATTTGCCGACGAGGCAGGCGTAGAGGGTGCATCCGAGGGACCAAATGTCGGTCTTTGTGTCGATGACGGTGCCGGTGCGGACGTCGAAGAGCTCCGGGGCGCGGTAGGGCATGGTGGAGTGCTCGGCGGCAGTGTCTTGGATCTGGAGAGCGAGGGACTGGGAGGTGACGGGGACGGGGGAGGCGGCGACGGAGCCGAGGTCCATGAGGATTGGGGTTGAGCCGGTATCGTCGATCATGATGTTGCCTGGCGATTGTTAGTTAGACTGAAGGTTTGACTTGGGAAGTGGTTTGCTTCTTACCTGGCTTGATATCACGATGAGCATATGACTTGATCTTGCCGCCGCGAGACTCGCCCTCGATGCGATTTCCTGAGTCCATGAGCGGCCGCTCCTGTTCGCCCTGCTCCTGCTCCTCCGTCCGTTTTCCCCTCGTGCCCATTTTGCGGCCCCCGGGTCGCGAGGAGCCGGCATTTTCGTCGTGATCCTCCTCGCGGCCCATCTGCATGCGCTCCGCGGGCGCGGGCTGATACTCATGCATGGCCCGCAGCGCCTTGCACACGCCCAGGAACAGCATCATCAGGTGGCGCTCGGGGAAGCGGCCGTGGTTGACGAGGTTGGCGTTGATCATGTCCTGCAGGTTGCCGCGGCGGTAGTAGGGCAGCAGGACATAGACGGTCTTACTGGCATCGTCGCCGCTGCCGCCGCCGCGGTCGGTCGCGACGCTGTGGTCAAAGGCCGAGATGATGGTGGGGACGTGGTCGAAGAGCCGGTAGGCGTCGACCTCGCGCATGGCCTGCTGGACGGACTCTGCGCCAAAGGGACATCGGATCTTTTTGAGGGCGAAGAGCTCGTGGGAGGAGGTGTCTTCGACGAGATAGACGTATGAGAAGCCGCCCTGTTTGTTTGGAGTTGATTTTCGTCAGCGATCTAGCTTGCGTGATGCTTGCTGCAGCTACACCAAGAGGGGAAATATTGTTTCTCTCTCTCTCTCTCTCTCTCTCTCTCTCTCTTATTATATCCTCAATTACGCACCTCGCCTAGCAGTCGCTGGATCTTGAAGCTCCGGCTGTTAATCTTGAGAGTCGGAGATCCCGGAAAGCAATTCAGGCAATTGCCAAACGAATAGAACAAGTCCGCAAATATCTGCGCCATGGTGAGAGAGTTTTTGCGTCAAACGCTGTGTGCCTCAAAACAGCAAATAGGTAATAGCTCTGCAGCTCTTTGATGTGTAGCTTCTGCTTTCTTCCTCCTGCAGAGTTTCCCTTCCTTCTTTTCCTGTTTAGTATCCTTCAATATTTTCTCGGTCTTGGCTCTCCCAGCTGTTCTACTAGCCCACCAAGCCTTTGTTATTGTGATGCGGCCTGTCGGGTCGAGATTGATTTCGGCTTGTCTGCGAATCGTCGCTGTGACGCTGAATCGTTCCAATGGAGGGGACAAGAGCAGCACTGGTATCAAACAAATCAATACGATTGCATATGAGCTGGCTAAGAGAAAGAGGGGGAAAAGCTCGGTCGCGGTGCTGATCCAGAAATTGCGACGTTGTTTTGTTTAGCAAGTTGTTTGGGTGAAGGACGGTTTTGGGACAGCTTGACGCTGGTACGACAAGTTAGTACTTTGCTGTGCATATCCGACCAACCACCTCTGACCTCAGACACACAGCCCTGGGGTGCTGAGCTAACGTGGGCTATTTTTGGGGCCGCCGGTAGTCTCGACAAGGTACTAGCAAGTAGCTTATTCAAAGGTATAGTCGCTTAATCGTATAGAAAAGGATCCCATTCAGTACTCAAAGAATACTATAGAGTACACAGGCACCTTCCCGTAGTGCTGATCCTCACAACCAAGTACCTTCAACTCCGCCTCATTGGCTCCGCCTCAAGACAGAGGCTCTAACATGGCTTATAGCATCGCATAACAGCTCTGTGATTTCCAATTGTTATCATTTTTGTATTTTGTATGATTTTCTAATATACAGAAAACCAAATACTACATTAGTTCCGTCATTTCCAATAACATGATATACTATATAACATTCGATAAGGCACCTTTTTCTCCCAGAAATATGCATACTGCATTTGCCATCTATAACCAATTGAAACCATTCAAAAGCCACCATTGTGTGGTTCAACTTCCTTTCCTTTGCTTCTCCCATAAGCTCTAATTTTGAGACAGGGTAGAAAAATTCTCTGGATTCACGAAGGAATCTGCCCCATTGTACGCCATATAAGCAGCGTTGGTCTCTCAGGTCGTCTTTCGACCTTTATTAATAATTTTATCGTTTTGAATGGAAAAAAAAAGAAAAAAAAGTAACAAGGAAAGAATATCGATGCAGAGGACCAATCCTCTGCAAATAAAACACAAAACAGAACAAAAATGACAAATGACAAATACGCTCGTATATATACGCGGCCTACAGAGCTTCAGCTTCCATAACCAACGGGCATGAGTAGACTTCCGGAATAAAAGCTGGCCAAGGCTTTAAGAGAGTAAGTTGCGAAGAGAAGGATTTGTGCTCGCCGCTGTAGCCGGCCTGCTTTCTGGGAGTCGTGGGGCCATAGGACCCGACGAGGGAGGCAACTCGTGAGGCTGGGGCGGCGGCGGCGGCGGCGGTAATCCATTCCTCAAAATCGGAGGGCTAGCATGTGAGGGGGGCGGATATGATGATCTCTGAGGATGAAGACCATGCGAGAATGCATCTGACCGCGGCGGAGGTGGCGGCGGCGGAGGTCCGTTATTCATAAGGTGAGCTGGGGGATGAATAGGTCCTCCGTGGCCTGGATGTCCGCTGTGATAAGGAGGCACGTATGGAGCGGGAGCAGTTGGTCCACTCATGCGTCGTGGGGAAGGAGGGAGCCCGTTGGTATACCCATGCCCATGCGGGTGACCACCGGGAAGCGGTGCAGTTGGAGGCGGACCAGCCATGGCAGGCGGTCTCAGAGCTGAAAGGTTCGATACAGGTGGTGGTTGAGGCGGGGGTGGGCCGCTGTGCAACATGGGCGGCGGACCACCGTTGATGTGACGAGGAGGTGAGTTATGCTGGCTGCTAGGTCGATGCGGCGGTGCCCACTCAGGATAGGCTGTCGTTCTGCCTGGTGGCGGTGGTGGTGGTGCCGGAGGATATGGGTGTGTCATCGTAGGTGGCCGGTGTCCTGCCATCTGAGCTGGCGCGTGAACCGGCGTAGGTATCGGTGGAGGAGTAGACACTGCTGGCATTGCGTGTGAACCTGGCGGTGGTTGCGGCCAAGAAAGGGGATGGCTCATATGGCGTCCGTCACGATAATCGACTACATTTGGCGGCGGCGGAGGAGGGGGCGTTGAGCCTCTCCTGGGAGCCATCAGAGTAGCTTCCATCGGCTGAGGACGTGCAAGTTCGGAAGGCGGAGGTGAGGGTCCAGTTCGCAGAGTCAGCCCCGGACTACGGGGTGTCTTTCGTAGCTTGTGACATTTCTGGCATTGAAACTTTCGCTGCTCGACAAACTTTTGTGCTTCTGATCCAATAACCCCGTGGTGGCCGTTGGTGAGTCTCCGCTCTTGAAAGTTATCAATTGGCCACCACCTCAAGGCGACGTCTATGCCGCATGTAATGCAGATTTTATCGCCTGGATGCTGGGGATGGGATCCAGGGTCAGCCACATCGCCATTGCGCGGCGGAGCCCATGTACCATTAGGCGTCGTCGTAGTAGATGCTCTGCGATTCCATGCCTGAGCGGGTGCTCCAGATATTTTCGCCGCTGTTGTCATCTGGTTGGCCTTGCGAACCGTACCAGTCAAGGTAAAGTCTGCCTGCTTGAAATTTTGGACGTAGAGCTGAAGGGCATTCAACCCTGTCTCGCTCACAACATCATGAATTCGATGAACAATCGTCTTAGTGGGAGCGTGCTCTTTGCACCAAAGTACTGCCGACATGATGCCACTCTCGCCGTTAATGGTGACAATGTTAAACTGATCTCGCCGGGAGCTCTTGACCGGAGCAATATCGAATCCAAGGATATGTCCTTTTTGTCGAGCGCATTCAACATGATCTATATGTGAAGTCAGCTTACAAAGTGCCCAACAGTAGTACAAAATCAAAATGGAAGAGAAAGAGAAGTGAGAGTATAGAAGCTTACAAGATGCGCGACATTGATGGCAGGGCACACATGCCCCACCTTTCTGATTACAAGCTTGGCAGATCTCGTCATACTTTGCTCTTGAGATAGATGGGACTCCCTCCGATGGTTCCATTGCCTTGGCGTTACCAAACTTGACTTCAGGAGTCCATACGGCGCAGGTGACATGCACCCAGTTATTGTCAGCTGTACGCTTGAGCGGCTCGCGGGGGTTGACTGGGCGATTCATCTCTTCTTGCTTCTTGCGGTAGTATTCAGCAGCTTTGCGGGCTTGTTGGACTTCTATCTTTTCTCGCTCGCGGTCTTTTTCAGACATCTTTTTCTTGTGGTGTGTGAGTTTCGGCAGCTCGACGAAATCATGTTCAGTTTGCTCAACAGGACACAAGACACATTTGTATTGCTACACGCAGTAGTTGTTAGTACAAAACTTTGAGTGCAACCAATAGGTAAAGAGAAAAAGATGCATTATATCAGAATTTGGGGTTTGAGCTGAACTTACAATCGACACCTGTGGGCTCTTATCATTCGCACACATGTCGCATATCCATTTGCCTTGGACCTTATTGTCAATGATGCCGTAGCAATTACGGTGCACTGTTAGGCGACACTCTCGGCATGAGAGGTGCTGGTCTCCCATTGGCTCCATCTGATCGCAAATGGCACATGGAAGAGTTCGTGGTTTTGGCATTTCCGGGGCCGCAGGCGGCTCGGCGGCTGCTTTCTCTGCTTTCTCCTTCTTCTTAGTCGGAGCTGCGCTTGGAGTGCTACCGGCATCTGAGGGGGTTGCTTCGGCTTCTTTATCGGCTGCAGTCTTGAGCTTCTTTCTAGGAGGCTCCTGAGTCTCGCCGGGCTGGGAGGCGGCTGCGGTTTTGGAAGGAGTCGGAGCTCGTTCGGGCGTCATATATCCCATTTCTTGTGCAAGCTGGAGCTCTTTGAGAAGTTCTTCGTCTTGCTTGCGTTTCCATGCACGGCCACCGGCCTGCGCAACCTTCTTGGCCACTTCTTCAATAACCTCATATCGAATAGCATAACGTCGCCATAATTCAGCGCAGCGCCGGCATAAGGCGACAACGTATTGGTTCCCAGCTTTATCTTTCCCAGTGCCCTTGAGGCCCTGGTCATTGACAAGCCCAGGGAGCGGGTTCGGCGCTCTTCTCCATTGACGATCCTGCGTCCTATTGCAAAATTGGCAGATGAAGCTTCGCTTCTTCTCAACCGCCTTCTCGGCGTCGAATGCAGAATCGTCGTCGTCATTGGCTACATCGTCAGCAAGCTTTGAAGCTGCAATGTCTTCGCGTCTAGCTTGCTTCTTTCCTTTTCGACCGGGGAAGCTGCCCCAAACTTGTTGTCCCTTCTCGGTCTTCTTCCAAACGTAATAGTGCCGGACAATCTCGCCCGGCGGCTTCGATTTAACATGTTTCATGACAAGATGCAACTCAGAGCCGAACTTTGAAACGCCTTCTTCGAATTTCTTGGCCTCGGCCGGGCTGAAGTTGGGCTCTTTGAATTCACTCCTGGGCTTCTCTGAAAGCACAGTGAGGGCCTTGGACTCATCAAAGCCTTCGCGAAACAATGACTCGATGGCGGCATCTCGAAGGTTAGTGGAGCGCACGGGAAGATCCAGCTTTTTGGCCGTCGACATGGCTTCGGCCACATAGTTATTGATCTTATCAAGAGAGGGGGTATCTGAGGTTGGCGGCTTCCATAATAACGTGGCCGTGCAATTGGGGTCATTTTCGTCCAAGTCCTCGCCGCGA
This sequence comes from Trichoderma erinaceum, assembly GCA_026401215.1. Lineage (NCBI taxonomy): Eukaryota > Fungi > Ascomycota > Sordariomycetes > Hypocreales > Hypocreaceae > Trichoderma > Trichoderma erinaceum. The sequence goes on from JALIRY010000039.1 coordinate 285,521, forward strand.
GCAACGTACCCTGGCGGCTGATCCTGGACCCACTTCGGCCGCTGTCCTCGGCGAGCCTTTTCGGCCTCCTGCTGTTCCTTGAGTAATTTCTGATCTTTTTTGCCGCCCTTTTTAAACTCCAGCGGCTTGACATACTGAACAGGTTGACCGGGCCATGCGCCAACAGAGGCTTGGTTTCTCGGGCCAATTCGAGTGCCTGCACGAGGGTAGATGCGATCATCGTAGTCCAGGGCATCCTCCGGCTTGCAATGCATGCCGAGATAGCGCCACGGCCAGAGACTAGCCTGGTAAATCTGCTCCGAGGTTCCCTGATGAGGCGCGTCGTCGTCGGCAGGGCTCGTCCTGTCGGTTTCGATACCCTGAGCATCCTCTTCGTCTTCGTCCAGGAGCTCATCGTCGTCGGCATCTACGGTGTCAATAGTATTTGGTGTATGGCGAGCTTCCAGCTTGCGCTCCTGAGCACGACTGCATGCAGCGCAGGACCAAGCAAATCCACGTGAAGGTTTTTTGAGCAACGGTGGCTTGACGCAGTTCATGTGGTATGTGTGCTGACACACTGCGCAATCAACGGAATCATTGCTGTTGGTGGGGGATTGGTGTTAGTACAGAGAGGTTATCAAAATTGATTTGGCTTGTGAAAGGTGTAAGAGAAAAAGACAAAAAAAAAAAAAGGCAAGACAAAACTAAGGAGATGAAAATGAGTGTTGCCAGATCGGTATTTTCTTTTCTTTTTTCCCCAAGTGCTTCTTGGACGAAAAAATAATCAAACTCATCCCCCCCTGATGTGACTCTTTTTCGGAAGCGGATGAGACGATGCACTGCACGATGCTGCTGCTGCTGCTTCTTTAGCGGCTCAAAGTGACATCGGACAGTGCCTAAACGGGTTCCCGGAATCGCTGTCACGGGCAGTAGCAGAAGTTTTAGGCTCTGGCGGTGGTCCGACTCTGGCCCAGCCAGCAAATTGCATGCACATGCACGCACGGCAGAAGCACACGGTGGGAGGGGAGACACGCAAGGCGAGGCGGAGAATGAAGGAATGGGAGGGGGGTGTGTCGACGGTTGTGGTAACTGGGGCTCCCCAACTGGAGGGGCGCCCAAGCCGGCAATCCCTGGTGAAGGTACCTGAAGAAAAAAAAGAAAGGGCTCTCCCTGAAAGAGGGGGGTAGACGCATTGTACTGGTGGGCTGGCGACCAAGTACCAGCTACCACGGGAATCTTGTTCTCTGCGCAAGGGACTTCGGCCGAATGGAGCCGGGCATCGCAGGTACCAGTAACAGGCGAGGGCAAAGGGCGCTAGGGGGATGGTACGGCGCGGTACTTGCAGCGCCGCAGCTGCAACGGGAAACACAAAACAGATAGGGCAGGGCAGGGCAGAGACAGAAGCAGAGACAGACATGACAGACATGACAGGACAGGGACAAGGACGCGACGAAAAGAGAACATAAAGAAAAGACGCCCTAGGCCAGATGGAGCGCCTTGTAGGGTCGTGTCGACGGTACGTACCTTGCGCAATAGCCGCTGCATCTCTTGCAGAGCTTAACGGCGCTAGTCAGCTCCTTGCCACGCCCCTGCTCGACTAGCACGTACTGCCAGCGCTCGTCCAGCACCTTCTTGACCTTTTCGGGCACGTTGACTATGAGGCGGGTGGGAATCAGATCGTAGTTCTTCTGGATGTACCTGTCGTACAGCTTCTCGTACCAGAAGCTGTCCGGCGTGCGGCGGTAGTCGTCCATGCTCTTGATCTCCAGGCGGTGCCTGATCTGGCACTTGCCGCGCAGGGCCGTCAGGGGGCTGATGTCCGAGTGCATGCTGGCAAAGACCATTCGCGTGTCGCTGGCCTTGCGCCCAATGTCCTTGGGGCGATAGAACCAATTGATGCGCACCGCGTCCACCGGCCGCGAGGCGTCGTTGTTAGTGTGCATGAACTCCATGATGCGGCCCAGGTAGTAGGGCTCTCCCGGCGGCTCGCACACAAGATAGACGTGATCTGCCAAGACGCTCTGTTAGCAGGTGCAAATTGCCCTCTGGCAATAGATAGGGTGGAGGTGGATCCCGGCCGTGCTACCTACCATTCGCCTCGAGCACCGTGCCATCGTCGGCCACCATTCGCCCATTGTCCGGCAGGCCTTTGCACGTCTCGAAGGTGAGCATGTTGGATTCGGGCCAAGTCATGCCCTGGAGCTGTGCCTGCGCGGCCAAGGCGTTCTTTTTTGACGCCGCGGTTGTCGACGCTGGCGGCGTTGCTGCAGCCGATGTTGCGGTTGATGCTGCCGCTGCCGCGCCGCCGTTTTGGTTAGCTGCCGCCTTGCGTTTCCGCGAAGGCTGCGAAGTGCCATTTCCTGACGTCGCCTGTGATGCGTGAATCGTTCCGCCGGATTTCGCATCCTGGCTGCCATTCTGGCTGGGGGTGGCCTTGGAGTCGTCGGCCGCGGCAGCAGCATTTTTGCGTGAGCTGCCGTTGCCGCGAGAGGTCTCGCCGTTGCTGGCGCCGTTGGTCTGCCGCGAGGGCTTCTTGGCGGCGTCGCTATCTTTTTTATCAGGGTAATAATCATACATGTCCATTTCAATGTCCTTGTCCTCGGCATAGTTGGGACGAGAGTTGGCCGTCCTGTTGCGGGAGCGAGTCCCGTAGGGCATGGCCTCAATGACTGTGTCTTTGTCTACCGCGCCTGAGGCGGACGACGTCTTGGCCATTGCCTCGGGCGTTGCCTTTGCTTCAGGCTCAGCAGATCTTGAATCCTGTTGTGCGTGTCAGAGCAAATGTTGGGCGAAGAATGAAAAGAATATCGAACAAGTACGCCAATGAATCCAAAATAGAGAAGAAAATAAGAAAAATCATAATAGTTGCCAAATGCGTCTTGTAAGAGAGCAAAGTATAAAAAAAGAAAAGACGAGAAAAACTCACGCTCGGTTGCACCATATTGGCGACAGATTAGCAGTGTGGCCGTGGAACGAGGCAAATGGTGCTTTGTGAAGGCATGCCCGTCTTATGCCTCGAGCAGCGTGTGTGAGTGAAGGAGAGTTGGGAAAGGATGAGAGCGATGGAGGGCTTCGGTGTAAAAGACGAGAGCACCAGATCGAAACGCTATTTACAGCTTCTGCAGTGCCGTAGAGAATACGGGACGATGAGTTGGCACGGCAATACAAGCGATCGAGAGCAAGAAAGGTTGTCTCTTGCCGCGAAGACCACGGCGTGGGAAGCGAAGGTTGAATGAGAGAGGAAAAGAGAGTTAGTATAGGCATGAGTCTGAAGAAGACATGCCCTGGCACTGGCGCCGTACAAGCATGGGGGCGGCAGACACTACCCAGCAGGTACTAACGCAGTAGCGTTGCCAGGCCCAGGTAGCCGAGGTAGCTCAGAGGTATGTCTTAGCAGCCTGTGGCGAATCGCGCCGCGGATGATGCGCGCGTGAGGCTAAGCGGCGATGCTAGAGACTTTATATCTACCTGGCGCACCCTTGATTGAGCGGTGCTCCACAAGCCCGCCTCTGGTCTCGCACCATTGCTGAATGGACGGATCGTCTCCCAGCTTTTTTTCTATGAGGCGTTCATCAGCGCCCACCCACGGACGACGCACACGTTTGGGTCGATTCTGTGGCTGCTGCGTGGCTGTTGCGTACAATGCGTTGGCCTGGGAGAGGGAAACCGCATCGCCAGGCTGCTCAGTCTGCCAAATGCCAAATCCAATATGCATCATGCATCCGTAATGCAGGGCGCTGAACAAAGCGGGAAGCTACCGAAACGCCTCGATGGTCTCCTAACGAGAGGCGCTGGTTGGCCGGTCTGCAACGATACGGCACTACCTACTGCCTATCTAAGGTGTCTATTGTGTGTGCTGCTAACGGCTCTCTGGCGATCTTCCTTGCTAGCAGGTTCCATTTAATAGACCGCTCTCCGCCGTGGCTAGGGGCGATGCGATGAAGCTGCAGGCCTCGTGGCAGGCAACGGACAGCATCCATGATATAGGCCTACTGCACGCCCACTACGGGCACTGCTTCTGCTCAGGCTCGGGGCGTCTACTGCCTGCTAATGCAGTGCGAGTTGTGAGTATGTGCTGTGCCATGCTCTGCTCTGCTGTTCTTGGAGCTCTGGCAGCACGTATCACGCGTGTGGGCTGCTCTGGGCGCGGCAGCAGAAAACAGGACACAGGACCGAGACGTAGTGCTTTGGCCGCATCGGACCGCATCCAACTCTTGGGTACGAATTCCCAAGCATGTGCAAAGTACTGCCGGTACGACTTGACGTTGGCACGGACAGCGACCTTGCCCTTGTGTACCCGTTGCAAAGATACACTCGCAGGCAGCAAGCCACCAATGAATTGTCTGCCTTGTCCTCATCTCAACTTGCTAATCATTCTGGGAAATGAAGGGCTCGGTGCGTCTATATCAAGCCTCTCGCAGATCGGTGCGGCTACAGATGCTAACTTGCTTCTAATACATTTACAAAAACATCTAGCCATTAGGCCACGCCCATAGAGTCTACAATCTTTTTTTTTTTCTCCTACGGGGCTTTCTGGCGCGGGTTATTATCGCAGAAGAGCGCTTTGAGTTCCGGAGGTGAGGTCATGAGCAATTCCTAGAATGGTCAGCCCCCTAGCAGATTTTATGGGGCATCTCGTAGGGACGCCGGCACACGCAAGATGGGAATTGTTCGAATATCCACCCACCTGACCCTGACGTCCAAGGAGCACTAGAGAGCAGCATTCGCTCGCGTCACCCTTTTTGCTTGCTCGCCTGGTCTCAATCTTGCAAGGCGAATGGTGACGTATGGCGCATATAGTGTGTATTACCAGCAAACTGTCTGAATTACATGTCTGTACAGACCCTGGTTTAATGCTACTTCGTTACGCCAGAGTCGTTGTTTGCTTGACGGCCAGTTTCGCAAGGATTGAGGGAGAGACGCCTCCCTAGTATTGCATGGCTGCGAGAGAAGAGGTGAAAAGGCATAATCCTGCGAGACTAGCGGCGTGTTGCGGCCAGGCTGGCTCATTTCAGTTTCGAATCAATGAGCTGCTGCAGTTAATTGGCATGCGGATACACGAGCGTTGTCATGCCGGTCGGATATTGAGGGTACACGTCGCCAGGTACCTCAAAATTCGTACTGTCTGCTCCGCAACACGAGTAATAATCCGCATAAAACGATAGATCTGTGTGCAAGTCGCCCACGCGACTACACAACTACCGCGAAACTTCTTGCACCAGGCATCTTGTGCTTGATGAGCAATGCGCGAGCTACAAGTCGTAGGTTACCCATAAACCGTTTTTATACTGCGGGAGAGCTGCTGGCTGCCTTGTACGTACAAAGCAGCTTTGCTGGATCAGCCTCCGGGGATGCGAATCCGGGTGTGCTGCCGTCATCGTCACCATTGCCACGACGTCACAACCTAGAGCCGGGGCCGTCTGTCACAATCTGATACTGCTGCTACCACACGTTAATAGCGCAATAACCGCGAAAAGTCCGAGCAACCCGTGGCAGCAATGAGATTTTGGCCATTATCGCACCAGCACGCAACGTATTAGACGGTAAGGCAGAGCGAAAAGTGGCGACATATCGACGAACTGTGCTCCGGCGGAGAAAAAAAAAGTAAAAGCAGGCTAACGGCAACATCCCGTCAGTCACAGGGCAGCCGACCAGAGGTACCTAACTCGGATGTGATTTTTTCTCTCCTCTGTGCGAGAGCCTGGCAGAACAGATGAGAAGAGAGTCTAAAGTAACAAAGAATCGCCCGGATCGGCTTTGTGGAGCCCAAATTTGTGAAAGTAGAATGACTGGTGGTAGTGGTAAGCTCCGCTAAGAGCGCCACAAGAAAAAGGAAAAAAACTTCCATCGATTGCCAGCGGCGCCGGGGCCAAGGTTCGTTATGATCGCGCTAAAGCCTAAATGATTAGGTAGGCAGCTGGCAGTATCGGTGGTGAACGGATCGCCCATCGGTAGGTTTCGCAAAACAGCCCGCGTATAAGCACAGCTGGCGCACACTCTTGATAGATAGCTGAACTGCATCTGTGGCAAGATTGTGTTGCCCAAGATTGCGTGTTTTGGACAGTCGCCCGACACACACATATATGTTACATGCGCACACTACTAGGTAGCTTGTTTGCTCGTCAACGGCGACATGGGCGAAATGTCTGGGCTATTCTCCCCCTGGATTGTGGAAAGTAAGGCCACTGCCACAGCCCACCAATATGAGCGGGCGGGCGACTTTGTTGAGGACAGTCTCACCGATAAAAGGCGGATTTGGGCGGAAACCATTCGTGCGGCTGTCGTCAGACGCCTCATCCACATCGCCCGTTCAGCACTATCAAGGATAAGAGATACAGCTACTAAAGGCGGACAAGGGCTCAATGCCACGCACGAGTTTCAAACGATTTTTCATTCTATACATGTGTGCAAAACGAAGATGCTGGGTGGTCTGAGCAAACCGCAGCACGGGACAACACACCTACATACTAATAACAAAGAGCCTCAGCCTGTTGACTGCCATTGGTAGTTTCCGTGATATTGTCGCGCTCACATCTTTACGTCCGTTTATAGGCCGGCATCTTCATACTACTTGTCAGCGCTGTGCGCCAATTGCAGATTCGTGTTACCATTACCGCTGGCATTGATTTAATTTAACACCAGCTTTTCACAGGTACAGATACGACCCTCCTCAGCGCCCTGCTACTTATAGATACATACAGCATGTATTGCCAGAGTCGAGTTCTAGAAGCGGAATGGCGCAGGGTTCCTTGGCCGGCCAATCACCAGCCGCGGGGGGGCATCCTTGGAAATCGGGGCTGCAGCGATTGGGTGTGGGTGTGTGTCACTGTCAGGTTCCAGGAACGCCCCGCAGGTCTGGAGCAGCGACTGCAGAAGAATGTTGACAGGCGCGTGTTTTATGTACCGCTACGAGTCAAATCTGACACATGGCCTTCGATTGTGCTGCGATACCTGCTCGTAGCAGGTTTTACCTCTTCGCAGAGCAAGCTTCCCGGGGGAGGGAGTAAAGGAGAGGGAAAATCTATAGGAAACGAAACGCCCGAAGCTGGCAGCTAATCTAGCATAGCCGCATGGACGCATCGAGACTTGCCCTTGTCTCGATGCAGCCTAGGCGCCTTTGCTCCCGCACTAGCACTTACAAGTAATAACATTCAGTCCGCCGTCCGCCAGAACGGGATGGGACGCTACAGCAATCTGAGGGAGGTACTTGTGCGAGTGCGGCGCAGCGCCTAGGGTATAAGTACCGGTACCCGTGGCGTGCCCTGCCCTCGGGTTCCTTTGTGTTGGCTTCCGCTACTTTTCAATTACCTAAGTAAATTCACGTGATTTCGCGTGTTAGTCCTCCTCGTAGCGACCCGACCCTGGCACACCTGCCTGGCAATAGCGCGCTTCTCTCTCCACCACCGATCCAGGTCAAAAGGTGCCGAGGATATGGTACGCGGATCATGAGATTGCTGACTGATACTCACTAACACTTTTCCCTCTATCCTCCGCTTCTTTATTCCTTTGCGTAACCAGATGAGTCTCTCTTCTATGTAGGTGCGTGTCGCCGCCTGCTTCCCCGCAGCCATGGAGAGCATGAGAGGTCTCCTGCACAAGACGAGCGTCCAGGAGGCTCAAGAGCGGCAGGCAGGGGCTGTTGAGCCGTCGCCGCTGGCTGGCCAGAAGAGGAGCTGGTCGAAGACCCTTGACGACGCAGACGCGAAAAGCCTGCCTTTAATATCCGGTGCCACGACTACGCCCATCTCGGCGCCGAACTCTCAAGGCCCGGTTCGGTTCCAGAGGGCGCCTCTTTTTTCCTCTCAAAGTTCTGCTCGGCTTTCTGCCAGCAAAATTGTTTCGATTGATGTCCCGGAAAAGCCTTCCGAATATACACAGCGGCGTGTCTTTGCTGCGACCCCATCCTCTTCCATAGACGATGAGCTGGATCTTGCTCACCCAGTATATAATCTCCCGCCTCAGCTTGTTAATAACTTTGCTTCGCTTGGTATCAAGCAGATATATCCATGGCAGAAAAACTGCCTCAAGGGGCCCGGCTTGCTTACAGGTGCTAAAAATTTGGTGTATTGTGCTCCCACCGGTGGCGGGAAGTCTCTTGTTGCTGATTGTGAGCCATCTTGTCGTATCTGTCATGTAATCATGGGCAAAGTAGCTGATGATGTGCCCAGTACTTATGCTTAAGAGGGTAATGGAAGAGCCCGAGAGTAAGGCCCTCCTCATTCTCCCATATGTTGCTCTAGTGCAAGAAAAGGTTCGCTGGCTACGCAGTGTAGTCCAGGGGCTGAGTTCAACTTTAGACCCTGATGTCCTAGAAAAGCGAAAGGCTACTAGCATATGGCAAACTCGTCCTGATCATGATTCCATTAAAGTTGTTGGCTTTTTCGGAGGCGGCAAGATCAGGTCTTCATGGCAGGACTTTGATATTGCTATATGTACCTTGGAAAAGGTTTGCTTTCTGTACCTGGCTTGAAATTCGATTAAGAGATCTAACCTCCTCTTCTGCGCCTAGGCGAATATGCTCATCAACACCGCTATTGAAGACTCTTCCATCTCTCAATTGCGAGCCGTAGTCCTGGACGAGCTTCACATGATTGATGATGATCACCGCGGATATCTCTTAGAGCTGATAGCAACCAAGCTCCTGAGCTTGGAGCAGCCCATTCAGATCATCGGCATGAGTGCTACTCTTCCCGTAGGTCCTATGCATTACATCCAATAATCCTCGCGCTCTCACTGAGTCTGATACTTCTAGAATGCGAATCTAGTAGCTGAGTGGCTCAAAGCGCACTCTTATGAAACTAGATACAGACCGATACCGATAGAAGAACACCTAGTTTGCGATGGGAAAGTCTATTATGTCGGCTCCAACGGTGCTTCAGCACAAAAGCACCTGAAAGTCGATGAAATTTCGAAGGGCCAGATTGAACCCACCAGATGGATTCAAGCATCTAGCCATAGGGAATTCCAAGATCCGGTTATGAACGCAGTGGTATCCTTGGCCCACGAAACTGCTATGATGGGCTACGGATCCCTAATATTTGCAGGTAGCCGAAGCATTTGTGAGGCAGACGCTCGCCTGATCAGCAAAGTAATGCCTCAGCTTGATGAGTTGGATAGTGCAACGATGGACAAGCGGATGGATCTCCTGAGCGAGCTACGAAGCCTCAGTACGGGAGCTGACCCAGTATTAGAGGAAACTGTCTTGCATGGCGTTGCTTTTCACCGTAAGTCTTTTTCCCTGACCATATTCCCCTCCATAGCAATCTGGTACTAACTACTAATATCAAAGATGTGCGTAAGCCGTATCGTTTCCCCAAAAAAGGTACACGTTAGCTAAACTCTTAGGCCGGCTTAACGAGTGAGGAGCGAGATCTCATTGCCGCGGCGTATGATGCTGGCACTCTCCTAGTGTGTGTGGCCACTTGCAGCCTCGCAGCGGGCATCAACCTGTTGGTCACCTACAAAAGCCAATTTTTTTATTACTACCTAATGACTGGCTAACCGCATAACTAGCCCTGCGCGAAGAGTGATACTGCATAACGCAAGAATGGGGCGCGATTTTGTTGGTCCCTCTATGCTACGGCAGATGAGAGGCCGCGCCGGAAGGCAGGGCAAATCACCTGTAGGTGAGACGTACCTGTGCTGTCGCCAAACCGATCTTGAGCAGGTTTTGGATCTCATGTATGCGGATATTCCAGAGGTAATCAGCTGCCTCAACACTGAGAATAAGCGCGTTCAAAGGTGAAACGACAAGTCTGATTCCAGTAGTATTGCATTCGCTAACAGCCGCTCTAGAGCTATCCTGGAAGTGATTTCTGTACGCCTAGCGACCAGCCAGGAATCTCTGACAGAGTATTTCTCCAACTCCCTCATCAGCTATACTCACGACAGAGAATTCGTGGAAGATTGTTTAAAATCAGGACTGGAGGAAATCCGCGATCTAGGTTTGATCGTCAACGATTCTTACTCCAGTTTCACAGCCACACAGCTGGGCAAGGCCATTGTGGCCTCTTCGGTTGATCCATATGATGGAGTCTTCATACATGCCGAACTTACTAGGACACTCAAGGCATTTGTGATGGATGGAGATATGCATGTCCTCTACGTCTTTACCCCGGTTCAAGATTTTGGAATTACACTCAACTGGCAGATATTTCGCAACGAGATGGACGCCTTGGACGAGAGCGGACTTCGAGTCCTTGGATTCTTGGGGATTAAACCAACAGCAGTCCAAAAACTGTAAGAAATGTCTCTTCGAGTACGCCAATCTCTCCATTCTATACGACTCGCTAACACAACTCCCCCTCAAGTGCTCAGGGAGCACCTCTCAGAGAAAATACACCTGAAGAGAAAGAGCTGGCTCGTGTATATCGACGGTTTTACCTTGCCCTTCAGCTGCGAGATTTGTGTAACGAGATGCCGATACACATGGTCGCTCGAAAATACGACTCTCCTCGAGGCTCTGTACAGACTCTTGCGCAGACTTGCCAGGGTTTCGCAGCAGGCATAATTAAGTTTTGTGAACATATGGGATGGGGGTAAGTCTTGATTGAAGATGGCCCTCTCGCTTCTCTGTCATCCCTCACGAGGTGACTAATTTTGGGACTCAAAGTATCATGGCCGCTGCTCTAGAGCACTTCTCAGACCGATTAATGGCCGGCGCAAGGACAGATCTCCTGGCGCTCGCTAAGATTCCGTTTATCAAAAGCCGCACCGCGTAAGTAGCACGTTGCCCACCCCCAATCCGAAAAGAGAGACACAAGTCGAATGTACTTACGCGTATTTCTTCTAGGCGTGTGTTTTGGGAAAACGGATATCGAACCGTCGGCGCCATTGCGAACGCTGATCCTAAAGAGCTGGTTCTCGTTCTCATGCAGGTACGTTTTTTTTTTTTTTTTTCGTTCCGGACGAGGTAGCCGAAAGAGATGGGAATAGGGGTAGAATGATCTTGCAGTGCAATTTAAATTAACAGTCCTTGAATCATCAGGCCCAGCCAAATAAACTACGAATCAAAGGGAAGGCTGATGAACTGTACGAGGAAAAGTTACTGGCCAAGGCAAATGTGATTTCAGCATCGGCAAATCGACTGTGGCGTAAGTTTGGTGTTTTTTTTTTTTTAGGCAATATTGGCCCACAACATGTATACTGGTCACGGTGTTTCGTTTAGCTAACTATTGACTTTAGAGGTACAATTGCAAGCAGAAATGGCCGAGGAATAAGGAAAGGTAATAGTTCGTATCTGTATATACCTCCAGGCAATGGGGCTGTATAAGGTACTTGTAAGAGGTGGGTATAACATGATTTTTCCCAGATGCTACTCTAACGTGCTAACATACGACCTTCAATCTCTTCGAGGAAGCATAAAAGGTGGTCTTGCTTCGTAGATATCAATACATAAAGCGTCAATTATTTTCAGACATCTCACCCTTTCCAAAGATCTGATTCTTCATACATACGAGCATATATATACATTTAAAACGCATAGAATTAAATACAGCCACCATGACTTTCGAAGCTATCGAATCCGTCCGACACGCCTTGGTCATCATCTCACTGCTTTGCCACTGCTTCTTGTCGGTGAGCCGTGGAAATCTGCCATTTCCGGCATATCTGACCGTCTTCGTGATGGACCTTTGTCTGATCACGTCAATGGCATTGGATTATTTTGTGCCAGGGGAATGTTCACGGTACTCTTAATATGTAAGAATCTGATAAGTACATGTGTTTATCGAAACATCAAGCAAGGTATGTTCTAATAGATCCCTGCACACACGCAGCTTCTTCCGGTTTGCTAACACCTCATTCGATGGGCACAGCACCGCCTGGAAAAAAAAAAATTAAGATACTCGTTGTTTCGATCTCGCAATTCTTAATGTCTGTTTTGAGCTATCTACCCTCTTTGAGGTTACATATACCGCAGCAAAGCCATACCCTGGTAGACTGTGGCAGTATACTTTGATGAGAGGGCCATTTCAAGTTATATTACCGGTTTTTATTGGATACTACCAACTTTCTTTCTCGGTGGGCATGGAATCTGCCAATATCACAAGTGCATTCGTTATCAAGAGGCGTTATACAAGGCGTTTTAATTACAAAGCTAGTCAATCCATACTACAATAACAAAGCCGACCCAAGAAGTCTCGTCTACAAACTCAGTGCTGGCTAATTAGACAAAATGAGACCAGGTGTCCTCTCAGTCAAGCCATCTGATCTGCGCCTCCTCCCGAGTAAACTTTGCGCTCTATACAAAATTCCCTCCCCATCGGCCCTTTGTGTGGAACGAAACGCGTCGCTTGCGTAATTAATAGACAGAATAGGCCTTCACTTCCCCCTCTATAAGTAGATAATCGTATTCAGAATGTACTGTATTCGTCTCCATTTGTCCCAGTCTTTATCGAATCTTATATCGTCTAGTCAGCCAAAACGTTCCTCAGCATGACCAAGAAATTTTCCTTGAGCTTGTGAACTTCAGAAACCGGTGGCTTTACAGGCTCTCCCGCTGAACGGCGTAGACGATCTCGCCTCTTGGCCCGCCTTTGCCTCTCAGCCTCTATGGGATCCAGGTCGTCTTCTTCTTCTGCTTCAGACTCCGAACCGTCATCGTATGCCAAATCTTCCAGGTCTTCGCCATTCAGGCCAAAATCGGACGAACTAAATCCGGTTGGCATCATGTCGCTTCCTGGTGCTCCTTCCGCGGCCATCTTCTGCTGCGTCTTGTCGCTGTGCCACTTCTTCCGCGCCTCCTGCCAGGCAATCAAAGCATCAATCTCAGCAATCGCCTTTTCCTTGTCGACGATGCCACTGCTGACACCGCCCTCGAACAAGGCATTGACGTTCAGCGTCCCGTTCTTGGGGCCTTTGCGGAGGAATTCTAGAATGCCCTCTATCCACTCCATAAGTTGAGTAAAAAGGCCGTTATCGTGCGTATGGATCTCGTGTACAAATTTGTAAAAGTTATGCTCATGCCTGGCGCACAGATCGATAAACGCTTGTACTGTTTGATTAGGATCCGCAGACGCATCGGCTTCTCTACATTTCTCGACGACCTTGATCATGTCGTCGATGAAAACGGCAAAGTCAGTTACACTGCCGTATACATTGGCGGACTTGTATACCCTCACGAGGGGCTCGTAGAAGATGGTGAACAAGTCTCTAAAGAGTTTCAAAGTAACCGGCTCCTCAATCAGTTGTAGCAGCATGCTCTTATCTCTGTGTCGCGTGCAAAGCTTGAGAAGCTGTTTGAGATATGAAAAGAGCTGAGCGCCCTGTTTCAATTCTTCGTCAATGTTCTCGACAGCGTTGTTGAAAGCGACATATGCATTAAACAATCGCTGAACCTGCTCGCCCGTCAATTCTGGCTCAATGAGGTCCGATCTCAAAATCACCACGATGATATCGAGGTCTTCATCTTCGGCTTGGCGGCGAATCTCCGTCTTGACATCTTCTGTGGCATCTGTGTACTTCTTGATCTTCTCAACGAAGACAGGGTCATCGATTTTTTGATCCAGTGCATCGATAGATCTCTGGAAGCTTCGAATACCATCGTGTAGTGCTAGTGAAAACATGCGCTGCATCAAGGATCGAGCTCCAAAGGGCTGTGCGAGGAAAATGTCCAAGATTCCAGACATGACTGCCGCGGGATTCGCAATCCGAATGACATTTTTGATGACGGTATACGGAACAAGAGAGTGGATACGTTTGGCTTGCGCAAACATATCTGCTGAGTTGTCTTCGGCTAAGAAAAGGTGGTATATAACGGCAGCAATTTCGATCCTCAGCCATTCGGCAAATTTTCGATACTGAATGCTAAGGTCGCCAATCGTCTCCTTTTCCTTGATCTCTTTGAATAGGAGTGTGAGGCCATTTCGTTCAACAATATCTCTTCGAAATCTATAAATCGTCATGGTCAATAAATGATTGCTCACAAATAATCAGCATATCAGGAAAAGCTTGAAGGGTCACTAACTGTTCCATATACTCGTCAAGCTCTGCAGCTCGTCTTCTGGCAATCTCGTAAAACTCTTTTTGCTCTTCCATACGCTTCTCATCGAGGGCTTTTCGTCGTACTATGTCGTCTACGTCCTCGTCTGTGGGCGTTATGGGATCACCACTAAGGAATTCTACCATTGCCTTGGTATTGGCAACCTGAGGATTATGTAAAAGGGACCGTAAGAAAGCGCGAAGGGATATTCTTTGGTTCTCTCGCCAAAGCACAATCTATAATAACGTCAGCCTTCCAACAATCCAGGGACCCTGCGAAGGAAGCAGTTACTACTGACCTCTTTGTTCCCATCGGGCGTTGCAAATCCCGGGCTCAGCTGACCGTCCACGGATGGCCGAGGAGAAGTTCCCTTTTTCGAGCGGCTAGATCTGGCTGACCTAATAGATCCTGTGCCACGCGCAGCTATTGGATCAGTTAGTATCAATTGTCGCCCTCGCTCTCGTCAAGAGAGAGAAAGGACCGCTGAATACATACCACTGGAAGCAGTTAGCAGCGACGATGCACCGCTGAAATTTTGGGATTGTCTCGTTCTACGGGTCGATATAGAAGACGCAGAAGAATCGTCAGAATCATTTGCCGCGCTGGTAAAACTTGTGAGCAGTCCGCTAGCTCTTGTATCCGTCTTGTTCTTTTTCGGCAGTGCAGGCAACACTCTGCCAGGCAGCTCGGTGCGTAGTTTTCGGTGTAACTTGCTAAAATCGCCATATCTGCGCCCGACGAAGTGTTCCAGCTCTCCTTTCCTCTTAATTCGAAGAATGAACTCGGCGTGCTTGTGATATCTGATATTTCGCTTAACCGACGTAACACGGACTCCAGCAACATTTACATCCCAGCCGTTGATGTAGTTTCCCTCGGGGAGGGTGTTCATGACGCCCCTATCAATGGCATTGCTGTCCACAATCTCGATTTCCGAAAACTTGATGCGTTCTTCGAATCCGGACGACGTGGGAATGCCCGAAACCATCATCAGCTCCACGAGCTTCTGCGCCTTGATGGCCAGCTTTCGCCGCTTCGTCTCTTCTAAACGGTCCTCGGAAGAAGATATTTGTTTCGTCGCAAACGATTCAAGAAACTGCCCTCTGAATGTCAGCAAAAGGACTCATCCATAACCCGCAGAGCAGAGCAGCAGCTCTTAGACGATGATGGCGCAACATACGACTTGAAGCTTGTCTTGCCAAAACTCCTTCTCTTTCGCCTTGTCCAGAAACGGAAAGTCGCGGATATGCTTGACGAAGATGTATCGCAGAATGGGGAGCTCGGATTCCTGAGGAGGCACTTCGCCCTGTTCCGACTTGAACGGCGCGCCGAAGCGCTGCAACGCCGTGGGCGAATTGAGCTCGTTGATCTCCCATTTGACCTGGTCGGAAATGAGTTCTCTCTTCAAGTCTGTACAGTGTCAACCCCATGAATAGCTTGAGATTCAGCGTAGAGGAGGAGCCTTTCAACAGGCTTTCGCGGCTCAGCTGGGAAGAAACCTACAGTGCTCCTGTTTTCCCGTCAGCGCATTGCTCGACGTCAGCGCTGCGCCAGAGCCGTTTTCGCGAATGGGCAGAGAAACAGCAGCGCCGCCATCGGCCAATCCTTCCTCGGGGGCTGTCATGGCGCAAATCTAGCCCGGTAATAAAAACGAAGCGTTCCTGAAGATCAGAAAATAAACAAGCAGAAGAAAGACGGGAAAAGGAAAGGGAAAAGCCTCGATCGCTCGCTCGCAAGGTTCGAATGACGACAGATCTCCAAGGTCAGTCCGTTTCTGAGGCGGCCCCAGTTTGAATTCCGGCGGGGTAGTTGATAAAGTGCTGCCGTAGCGCTATTGTATGGGTAAGCGCTGTAAGCTCGACGAGACGGACGGACAGCAGATTCGCCTAAATAGCAGGGCGCAAGCAAAGCAAAACTGCCAGGCGCAAGTGCGATTGCGGAGAGGAGATGGGCAGAGAGTCGAGTTTTATTTAACGCCCGCTATCACGGTGAAGGCGCTGAGACATGCACGATGGCGGTGCCTGCGCAGAGGACAAGAAAGTGTTTCACCAAGGAGAATATCAAAGACAAATACTAGCAGTATCTGTCAAAGCACACAGCCTCCTTGGCCCCATACAATTGCCATCACATCTGCTGCACTTCTGGGCAGTTGCAGGGACCACCGCATGGGCGCACTCTGGGTGTAACCATTGGCGGGCGCGTAGAGCAGCAGCATGTCTGGATATGACGTTGGTCCGCAGCATCAAGCCACCTCTTTTACTGCACCTCAGTTGGAATCCAGTGGCTTTATTACAGCTAGCTATAGGGGGAAACAGGGGCAAGAAATGCCGATTTCCGAATGAATTCCATAAGTCTGATTCCCATGGTATCGAGGCAACACAAACCCTCATCATTCTATCAAATCTTTTCGAGGCATAATCCATAGCTTCAGCATGACATCACCGGCCCGCAGCCAAGGAAACCTGATCAAAAATTACAGGGTAGCCATATCGATAGGTAGGTAGGTAGTCACGCAGCAATAGAAATTCAACGCCAAGATGCTCCAAGCCACATACCAAGAACAAAAATCATTCATTGATTCCGAGAAATTTCGAATGAAATCCTATATCCGCTGCTCTAGGCTAATTGCAGTGAAATACCATCCGTTAGCCCCAATCTATCTATACAAAGAAGACAAAAAGGAAGGCTAACCTGAGTTAAGGAGCGCAAAGACGAAATGATTATTAATTTCGCCTAAAATGGAGAAATGAACATTCCCTTTCTTATTCTATTATTTGGTCTTATGAAGGTACTACTACCTACCTTAGCAGACTTCTCCAGCGACTCCGCGTTTGACTGAACTCAAATGGCACTCGCGATTGACTCATCCAAGCGCATGTTGAAGGCCAATATGGCTGTGTGAAAAAGTTAT
This sequence comes from Trichoderma erinaceum, assembly GCA_026401215.1. NCBI lineage: Eukaryota > Fungi > Ascomycota > Sordariomycetes > Hypocreales > Hypocreaceae > Trichoderma > Trichoderma erinaceum. The sequence goes on from JALIRY010000039.1 coordinate 302,389, forward strand.
GCCGGTTGACCGGACAAGCCGCGATCCTTGGCGCCAAGTGACAGCTTGACCAACGACAAGAGACTTGCGTCCGGCCAGCAGAATCTCGCTTTTCTGTTCCAGGTACCTGAGTGACATAGGAACATGTCTTAAAATGGCCGACATAAGACCGGATATCCTACAGAGTATTGCATTGTTTTCCCTAAGATAACATGATTATGTGCATTGTGTTTACAGCTATATACAACTACGCTTATTATACAAAAGTTCTATAACCAGCCTCGCCCTAAAGAAACACCCCGATGAAATTACCCTTTCTGTGCATATGAAGCCGCCTCTGAGGGTAACACGTAGTGTTATTAGCCCCCCACAGTAAAATGATTCTCAAACCGCCGACTCTTGAGCCAGATGCCAATCATCCTTTTCTCGCCGGGACGATCGACAAATGATTTGCAGGAGGAATAATAAAAACCTGTCCTTGGAAACGGCCTACTTCACCGCTTCTCAGATACCCACATAGAGTGAACCGCTGTTGAGGCGTTGCTTGATGGCCTCACAACAAGAGGCTCTGCTGTGTAAGAGATATAATTGGGCAAAGAGCTTTCGTGTCCTTTGTACGCCCCAGCCAACTGTGGCCCTCAAAAACCAACATTTTCCCCATTTTGAGAGAGGAGCTCAGCTCTCTTATTCGAAAGAAACTGCTGCAAAGTCCAATAGCAAAGCAGCTTTAAGCGCGCCGCAATAGTGGCCGAGAAGCAACGCGCACGACCCTCACTGCTTTGGCTGGTTCGCTCCACTGTGGCAGTGAAGCGGGAGGTGCACAAAGCAGTGCTACGTCTCCGCATATTCTAGACTAACGCTCCTCGGTGTTGCCGACAAATGGTCTCGTGTCTAAGGCGTTTCCCGTCTCGGGCTATTGACGTAAATCTTGATGGCGCAGCCTCACCCGATAGCTCCAAGGGCCTTGGCCGTTAATGCGCCTCGGCGGGCAAGAAAAACAGTGCAATAGCCTCTGTGCGTATTGGCGTGTGTTGCTCCGTACAGTGTTGATAAACAATCCGATTATTCAACGTCTCCGTTGGTCAGGTTACAGTTCGTCGAATATGCGCAATGGCTCCTCGTCCGCTAGTGGTGTTTCCCATGCCAGCTTCGCCTCTGATCTGTCGTTGCTCCTGCTTGTGGGAAGACTCTGCTTGGCGTCATGATGTATCTCGAGCTCTGGCGTGGTATTTCTCCACACGCTCCGAGCGGCCGGCTCAGTGTCCAGTTCAGCGTTCTGAGAACTGTAGTTGAAAATCATTAAGAGGAGGGCAACGAGGCAAAGGATAAGAGACAGCGCCGCCCAAGTGATTCTCAGCCGTTTGCGTGTCTTCTCCTGCCACGCCCTATCTGCGCGCTCCCAGCCCTCGACGAGTTTTCGGACCTTATCCACTCGCGCTGCCAGCTCAATGACGCTTTGTCTTCCCTCGTTTATGCGGCTCTGTAGAGCATCGATGGTGGATTTTTGTGAATCAAAGTGCCCGATGTTGTCTATCTGCTTTGTAATGTCCGTTTCAAGCTCTCGCGCTGCCCTGTCAAATCCCACCTGGAGGTCACACGAGGCCTGCGCAAGATCCTTTAGGGCCTTGACCATGACCTGCAGGCCGCTCGTCTTTTCCAGCAATACATGGTGAATCTGCTCTACTTGTTGAGAGACTTCGGCCGAAAAGTTGTGGAGGTCGACGACAGACTGCTTTAAACCGCTAAAGGAATGAATATTCGTGATTAGCACGCGAAATAGCAAACATATGTATGCGCGAGTGTGTGTGGGTGAGAGAGGGAGAAAGAGAGAGAGATGAAAGAGATGCGCGTGTCTATGATATGCCTTGTCTTACTCGGTCCTGGAAGAGAGCTTCTGCTTCTTCTTCTTTTGCTCGTCTTGGAGCTTCTCCTTGTCCTTGACGCCCCGTATCAAGTCAAGCTTGTCCTCGCCCAGGGACGGCGACAGCAAGCTCGCTCGCCGGCTCTGGATCGGGCTGAGGATCGGGGTCACGGCCTCCGACCGCGGTACATCTATCGAGCGCCGCATCGTCTGTGTCGACGGTATATCGGCATCATCCAGCGTCCTCGCGCGGTGGAGTTTGTTGGTCAAGATGACATCCGTCAGCGACCGCTGGACGCGATGCCGCCTGGACCCGGGCGGGAGCGTGATTGGAGCAGGAGGCTCCATCGGATTTCGGGTCGTCATTGCCGCTGGTTGGACCGCACGAGTAAGAAGGGGACCCCCTTTCTGGTTCAAGCATCGTGCATGCATGCATTATCCACAAAAAGCTGATGTGAACATGCCGCCGCCGGAGCCAGGAACAATTGGGTGGGGCCGAGGCCAGTAAACGAATGACGACAAAGCATTCACATGCCGCAGCTTGGGGTGCTAATAATTTACACACTGTAATCTGCAAGACGCAGTTGTATAATGCAATGCCAAATGAAACAACACCAGCAGGCAATAATACCAGCAGGTAATAGATGATTTGGAATATATAATGGTACTATTAATTTCACTGTATTCTGTAAATCCTCGTTCATGTGCGGCGTTTCATGTCGAAATTGAATGCATTACTCTCATCTTATGCTTGAAAAAGTATCGTCATTTTTACAGGTCTGTTCAAACCCTGTGCAAGTACGTAGTAGTATCAATGTCCTCCCAACTCCATGCGATGCAAAATGTCCAAAAAATGAAAATGAGGAAATCTCAGCATGCATATACCTGCCACCTACCCTGACCATCTTTACCAAGGCATTTGGTAGCAACAGCACATAAGATGCAGGGTACATGCAATACCAAATGTTCCTATTCGTTCATGACCACCAAAAGCCAATGCAGCTCAAAACAAAAGCAATCCCAGCAAAGTCACACAGATTTTGGTTTCGGCAAACCAAGCACAAAGCCTTACCGGCATAATGCAGAGCGCACCCTCAAGAGCTGGCCCCATATTGCTGCAGAATGAAAAACGTAAGACACAAAAGAAGGAATGCAGACTGCCACGAGTGCTGGCTGAGTGGCCAAAGTTGATGGCGGTGAGGAGATGTTGCTGCGACCCCCGTCCGGCTGCGAGCTGCTTCCATGGCCGTGTCGCAACGTGTATCCATTGTAAGCACTTCGCAACATATGCATGACGTTGCCGATGCAGTGTGTTCCCATGTCCTTCTTTGGCGTGATCGTAGCTTTGCCTCATGAGTTCAGAAGCTTGTTTCGCTTCTCCTTGCGCTTCAGTCGCTCCACTCGCTTGCGGTGCATCTTTTCGGCCATCTTCTCGTATCGTTCCTTCTCTTCCTTTTTTGTGCGCTTGTCTTTGATTGCTTGAATTCGACGCTGTGAACATCGTAAGTAAAGTGGGCGGATGGAAAAAGAGCGTCTTTTCAGAAAGACACATGTCACCATCACCACATACCTGGCGCTCTTCCTCCTTCTCCTCCTTCATCTCCTTCTCCTTGGCCTTCATCTGAGCCATTGCGGCACGCTCCTTCGTCCGCTGTTCGTAGGAGGTCAGGCCTCTAGTCGGGCGAAATGCCTTCTTTGGTGCATGCCATTGTTTTCCTTGTAGACCCAAAAATATTAGCAAAGAGCCACCGATGAAGCGCAATGCTGCACAGCGCATACCGTTTTTGCGCATGCCAAGCGGCTTTGTCGACTTTTCAGCCACCTTGACGGTTGATCCCTCCATTGTGGACATCTTTTCTTGCCTGGATCCCTGGTGAATCGGAGATCAAGTGACGTTTGAGCTTCTCGCTTCTCGCGCTGGTTCGTGAAACTTTTTTTTTTCCCTACTACTTTTTTTTTTTTTTTGCGCCAGACACCTGTAGATGCGGGGCCAAGGCGGTGAACACTGATGGCGCTCCTGTAAGGTGTTCTCCACTCCAGGGTCCTGGATCTTGATTAAGTACTCCGGAGCAAGTAGGCGTCAGATTGTGAAGGACACCAGTACTAGCAGTACGCTGAGCTACCTAATAAGGGCCTCTGCCACGCGATGCGGTACGGTACCTACAGGCAGGTTCCGCTATAATTCTGCAGTCGCGGCGGGCAAATGCTTCTGGAAATGGTGCTTTGGGCTGCCCACCCCGTATTGTGCCAATGAAACAGGTTGCATTCAGTTCATCACGGGTGGTTACACAGCAGCAACTGACACGCTCCTAGCTCTTGAATAACATAAGAATTTGGCAGTCTAGTACTTTTTTCCAGTAGCAGTACATACGGCTACTTGGGATTATTGTCGTTCGTCTGACGACCGGCGGACCGAGCCTCTACTCCGTAGACGGACACAACTTTCATAGCTGAACGCGGTCCACCCTTTCAAGGCGTCGCCGGCCACTCAGGCTTTGACAACGCAGACATTGACAGGACGAGACCCCGTGTTGCGCTGCAGAATGGTGGTATCCGGCAGACGCAGGGGCATCCGTAGCGTCCCGATCGATACGAAGACGAAAGCGGCCGTCTCCCTTGCCAGGTAAAGGCTCCTCCGAATAAGCTGATATCGCGTGTCTTTACAAAGTGAAGGAGGACTTGCTGCTACGAAATACTATACTACTAGTCTACAATGGTGGATGGGGTTTTCTAGACGTAACATGCACACGAGTTTGCCTACAAGCAGCATTGGTTGATCATTGCTTAAAGTCTCGATTTGCGGTAAAATGATTTCATAAGGGTATACGTAACACGCGTGTTCAACGTTGCTCTCGTTTGGCCTACAGACTAATAAGCGCATTGGCGACTGTTCATCTATTCCGTACAGCAATAATGATGAGCTCACACGGGGGGGGGGGGGGGTATCTCAACGTTTGAACAAAGCTTCGCTGGTCGACGACGTGTTAATATGTCCTGAACATGTCTATTTTTAATTTTGCTTGTTTCAGGCTCCAGGTTAATCTTCATACGTTTGCTGGGCGATCGGTGGATTCCCTCACATTTCCCAACACGCGCGAAAAAAAGGGTTTATGCCACGTACTCCCTTGTTGTCCACGATATTAAGCGAGGCTGAGACCGATTTTAATTGCGATCATACATGGGGGGAAACGTCCATCAATGCATGTACAAGCAGTACTGCCACCAAAGGATGGGGGGTTTTTTTTTTTTTTTTTCCGTAGCATGCTCCGCTCCGTATTCCTTAGTCGGCGCAAAATAGATCAAAGCAGTAGTGCTCGTCGTGTCGATTATATACTATGTACAGTACGATGGAGTGCACTAAAAAGCCACATCGTGAACCACTTATAGCGCCGGCTGAAGTACTGTTGACGTGGAGTAATGAATGAATGTCATTCATCTTCAACGACTTGGGCGGGCTTACGGGGCGCATACCTGTCCCATGTCTGGCGGATATCTGTCACGGGAAAAATTACTTCCCCTCCCTGGCGATTTCAAAAGAGATGCTGGCTCTCTCTGTACTGGGAGACATTCAAGTTGAAGTTCGGATGACGATACGGACGGACCCTGCATGAGGGTGGAGACTCTAACGGGCAGCATGGCCCCTTGCGAGCTAGACAAACGGCCTCCCACTGGGAAAAGGGCAGTGTTTCTGGGCCACTTACTGGCAAATTGCTATAGCAGCAAGTGTCTTATGCGGCATTCAGCTGAGCACCAGCAGGGCTAAAATGTCCGTCAGCCTGCATTTCCTGCGTCAAACAGGAAAAGTCCCGTGGCTTTCTGTTTTGAACAAATAGGAAAAATGGAAGGATCACATAGCACCTGTTTATTGAACACGGACTACGGGGTACGAGTACTTGCGCTCAATGGGGCAGCACTTTACGGGTCCGATGAGGCGTGGCCCAGCAGCAAGGCCATGAAACACGAAAGGGCCGGCGGGCCGTCGCCAGGCTGTTGTTGCCGGTACCAAGAGGCAGAGATGAAGTTCAAGAGGAAAGAAGAAAAAGAAGAAATTAGTGCGAGAGAACATGGCCGGGCGGCTTCTCTGGGCTTGCCCGAAGCAAGCTGAAGAGCGAGGGTCAGATTATCCGAATACCAAGCAGGTGTCAATTGCGGCCTCGGATAGGTGCAGGCCAAAACCCTTTTATTATCGACTGCAGCTGGCACCCAGCCGCGGCCAGAGCTTGCGTTTCTGGTTGGGCCGGGGTAATTTGTTGTGCATGCAGACAGGTATTTGGCGCCTGTATGCCCCTGTCTGTGGAGCCTGTGAGTGTGCTGCATGAATCTAGGTACAAGCAGTTCTCTATGCCGCACCGTACCTGTACGCGTCCCTGGCTATCTAGATAGGGTAGAGGCTGAGGTACCTTCACGAGAGGGCTTCTCTCCTTCTGTCTTGCATCCAAATGTCGATTGCCGATGGGGCGGGTGGCTGAGAAGAAGCAATCGTCTTTTGAGGGCCGGTGATTGCCCTGCTCAGCTGATGGGTCCCAAGCAAGGGAGATGGAAGGAAAGGAAAGCCTGTGCATCTTAGATGAGAGACACGATGGTCTGTGAACGCGGCCTGGCACTGCGCAGGTACATGTACATGCGCTCAATTGCAATCTCTATACCACCTTCTGGCAAGCTGGATGGTCACGAGGAGACAATAAGAAGGGCGTCGTGGGCAAACACATCGTCAGCTCGGATAGGAACCAACGCAGCAATACCTACAAGTAGTATCACCGCGGTAGGCCCAAGCCGTGCTAGGCGATGTCCATTTACCCATGGATCAATAGCGTGCTCGTAAACGCCTGCGAGGATCTACCACATATGCAAGCCGGCAGCAATAGGAAGGCGATTTGCGGTTGGACTCGCTTCCCAACTCTGGCTGCCACGTCGAATCGGTGCAATGGCTGCCTTGTGATCTCGATACGCAAGGGGTCTCGCCAGGACGGCCGACACTGTGTTGTCAGAAATCCTGCAGTACAGTATCTCGAGTGAGCCAGACCAGGCCAGACGGGGGGTCGTGAAGCTGCCTCCACTCGACCACCAGCAGCGCTTCGTAGTGATATCTGATCTCGGCGTTGTTGCCCTGGCGTCCAAGTTGCGATCAGAGCGATGTGCCAGGTGCTTGTCCAGATTGACAGGCACTCCCGCAGTTTAGGTAGCACGCCGAGAGGCTTGTTGTTGCGGGCGCTGGAGCAAAGACTGGGGATTACTTAGTATATACTTGTAGTATTACGAAAAAAGCCGCCACGCTATGTATGCATCTCGCATGCAAGTTTGTTTTTGGCTGTGCCCGCTTGGATGGTTGTGTCCAAAGAGAAGAACAGGCCTGAGTCTAGTTGAGTCTCGTGAGTGTAAAACCAGAAAAAGGCGGCCGTCTTTGACTTTCGGGTGGCCTGGACTAGTGCCAAAAGCAGCAAACGTGTACGAGTCTTGGCAGTGCTGAGGACGGGCATTGAACAGAAAAGGTACCCAGGTACTTCTTACAGGACCTGCCGGCCAAGGACGTAGACAGGTACCAACGCAAAGGGCTGACAGGGACATTGCGAGATTCAGGCTCCCTATCCGCCAATGGCAGCGGCAGAAGGGCGGCTGGGGATGGCCAGATGGATGCATGCCTAGAATAGATCAGCCTGGGGCTCAGGGCACTATTCTGACTTGTACAGTATAATCGTGCTAATGTGCGGCGTGCCTAGTGCCGTGCTAGACGCTGGCCCGCACCGTCGCTGGCCCTGGGGCACTGTGTGGATGCGCTGAGCATCGGGTGCCATCTAGTGAGCGTTCGTTCGGCCGGAGGAGGCATTTAATGGGGTGGCAAACGCGCCGCAGTTGATCTGTGCGATACTTTCTGCCAGTGAATGAGCACTAGCGACGCCGTGTGTGTGCGAGTACTGCTGCCGTCGGTACTGGTACGGACACCGCGCCGCGCATGTACCTGCCCTCGTGCCTGTACACGCGGTACTTAGTACATGGACAGTTCGCAAGGGGCCGCTGAGATGTCTGGGGGATGGCGGCCGGAGTCTAAGAGACAATAATCCGCACTTGGCAGTGGGGACCGCGAGCCCTTTAGCGCTCATACCCCGTGCCTGCAGCGCTCAGGTACTTCGCGCCTGTATGGCTACCGGCAGGTACCTTGCGCAAGACAGGCACCGCGGCAGGGATCTACTGGCAAGCTCGTACTTGTACTTCCCTGTTCCGTAGCGCCCAGTTTTTGGCTCGCCCCCCCCATATTCTCCCAAATCTTCCTCTTCTTCTTCCGCTCCAGATTTCCTTTCCTTCTAATTCTCTATCCGCGCCATCGAAAACTTTAACCACCTTTGGTGCAATTCCAGCGACGCTCTTTGACTCGAGTTGTTGCTTGGTTTTGACCGTCCACTCATTTGCCCCGATTTTTGAACTTGATCTTCTTCAGCATTGCATTTTTTCTTCGATTCTCTTCACATCTTTTATTCCGCGACACATCTCTCATCTTTGCCGCCATCATTCGAGCCGCCGTTGATACGCTGGTACGCATCGCCAACTTCTGGACGCAGCCTCCGTCTGTGATCTGAACCGGCCGCTCATTTCTCTATAGACTCAAACATTTAATCCAAATCTTATTTCGCTTCGGCCTGTTTTATATCACCATTGTACTTTTCAGACGGATCAGAGAAGGAGAAGAAGAAAGAAGAAGACGACAAATACAGGATAAACCCATCAAAAGACCGAAAAAAGAAACACCAGTCACCAGAGCACAATCACGCCCTCCCTATGGTCTAGCCTGCCTGCAATCTAATCGTTCGTCGTTGCTAATGCCAGTTTACTGCCGGAAGCAATGATGGCAACCGCACTCTACAGCTCCGAGCGAGCAGCCGTTGCTTCGCCAGTCCACCACATTGATGGCCCTGTCGACTATCTTGCTTCCTTGGACGACACGACTGCGTCTCATCATGGCACGCTTCCTCCGCCCAATCCTCATTTCGCGTTTCCCGCGGCGTCGCCTTCATCCACCCTCCATGATCCGACAACGAAGCGGAGACGGCCTCTGTCTGCGGTGGAGATGCACACGAGATCCCTTAGCATAGCCGTAGATGGCTCTGACTCTCGACACGCCGCGCTGCCAGCGTTCAGCTTCAACCCCGGTGCTTCTCTCCCCCCGAAACCGCATAGCTTTCTCAGCCCACCGCATTCTCCAATCTCTGCTCAGCCCCCAGCTCAGCCCGCTGCTACATCTTCTAACCGGCCAATGGGTCATGGACATCGAAGAGGCGGCAGCGAGTTTGTTGGCGGTCGTCTTCGTGAAGGAAGCACCATTGCTGTCATGAGCACCAGCCCGCCAAAGAACGAGTTTGACATGAAAGTGCCCACTCTCCAGCCACCCCCGCGCAGAGGACACCGTCGAGGCATGTCTGCTACTATCCCAGCGACTGATCTCCCCATCCTTTTCGCGCCACCATCCATTGGCTCATTTTCTCAGGGAAACAGCGCCCCCAACAGCCCCACAATGTTCAGCAGGAAAGACGATTTACCCATCATTGGCCCAGATTTGCCCTTGCCAGAGCCCATGCGATTGGGCCAAGACAATAGAAACATGGGCAGCCCTAGAGCATCCAAAGCCACCCCTGAAGAACACTTGAAGATGGCTAAGCCTAACATGCGTGCAAGAGTTGGATTTTCAGATACCTTGGAATTCATTCCACGACCGCTCTCACTTGTCTCGAATGAAACGTCCAGCACTGTGACAGCACGACCTGGCCATTCAGGATCCGGCAGCGTCTCTTCAATTATATCCATTTCATCTCTCAGTGGACGTGATGGCTCCAACTCCTTGCTGCGGACTCCGACTGGCGAACCCTACGAGTCACGGCCAAGCACAGCAGGCGCTATTTTGGAACGTACAGCAGAGCTTCAGATGCCAGATGAGCCACCAACTTCTCCCCGCCGCCGAAACTCGATTCCCGCCCTTGTCAACATTGTCGATGCTGATGGTGTAGAGTCGAATGTGTCTACTCCGACTAAACCCGCCAAACGTTGGTCTTTCTTTGGCTTGGATGCGTTTGCTTCCGGCTCCCCAATGAAGAGGCGACCAAGCACTTCAAGCTCCTCCAGTTCTACTCCCCGACCTATTGACGGCATATCATGCTCTGATCGCGGATCGGCATCATCACTAGATACGACAGAAGCCCTCCCTGCAAAGTCTAAGAAAGGAGGCAAAAAGAGTGATAAGAAGAGGAAGAAGAAGGAGAAGAAGGAAAAGGAAAAGGACAAGGAAAGGGAGAAAGAAAAAGAAAAGGAAAGGGAAAAGAAAGAAGAGAAGGAGAAGAAAGCCAAGGGCTGGGCTGGCTCGATTCTGCCGTTGAAGAGCCACAAGAAGCGTGGCAAATCACACGTTGTTCGGCCACCAACTCCACCCGCCTCCGTGTCCCACTTGGACGATGAGGAAGAGGATGAGCCCGAAAGGGACATTTGCCAACCTCCTCTCGAGCCGCCTACCATAAGCATCACCGAATCTCCACCCCTATCTGAGCAGGCAGAGCCACCAAAGCGGTCTTCAGACGACATGTCTTATCCCATGATTGACCTTGACGCTGCACTTGGTCCTTTCAACACCCCTCTGTCTTACAATGCCGAGTGGGAGGCTGCTCAGCGCGCTGCAGGTACTCCGGGTAGCAGAAGGCGCCTTCACAGTGCTCAAGGGCTGAAGGGATTCAGTGGTCCCGGCATGCATTACCATCGACGTGCCGAATCGGCTCCCGATCTCCCGCCTTTTGATTTCCGCTCCACTATTCACCGATTTGGCAGCAGCTCAACCATGGCTGATGTGTTTGAAGAGGATGAAGAGGACGAAGATGGAAAGGGTAACACCAAGTCAGAGCTGGAAACCAGCGAAGAAGTCAGCGAAGAATCAGACGGCGAAGTCACACCCCCCGCCATCACGCCTGTCCTGCAAGAGCCCTTCCTCGGCCCCAGTGATAAAGTGCTGAGTAAAATGCGACGCGGAAGCGCTGGGCTGGTTGAGGGTGAATCTTCAAGCCTTTTCGCAGTACGAGCCGAGGCCTCTCTAGCCTCACTTCAAGACGAAACCATCACAGAGGAAGACTTCACGTTTTTCCGAGCCCCAGTGTTCCAAGGCCGCAGAGATTCTGTCGACTCAGGAGCACCATCAGCTCCGTCCCCAAGGCAGGTTCCCGTCACCGCTGACCTGCCGGTTGATGATCCTCTGGTACTCCCTAGTGCAAGCGTCACGCCGCTCAGCCCCTATTCAGCTAGCTATATCTCTTCCTCTCATCCATCTCCTCGATCGCCAATGTCGGTTGATGCGCAACGCATTTCCACCGCACCCTCGTCCATCACTGACGACAGCTTCCACTCTCTGCTTATGGGAGAGCCGGGACCAGAAGTCAGGATTTCAATGGACTATGACGCCCCATCACTCGCATCAAGCCACTCAGCCATGACCCGTGACAGTACATTCATTCCTGTACCACGACCTCGCCAACTTGGACCTTCTCGTGACCAGCGTCCGGTGTCAATGTCAGCTCCATTCGGACGCAGACGCTCGAGCTTGGCGAGCCTCAGTCGACTCATTAGCAGCTCTCATGGTGAGAGAAGCAAGCTCTCCATGGAAGTGACTCTAGATAATGAGGCAGAATCGAGAAAGTCGAAGCACAGCAAGACTAAACGGCTGGGACGGATGATGCAATTCTGGAAGCCTAGCAAAGAAGACAAAGTCAAAGAGGAAAAAGCCAAAGAAGATAAGGCGGCTTGAGTTTCTCAATACAGAGGGAGGCGACAGGGGATGAACAATTACAAAGCAGCGTCTGACCATTTTTGAGATGCTACTTTGACGAACTTATATGTATTCTATGTAGCGCATGCTTTCACAAAAAAATCTTTTTTTCCGCCTATGCCTCATGGATGCTGGACCTACTGAAACTGTTCCAGGTCGTGTGCTTGCGTTTTTTTTTGGTCATGGAACACAGTTAAAAACATCTTGAAGCCAGCTGATGATAGTTGAGAAATAATTTTCCTTGAAAGCAACTTAATGAGGATTATGATGCTACTATTTCTTCACAATGAGCTACAAGAGAGCTGTCACATTTATGCAGCCGGTACAACCAGGAATTGAGCGTTTGATGATAAGCATGAACTTTGCTTTTGCGTGACGAGTACATTTGAACTCTTTTTTTTTTTTTTTTTTTCCCGTGTACTGTTGGACGTCTGGCGGATTGGGAACGAGGAGAGATTCCTCGACGCTGTGTATGTCGGATTTTTTTCTTTGTTCTTGATTTTCTTTTGTGATTCTTTCTCTCCAAGGGAAAAAACTTCTCATCAGTCGAGAAAAGCACAACCGGATGGATATATAAAGCCATATTTAAAGGGAACGGGGCCTTACAACTTTGATTCAAAAAAAGGGGTTTCTCGATTTTGGCCGCAGATAAGGGATGCTTTTTTTTCACGGAGCATGTATTATTTTTTACGGAGAAAAAAATAATTCATCGCAGGTTTTTTTTTATCTAGTTGAATTGAGAAGTGCTCGAAATGAGCGAAATATAAAAAAAGATTTATATTTACTACCACTTGCTGGCGCCTTATGCACTTATGTGATATGTGGGAATATTGTAAAGACTAGGTAATATCATTTGTGATTGTAGGTACTGAGATATTTAAGTAGATATCAACAGAATATGGATATAAATATTTCGGAAACATCATCTCGTCTTGTATAGTCATGCCGTATACACAAAAAAGAATAGTCATAAAGCCGTAACACATCATAAGGAGAGAGATAGAATGGAAAAAATAGGGAGTATCAGAAAGAAAACCATCGTATCCAGTCATATGCGAAACACAAAAAGCCTCAAAGCCTTTTCCAACGCCACACCGTCGTAAGCTCACCATCAAAGCCAGTGTTTATATGCAATAACGCTGCTGGTCTTGCAAAAAAAGGTGTCTCAACAAACGTCCTCATCTCATGAAAAGAACTTGGACACGCCATTGCGGATGCCGTCTACCAAGCCGCCGCGGCCTTCTCTCTCAATGTCATCGTAGTAGGCCTTGCGCTCCCATCGCATATCGCCGCTGCGGCCGCGCTCGACGCGACTTCCACGAATGTACGACTGAACGGCGTTGCTGCTGCCGTTGCCGTACTCGCCAGCCATGCGGACGGCGTCGTTGACAGCGGTAAAAGGATCGCCAGTAGCGGCGCGCTTGGCCACGCCCAGCATGCGCTCGATGGACGGCGGGATGCGGAGGCCGAAGCGCGCGAGCAGCGCCGTCAGGGCACCGCCGGTGACGAGAGGCACGATGACGAGGAAGAAGACCTTCCACGGGTGGCGCTTGGCGTAGTGCTGGAGGTCGCGGAGGAGGCGCTTGAGCTGCTTGAGGCAGCGCTGCAGGAAGCCCTCGCGGGGAGAGCGCTTATAGTACGAAGGGCGACCTGAAGGCGGTTTCATTGTTAGCTTGGATACTATATAATAGTATCATCAAAAGAGGGCACACGTACGGTTTCCAAACAGGCTGGAGCGGCTGTTGTTGCCGCCCAGGCCGAAGAACGAGCCGCGCGAGCCATTGTTCTTGCGGTAGCTGCTGCCCTCGCCGCCAAAGAAGCCAGAGCCACGGCTCCGGGGAGATCTGGATCTGGATCTGGACCTGGATCTTGATCGGGAGCGCGGCGGCGGCGAGCGCGACTCGGAACGAGAGCGACGCTTCTTGTGGCTGTGGCGGCGGCTGGTTGTGTGGTGACGAGACGAGCGGCCGCTTTGACTGACGGCGTCGCCGAAGAGGCTTGACGAACCCATGATGGCGATCAGGAGAGGGAACGAGTAGTTTTTATTTGATGTATGTATGAGGATATGCGAGACAGTAACGAATAGAGTGAACAGGCAAAACGAATGAAAAATTGACGAAGTTGAAGCTGTTTCAGGAAGCGGGCGGCGCTCAGCTGAGAGTTGAGCGCATTGAGCCTCGGTGGTGCTGCGCTATAATGAGGGCACTGGATGCGTGACTCCAAGACAAGAGATGATATCGTCTGTCTCTGCTCGAAGCGGGCGCTCGCTTGGAACTATCAACGCGATTAAGAAGAGGTGGTTGTAACAAACAAGGTCGCAAAGCAATACGCTGAAAGAACAAGTCCCGGCCTGTAGCAAAGCAAGGCAAGGGTCTCAGCTTAGGTATAGCAATCAGCTTTACTGCAAACAGTAAGAGAATAAAAGCAGACCCCAACCAATCTAATCAATCCTTACGTGTATGCAAGGCACAGACGGTACTTTTTTTTCGCTTCCCTGTTTCTCTACCTTGTCTATGATCTGGCTTCTGTGTCACTCTCTCTTATCTTATTTTTCCCACTTTTGCCCACTTTGGAGCTTCTCCTACGGACATCCGTGCAGCAGGGCGGGATGCAGGATGCAGCAATGAGGTGCAGCTGAAAAGCTTCAAGGACGGCCGCAAAGTGGAGAAGAAACCGAAAATCGCCCATTGAAGACGCAAAAGACAAGCGCCTTGACCGCCGGAAAATCGGGTGGCTGGAGGGGGGAAAAAGAGGCCGGTAATTTAGAGCGACTTCTCTTGCTGTTTCCTCTCAGCTTACCTGGTAGTATGTTCACAGTGAGGCAATAGTTCATACGGAGTACAAGGGACCAGGAACTCGCTGGGAAAAAAGGCCTGAAACAGCTAAGTAGGGCGAGAAAAGAAGGTGGCGCAGCAATCCATGGCAATAAGTAGCCCAAGTTCAATTAAAATGCAATACGAAGGACAGTCAGCGAGAAAAATGCAAGGAGTGGGAATATTACTAGTGGAAGCGAGGGAATCAAGTGCAGATCTCAATACGTGACACTATAGATAATGCCAAGTAGTGGCTGTACTTTTACTTGTTGATACATTTGAAGAAGGAAAAATTATTCAACATCCCAGCTGTAGCTCAACAAGGTGCATGTAGCTAGTCTAGCTAGGTATATGTATAAGGATGTTGATGAGATTATCATTTACATTTAGGAGTAGCAGTAGCAGCAGTAGCAGCAGTAGCAGCAGTAGCAGCAGTAGCAGCAGTAGCAGCAGTAGCAGCAGTAGCAGCAGTAGCAGCAGTAGCCAGAAAGCCAAATTGGGTGAACGACAACAGTTGTTTCGCTACTTGTAAGCCTGTGAATCTAAGCTTGCCTCTGTCTTCGTGCGCCACAGACTACGCCACACTCTAGATTTCAACCTCTGTAGTGCTTTCTTGTATATCATGTCTGCTTAGTCCGCGTAACTTGAGCGCGTTCAAAAGCTCAATATCAAAGATTCTACAACACAAATTGATTCTTTAATTGCTCCTCAAGCTGTATCAGGACTCAATTACCAGACAGTAATCCGAACAAGGGGACAAACTCTGTGCCATAAGACCATAATTGAGACCATATAGTCAAAATGTCAGGTGAAGACGATGAAGACGATTACATGAACATGACGTTCGAAGATCCTGCTCCCACCACAGAGTCCTCAGTCCAGCGTGCTCAGCGTCTCAAAAAAGAATCCCGTGCTCGGGGCGTCATCAAGTCCAAGGCGGAGCTCGCCCAAGAAGAAGCTGCTGCGAGAGAAAAGGCTCTCTCAACCTCCTTGCTGGATGACCCGCGCTCAAAGAAGAGTAAAGGCCTTGCCATGATGGCAAAAATGGGCTTCAAAGGCGGCAGTCTGGGGAAAAAGACTGAAGATGGCGAAAGTTCCGGCAAATCAGAGCCTATCCAAATCAGCATGAAAGAAGACCGTGGCGGCATTGGCTTGGACAACGAGAAGAAAAGGAAATTGAGAGAAGCTTTTGAAGATAGGGATGTCAAATCTGTCAAAGTCGACCCCAATGAGTATCGCGAGAGGATGAGAGCGGAGAGAGAGGATGCCAGACTGGAAGTGCAATTCCATGCTGCACAACGCACGGCGGAGAGGCTGGACGATGAAAAGGCTGGAAAAGATACAGCTGGCACCACTTCATGTTCCGAAGAATTAGAAGCAGAAGCGTCTGACTCAAAGCCACGTCCGATATCATCCCGCCCGCTCAAGTCTTTTCCCGTTGTCTATCGAGGATTGATTCGCCACCGTGAAGAGAAAGAGCGTGATCGACGGATGAGATATGACTTGGAACAGTCCCTCTCTCGACTACCAACATACGAAAGCGGCGACGAGGATGACGACGACAAAAAAGCCCTGGGCAAGAAACAAACGATATATGCTACTGCGGATGACCTGGATGAAGTAGATGAAGAACTGGACCAATTCAATGCACTTGACCCCGGCACTAGGCTGGGCTGCCTGGTCATGTACCTAAGAGAGACGCACTGGTATTGCTTTTGGTGCAAAATGGCGTATCCAGATGCTGAGATGGACGGGTGTCCGGGCTTAACAGAGGAGGATCACGATTGACAGAGTTGTCTCTCAAATGTATAACATCTTAGTTTAGCCTCTTTGCTCATTTTATACCCATAGAGATGGATCTGTATAGTGTCAAATTTTTGCCTGTTCACTCATAGCTATTGAAGTGACCTCATAACCTATCCTCTCGACTGACTTTTGCTTGGTGATCATTTTGGCCTCAAATTGGCCCTGCATGCCATTGCTGGGTACTATTATTACCAGAATCCTAGAGCTTTCTTCTCTTTGACCACCACCACAGACTTGCATAATACCATGGCCGAATCGAAATTCTCACCATCCGCATTTCCAATCTTCCAGACGGTAGGGCATTCAAACTTATGAACGACATAGTTTGATGAGGTAGCATCGATCCCGTCTTGAGAAGACGTCATCGTAAGAGGATCGTATTCACAAGCATCGTTGGCATTGTTGTTTTCGGGCCATTTCACAACAAAGATGGCCTTTGACCTCATCATAGCGAACTGAATCTTCACTGCCTGATTGAAAACCTCCCCTACATCTCTCTTAAACATCTCGCTCTGTTCGCCATGTAGGCTTTCACCAAGACAATCCACCGCATCTTTAACAGCTTGACGCTGCTTGGAATCTTTCACGGTGTCTCCATGTTGCTTGATGCTCGGATCACAGACTGACTTCATATTGCTAATCATCTTCAGATATTGGCAATTCGGAAGAGCGCAAGGATCTAATTTAAGATGAACATTAATATCGATTGTTGACAATTTAACACATAAGAAGATTAAAGGCCAGTTACCTATCCAGGCGATATGATGCGCCAATGTTTGGCTAATCTCATCATTCCAATGCTGTGTAAGGCCACCAAAACAGTGAAAGGAAATTATCTCCCATAGCTTGTTCCGAGTATTAGTGTCGCATAGAGGAAGCGTGTTCTTGTCCATTGTTTCAGATTGCGAATTCTTCGTCAAATAATTGCTAGCAATATTCCGAACGTTATAACTGAGCTGAGTCCACTCTCCAATGATAGTGTCATCTGATATCTTCGAGTCGAAGCACTCAACATTTGCCATCAGGATAGAAGCCATTTCAGCTTTAAGCGCTGTAAAAGCTTTTTCAAGAGCAGCGTATCTTTCATTCTGCGATCTCTCTTTTTGTTGGTAAGTTATTCTTTCCTGTTGGATACTTGCCTTCATGTGATCCATCTCGCAGCGCTGCTGTTTAACCATAGATTTACCAGCATTGAGCAACCTACGGATAGCAGATGGATGAATACTAGAAAGCTCCTCTATCATAACTGACTCCCAGTGCTCTACATCAGTCTCAATATATGTACGTGTTCTGCTATGTTTCGGAGATTGCGCGAGCTCATCTTCGCTTTCGATATGACTTCGTTTTCTGTTCTTCATAGTCTGATACTGGTGGATTGCTGCTTGTTCTGAGATAGCCGAATCTCGGCTATGAGCAAATGTATGTGATTTTTTCAGCAAACGTGCTCCTCGAGTTGCTATCCGCGAATTATTCGCCAAATTATTGCCACAAATGCCGCCTTCTTCTTCTTTCTTATCGTACAACCGTCAGTTTATTTTTTCAGATCGAGAGAACAAGGTATTCACTACGCGAGTGACTCTAAATAATATGGGTTCTCACCATTTTTTAGATAAAGTCTAAAACTCATATTTGCCAAATTCGCCAATGTCCTTCAGCAGAAATGAAAGTTGTCTAAGTCTCTTTAAGGCGTAGCTAATTAGAGACGGAGAGAGATCAAATTCGAATACTGTTCAAAAAATCGAAGAACATGAAGAGCTTGCTCCGTCTTGAGCTGAATGAATATGTTGGAACACGTTATTGGAGACGTGTCGTTGTTTCTGCGGTGAGGTGTATGAGAAAGAAGTTACGCGAGAGAGAAATCAAGAATGATGAATTTATGGGAACGAAACAAAATAAATTCTGCCATGTCGGTGAATACGTGTTGCCAAGTGCCTGCAGCCAGCTGCCTGAGGCCTGCTGCTTTCTTTGCTTCTTATTTAAACAACAGAGCGTAGCAGAATCTCTGACCTCTACTCTTACTTGTATTCATCTTCTGCAGTTGCTCTATTTTTGCAGGAAACCGCACTTGCCTCACTGAAGCTATAACTCATGATCCGCCGCTATGGCTCGATTCACCCAAATCCAAGCCGACGCCAACGGAGATTCTCCAAAGTCAAAGAATGACGATCTCACCATTGTCTTGGGTATAGACTTTGGAACGACGTGCGTCTATTCTACCTTAGCACTTGATTACAAGCACTAACCTTCAATAGATATTCTGGTGTAGCATGGGCTCTCTCAAGCCGCCCAAGCCATATCAACATGATAACTAGCTGGGATTCAGTCAAATATCAATGCAGCGATAAAGAAAAGACTCCGAGTGTCATCTCTTACGACGAAGATGGGCATATTGCTTGGGGTTATTCCGTGTCTAACACCAAGTCCTCGATCGAATGGTTCAAGCTCTGTCTCTTACAACGGGATGATATTCCCAACGCCTGCTACTCACCACAACTTCAAAACGCTCAAGCTGCTTTGGACAAGCAGAACAAGAGTGTCGTGGATGTTATTAGCGACTACTTACATCAGCTATGGAATCATAGTATCGTTACAATTAGGCGGGCGATAGGTGGACAGTTAGTTGACCTTTGCAGATTCAAGGTTGTTGCTACGGTTCTTGCGATATGGCCAGCTTATGCTCAAATTCGTATGAATAAGGCTATAGAAAAGGCTGGCATTCTTAACGCCCGAACTGCTGGTCTTACAACTTTGGAATTTCTATCCGAACCTGAAGCCGCGGCGTTGGCAACTCTGAACGGCATTTACATGTACAATGGAGCAAACATGAAGGTAAGACAGCCAAATATACAGATATGTCATACCAGCTAATGAATTGGCTTAGATTGGCGACCATTTTGTTGTTTGCGATGCCGGTGGAGGCACTGTGGTAAGCTTTTGAGAGCACATGTAAATTTTGATGTAGCTCACATGTTTAGGACGTGATCACCTACACTGTCGTCGACCTCAAGCCAGTGAGGGTAAAAGAAAGTGTCAAAGGAGACGGTATAGTGTGTCTTACCCATTCTATTAGCTTGAAAACTAAATGACTCTGTAGGAAAGCTTTGTGGAGCTACCTTTTTGGACGCTCGTTTTCTACAAACCCTTCGAAAAAAGCTTGACGAGGCGTTTCCTGACGCTTGGGGAATACTCAACGAGACTGGAGCACTAGGGCGGATTATCAACACCGATTGGGAGAATGGCATCAAACCTCAATTCCGCAACTCTGACCAGCAATGGATGATTCAAATGCCGGTCAATGGGTTGAAGCGAAGTCATGACGATTTCCGCTTCTCAGACATTAAGCTTGATGTGTGAGTAGCCCAAGACCGAAACTTTTAGGTCTTGGCGCTTTAAGAATTATGAAAAGCAGCTAACTTATATCGAACAGCAAGGATGTTCAGAACATTTTCATGCCAATAGTGTCCGAAATCAATCATCTTGTGATCAATCAAGTGAACACCGTCAGGAAGAGGCATAAAAAAGAGCCAAAGGTACGGCATTAGTATTCCCTGTGTTAATTCGAGGGAAAACTGACACGTTTTATCAAGTTTATAATACTTGTGGGTGGATTTGGCAGACAGCCTTTTCTGTTCACTAAACTGCAGGATGAATTGAACTGCGAGGACGGGCTAAAGGGAAAGATCGAAGTTTTGCAGAGCCAAGGTGCAGAACCGTAAGTGCTAATTGGAAAATTTATAATGGTATGAAGCTAATTCTTTTTGCGTTTGATTGGTAAAGCTGGACAGCTGTCTGCCGAGGCGCTGTAATCCGAGGGCTTGAACAATCCGACGATGCAGATAAGCCCACAGTCTTATCAAGGATCAGCAGGATGAGCTATGGTATAACTTGCGATGAGATACCCTGGAACGCGGAGAAGCACAAAAAAAGGGATAAGAAGTGGTTTGTGGTAGATCAAATATTTGAGGCGAAAAATCAGACATCGTGGTTTGTAAAAATTGTACGTCTATGCGCCCGAGCAGGTCAGTTGACTTGAGCTATATTAACTGCTACATAGGGAGAGACCATTCCAGTGGGCAAACCGATTATTGAACTCTTTTATAAGGATCTTACAGAGCCAATCAGTTACAGCTCTACAGATATCGTCTACTCAACTTCAAAATCTCCACCGAAGAGATGTGACAAAACAGTGAAAGTGCTTTGCGAACTCCGTTGGTCGACCATTCCTGATTTCGACAGCCTCCCTACTTGGACGAATCCCATAGGCCGGACTATTAGGAAGCTCTCTTATGAGATAAAAATGTTCTCAAATGGAGTGACCCTAGATTTCGAGGTCATTTATGAAGGACAAGTTCTGGCATCAAAGAACATCAAAATTGACTATGACCATTGCGGTGCTCTCGCTAGTGACAACAGCAGAGACAAGGAATAAGGCGGCGAGGAGTATCGGATTTCAGACAAAATTCTTGTCACAATCACTTTAAATTGGCTTATATAGACTGATGCTGGTGGGTTGACTGGATCACGCATATTGCGGAAACGAGACTACTTGGCTTTGGAATGGGGATAACTTAGGATTACTCAAAAGTTAAAAGTTTGATACTCAAAAAATTGAGCATAGTTACATTTACTATTGCGATAGGTGTGTCTTATCCGAAGCCACTCAATGAGTTTTATCACTGATGCTCGGTGGCCCATAAGATACTGTTCGACTGAAAAAGGTCGGAGGAGCTTATAAAATAGATTCTATCCTCTACAATTGCAATTAGTCAGACTTGTAGGAGAGATACCGCTGATGAAGAGAGCAAGAGGGATACTGGATATTTAGCACCTCAGTTTCATTATCCAGAAACCCACCGCGGGGCAACGAGATTATTCGTCTACATCAAATATGATACGTAAGTAACTAGAGGCAGTACAGGCAGTAGAGGATTCAAATTCATAATACGAGCTACAGCTGGAAGCTGGACTATAAAAATGAAGCGCCAATCAACAATCTCCATTGAAAACCACACAAAGTTTGGTAGCTATAGTACGCTGTCATCTTACATATCTTGGTTCAGCCTCCCATACTTTCTTGTAAAAGCCATGACCAAGTTAATCCGAGATCCATCAGCTTCAACAACTGTTAGTCCTGCGAATATTCACGTAATACCGGTGACGTAGCGCATGTTTCTGCTGTCCAAGACCAGAGGGTACTCATCCGAGTCTCAGCTGGTGATGTCTGCAATGCTCAGGACGACAAATCTCATGATCAGGTTTGTGGTTGTATAAGCAATCACGAATAAGATCCCATTAACCCAGCGCGCATTAACAATTGATGCCGCAATACCAAGCGATATTGTTGTGTTCCAAATATCTGGCTCGCATTTGAGGCATCACATTGTCATATTTGCGTGGATTTGTGAAACACAGAGCAAATGGTAAGTAAATATATAGCTAGAGTATGTAATGACTAGACAACACGAGGCAGCACTACTCTAACGTAGTTATAACTCAGCATACAATGATAAGTTCTATTGGAAACAAGGCTTTTGCTGTCATTATTACTTTAGTTTCCACGTTGGACTCAGAGAAGAAACGAAAGCCACAGCTTGAGGACGTTGTACAGCCACTCCAATCCATTTGCTGCCGCATATCCACTGGTTGTGAAGAGACCTAAAGAAAAAAGAAAGAAAGAAAAAAAAAGAAGAGAAAAGAAAAGAAATGGCCAGCTTGCAATGGGGATAAGTTGATCGCACTATAATCTGGTGATTCTGCCTATACGAGAGAAATTGATTCACGAAATTGGGCACATCAATTACATGTCTGTACTGCCGACTCTACTTTCATATTCTGAGAGACGGAAAACGATCTTGCGGAGACTGACTTCTATTATTATGGAGAGATTACTGCCGATTGTGCTTAAGCGATACGGTTATCTATCGCCCGACCTTCGAATCTTGTCCTTCTCGATGATATATATCATGTACGTTGTTTGTTCTTATGTATCCTCGGCAATTACTTCTCTTTGTTTAGTTTCAAGCCCCGGTATTGTCAGTCTGTTATCTAGCGAACCCCTTTCCAAATTGATTCTCAGCTGAACGATATACAAGATTTCTAGTTATTGTTCCAATTCAGAGATCAATTCGGCTGCGTCATTGCCCGAAGCATTCGACGCCTTATCATGGCTTGTAGTGCCGGCTATAGGTTCATCATACGTCGTGGGTATGACTTCCCTTTCTCTGAGTATGACCGAAGACTTGCGAAGAATCGTATTGAACTCGAAGCCCTCGCCATCTGCATTGCCATATTTCACCAAGGCTGGGGCTTCGACAAACTCCACAAAATATTGAAATGCGTGAGCGTCTATATCGCTCTGCATGGGTTCCATTGACTTTGAGTCGTATAGCTCAAATTTTTTGCCGTCATCATCTCCAAACCACTGTAGTAAGAAAACTGCCTTTGACTTCATCATCATCTCATGGAGATTCCTTGCGCTTAAAAGGAGCTTTTCCATCGTATTTTGAAAGTATTTGACCTCCGAGCTCGGAATGTATTGAGAAAGTATCGATTCGGCAGCATCAATCAAATCATCTATAGCCTCTTGGGTTATTTCATCAAGCTGAGGCCTCTCAGTGAGGTCACTGATCGCTCTAAATTTCATGCGACTGATCATCTGAAGGCAATGGGGGCTATTGTGGAATTTTTGACCTATGTGAAAGGAGGCGTTAATCAACCATGCCAATAGATTGGGATGAGGCAGGAGAAGAAAGATATACCCTTTGTAGACACTATTTGTGTCACCATTTGGCCAGTCTTTCCGTGCCAGATGGGTCGCTTCCCTTGAAATACACCAGAAAAGATTGTATCCCAAATTGTTCGTCGAAGAACAGCAGTTCGTAGGCTTGTGACGTCACTGTATAACAGAGGCAATTGTCTTTTTAGCCGGTTCAAAAGAATCTCGATGCCGTCGCATTCATTGATGGGGCTTTTGGTTAAACATTGAGAAACCAGACCACGAATGTTGAAGCATAGCTTCCCCCATTCATGGGTAATTTCAGAATCTGAAAGCTTGATATATCTGACAGAGTCCTGTTTGGCATCATCGATTGCTTTTTCTAACTTTCTCCTCAAACTGCTACATTCATTTTCCAATTGGTCGACCTTTGAGCTCTGTGACTCTTCCAATTCTTCTAGATCTTGCTGTGCTTGCTGAGCCTTCTTGAGATCTTTTTTGAGAGAGCTGATTTGAAGGCGCAATCTCTGGTTCTTAGTTTTGAAAGTCTCTAGGCCGCGAGCTTTCGATTTATAGTCCTCCAGTAATTCCTGAATCGTCGTCTCAAAATGTTTCTCTTCCGCGTGGACTGCAGATTTCCTGCCACGCTTTCCAGGCCTTATGGCTTCATCTTCGTTCTTCTCGTGGCCTCGTTTCCTCAAATTTGGAGTCTCAGATTGACTCAACGTAGGCGATCCCAACTGTGTTGGCTCCTGTTTGGTCGCAGCGGAACGTAAGACCCGAGGAGTGTTTAATATAATGCGTTTCTTGCTGGAGGGATTATCTTCTTGATAATCCTCATCTGCTCCATCGGTGACAGATGGGTTTTCTCCTTCACTATCCTGGCATTCTTTATCTTCAGCTCGTGGTGGTGATGCCGCGGTTGACTTTTCAACAATTGGATTTTCATCATCGATGTGCGAGGACTCTAAAGATCCTGTTTAGTAGTTAGCTTCGAATCATATTGCTTGATACAGCCAATAATCTTCTTCTTGAAAAAGGTGTTCGTTACCGCGTCTTCCGCTAGGAGTGCCGATACCGCGTTGCGGCATTGTGTCAATCTCTCGGATGAGAGAAGGAATGGCTTCAGCGTGATTACGTTGAACAAAATAGAGATATCGAAGAAATCGAAAAGTAGAAAAAGAGAAGGAGCAAAAAATTTGAAGAGGGTATTTAACAGTGAGGGTGGTAGTATGCAGGATTTTCTGCCAGATGACTGCCAACTGACAACGCAGTGAAGCACGCGTTCTTATTTCAGTTGCTTATGACCCAAACTTGCTTCTCTATTCACCTTTTCAACTCAACACAATTTCTTTTGCCTTGTTGGCTATAAACTTGCCATCACTTATTACTTGTTTGTGGCGACGCAAATTGAGAAGCACCCATCATGGCTAGAGCTGATCGGAGACAAAGACTTGCTAACAGAGGGTCACAGAAAGCCTCTGGAGGAGATCCTACAATAGTCATAGGCATAGACTTTGGAACCACGTACGTCTGTTCTATCGCAATGGCGCGGTTTCTGATACTGATTCTGGATAGCTTCTCCGGTGTCGCTTGGGCTCGATCAAGTCGGCCAGAACAAATAAATGTTATTACGAGCTGGAAATCTCGCTTCAACTTCAACAGCGACAAAGAAAAAGTGCCCACCGTCATCTCTCGCGAAGAGAAAGATGGTGCTCCTCTTTGGGGCTATGTCGCTCCACTGGGATCAGCCTCCATCCAATGGTTCAAGCTCTGCCTTCTCGATAAAGAAGATATTCCGCAATACCAAAGAAGATCAGAACTCCTAAGAACCGCAATGACGTCACTGAAAGACTCTGACACCCATGTTGTGGATGTTATCAGCGACTACCTACGCGAGCTATGGCAGTATACCATTAGCTGCATAGAGCGAGCTGAGGGAGCATCTATAGTCGAAGTCTCCGCGTTCAAAGTGGTTGTCACTCTGCCGGCAATCTGGCCTGCATATGCTCAGTTTCGAATGAAAGAGGCGATTGAAAAGGCAGGAATTTTGAACATTCGTGGTGTCTTCGATACTGAGCTGGAGTTCATTTCAGAGCCTGAAGCGGCCGCCCTGGCTGCCTTGCAGGATCTGTCTGATAGAGCAGATATGGTGGTAAGGCATATGTTCGCTTCAATTGAAATTACCACTACCATACTAACTGATTGGCCTTCATAGTCCGGCGATCATTTCGTCGTCTGTGATGCTGGTGGAGGAACTGTTGTAGGTCATTTAGCCCAGTTTCACGTTAACACAGCTCATTTGCCTCACAGGATGTGATTACCTATACCACCGTCAGTAAAAATCCAATGAGAGTCAAAGAAAGCGTTAGGGGAGATGGTAAGCAATATGCTATCTTCTCTTGTTCAAACTCCCACGGCTTATACCTTTTTTCCATAGGAAAGCTCTGTGGCGCTACGTTTGTGGACGAACGTTTTCGAGATCTCCTTAGGCAAAAGATTCCTTTCAATACCTGGGAAAGACTTGGAGAAAATGGAATAGCTCGTCTTATGAACAATGAGTGGGAAAATGGCATAAAGCCCCAATTCAGCGACGATGGCCGCAAGTGGACCATACAAGCCCCTGTGAGTTCACGGAAGAGAGATCACGAACAATACATTTCTTCGGATATTAGCATACACAAGTAAGCTTCTCAAAAAGTTACCACTTACTACGTATAGAGATTGATTACTTACGTATCTAACAGTGACGAAATCGTCAACGTGTTTCAGCCGATTACCACCCAGGTTGTGGAACTTGTAGTAGCTCAAGTTAGCGAAGTCAAGAGGCGATACAAGAAGCAGCCTAAAGTATGAAACTCCTAGTAGGCCTCAATTGTTTGCTAGGATGAAATACTGATATAGATAACTAGTTTGTGATCTTAGTCGGTGGTTTTGGGCGATGCCACTATCTCTACAACTGCTTGGTTGAAGGTCTCAAAGGCAAAGTAGAGATTTTACAGAGCTCTGGAGCACGACCGTGAGTAGAGGCTGATACTTTTGATATAAGACAAGGCTGACTCGTATTCTTTTTCCAATAATATAGCTGGACAGCCGTCTGTCGCGGTGCGGCTATCAGAGGACTTGAACAATCCGATGGTGCAACGGAATCGGTAATTTGTTCAAGAGTCGCGAGAGCCAGCTACGGTACCATGTGCAACGTCATCCCATGGAGTGAAAAGGAACATAGCATTCAAGATCGGGAATGGTGTCCGATTGCGCGAGTATACATGGCTGCCGACCAAGCCTCCTGGTTTCTGCGTATTGTAAGTCATTAACATCTAATGCGATCAAAATGGACACTGCTAATGGTCATCAAGGGCGAGACCATAACCGTGGGCAAAGCCATCGAACTAGAATTCCACCAAGACTTCGAATCACCAGCCAGCGAAATCGTTACAAATCTCATTTACTCCAACAGCTTGCAGCCATCAGAACGATGCGATGAGACGGTCAAAGAGCTCTGTCAGTTGCGCTGGTCGAGGATCCCCAAATTCGACGACCTCCCTACATGGACAAACAATAAAGGCCGCGTTATCAGGAGACTCTCTTATGTGATCAAGATGACTTCCAACGGCGTCTCCTTGGATTTTGAGATTTCACACGATGACAAGATTGTCGCCTCAAAGAATGTTGCGGCTGATTATAGCGAGAGTGGCACTGCGGCACATCGGCATGCTGCCCAACCTGGTGACGACAATAGTGGCACCTATGTGCCTCCTGGAAAGGGGTCGGGAGGCTGGGACGACGAATTCAGTGATGATTGATATCTGCAAGTGAGAGCATTATATGAGTGCGCTGGGTACGAAACACGGTGGCTGTGAAATTTAGTGGAGAGGAGACATTTTCCCAAATACTTGTTGCTATCTGCAAATAAGCTATAATCCTAAAGAGATGTATGAAGGACACTAATATCTCAAATCACGAAATTAATCTCATTATGCAGAATCTTAGATGTGACTAATGGTACAAGGTAACTGCTATTGTCATCTTCTTCTACTGCTTCTACTCCTTCTACTGCCCCTGCCTTTGAGTGTTATATGGCGATCACACGGTTTTATGTGAGGGCTGACCGCCTCATCAGGTTAAAAGCAGTAGTTGCCAGATATAATATGCATGCTATAGAAGTGGGTTGAGGAATACCCAACTTTCCCCCATTCATATGGCTTATACCTACCTCTCATGGTAGAAGGGGATTCTCCAACGCCGCTCATGTTTACCTTTCGTTCTCCCATGCCTCTCTACTACACCATTGAAGGCAACTAACGGCTCTGCCTGTACTGGGTACTTATTTACGAGCAAAGACAAGAAACTACATTACCACAAAATGTGAGGCTCACTCTAGATCGGAAAGAAGGTACAAGAGGCACAGTGTGCGAGGGTTCTAAATTAGGCTGTCATTACGGTAGGTACCTATCTGTCAAATCTACTAGAAGAAATATGCATCCTTACCATAATCTTCTTAGGCAGGAGTGATGATGATTCATCTTACGTCCCCTGCCTATCTACATCATGCCTCCCATCCTCTTTGCTTCTTTCTTTTTCATCACTCCCAAATTCATTCATTAGAGCTCGATGTTGCCCGACCATCACCGAAAAGTTTGCCGATTTCCTGGCAAGGATCACTGAATGATTTCCAAAGTTCCATTAAATCTCCACCGATTCGTTCAGAAATCGCCAAATCTCCAACGAAAAATTTGCCGGTAGTAAGAACCGCCGGATCTGCGTCGTTTCTCTACAAGTTGTCGCCAGTCACCACCGATTTGTGCAGAAATCAACAAATTCATACCGTTTTATGACTAGGTTCCACCAAATCCGTCTCATGTCTCTACTCAAAATCGCCAATCACTACAGATTTCTGCCATATTTCACTAGATTTGTGCCGTTTTCTCTACCGGATTTCACTGGATTCGTGTCAATACTCCGCCAGAACTGAACTCAATCAGTGACGGTTAACAATAACTCCGAATACTTGACGGCTCTTGACCAGCTCCAAGGCCTTCTTATTTTGGCACTAAATTATCTTTACTTTTAGGTGCCGTTGATGAAGATTTGGACATAGATAATTACACCACAAATTGTTCAAAATCTTGCTAATAGTGATAGAGCCAGTAGAGCCAGTAGAGCCAGTAGAGCCAGTAGAGCCAGTAGAAGCAGCAGAAGCGGCAGTACCTGGATTATATCACATTCATCCTGTTAGCCATTGCTGTGAGACTGCTTCTAGCCTTGAATAAAATATATTACATTAACTGTGGTGGATTATAGCTACCTACCTCGGTACCTCACTCTTTTTCTTTCGCAACACTACCTCTTTTCTTCTCCCTGTTTTTTTCTCTCAAGCTCAATCACTCCATTGATGAACATGGCGGGTAAATCCAATAATTCCATGTAGTTTGTTTCCTCTCGCAAGATATCATGAGCCGAAATAAGATACTGCTCGACAAACTCATCCCATGCTTGCTTTTCACTATCCGATTCTTGTAGCGGCTTCGGGATATATGGATCATTGAGCTTGATGGCTTCAACCGCCATGGCAACACCGGCTTCATCCAGGTGATTTGTCGTACCTGATTGAAATCCAGCAGCCAGAGATCCGTCGTGCGAACGAAAAAATCTTCGTGCACCCGTGATGGAGGTCCGGTATAAACAGGCCCTGGAAGGTTGAGATAATCCTCAGCACTCGTCTCAACCGCAGCTTTCAGAGAAGAACTGCCCAAAACAAACTCGATATCTCGAGCATCTGTTTTGGCAGCCCAGTGCATAATGGCCATAGCAGTGGCCCATTTTGCCAGCCAAATCCTCAGTGTCCAGATGGAGCTCTACCATTTGTTCCAGGTGCATTTTAAAATTTCTGAGCGAAACGAATCGTCCTTGTCTGCCTTTCCATGACCCAAGATATGGTCGCACTAGACAATCTTTATTCGCGACGTCATTGAGAGCCATTTGCTTGACTCGGGGCGGACAGTACTTCTCGATGAGCAAGGTGCGGATAGGCTTTGGAAGTGGCTGAATTCGTTCGGAAACGAGAACACTTGTCGGCAGGTTGCATGTTTCTTTGGCGGCTTCCGCCAGGCTGGGATTGTTATCGAAGTAGAGATGATCGTCTTTCGGCACGAAGTAGTGGCAGGCGGGAACTCTCACGTCGGCATATTTCCATTTATGAAAGTTCTCCGCCACAACTTTATGGATACGGAAATCATTCCATAACGATTCCTGGTCCGCCTTTGCCAGTTTGAACGCCGCTGACTCTGCGTCAACCCCAAGGATTGCGCCGCAAGCTCCTGCTCCAATCTTTCGGTAGCCTTCCTCATGATCTGAGGCGGCATCCGAAGATGTGGTGGATATCTGGCTTTGAAGTGACGACAGTTTTTGAAGTTTTAATTCCATGGTAGCAAGCTTGAGAAATATTGATTTCATTAAAAAGAAGAAAGAGAGGAAAAGGAAAAGGAAAGGAAAAGCAGAACAAACGACGAGGTGGCTGCTTTAAATATCCAAGGATAACCCACTTCTTAGGTACAGGTAGGTTTCCAGCACTCTAGCTACCTCATGTAGGTGGCTCACAACTTATTGCTACTATTGCTACTATTGCTACTATTGCTACTATTGCTACTATTGCTACTATTGCTACTATTGCTACTATTGCTACTATTGCTACTATTGCTACTATTGCTACTATTGCTACTATTGCTACTAT